>JABTXL010020982.1:7022736-7165002 GCA_025134845.1 Neodon shergylaensis | reverse complement strand
CCCCGGACTCTCCCGTACATCCTCATTTCGGCCACTAGTGTTTGTCACTGTGCTCACAAAGCACATTTGCTTTGCCCTTTCTTCTTATAAAACTGCTTCTCTCTGCTCACAGCAATAAATGTAAAGATTCAAAGCATTACAGAAATGCATCCCCTTTACTCGTAATAATTTATGGAAAGTTGAAATCTTTGAGTCTCCTACTTCCCAGCCCTAGAGGCACTATGTACAAGGCTGTACGCCTAGTTTCTCCACTTGAAATAGCACAGAGGCAGCTGTCTCCTGACTTCCTTGTCTCCTAGGGAGTCAGAAGCCCCCATGCATGACCAGACTTTGTATATGGGGTATCAGGGAAGGAGAGTGGAAGGTGAAGGACAGTACCCCAGGTGCATGTGTACCTTAACATAAAACCTACCCTAAACACGGAGAGCCGAGGTATCTGCATTTGATCACACATAGTAGTTCAGTGTAAGGAGAAAGGTATCGACAGCCCAGGTCTATTAACCAAGGTCTCCTAAGAAAGCAGCACAAAGAGGAGATTAAACATGTAAGGGTTGAGCTGGGGGTATAGCTGAGTTGGTAGGATGCCTGCCTAGCACACACGATGCCCTGGGATTGATCCCCACCATCACATAACTGGGTGTCCATTCCCATAATCCCAACACTCAAGAATTAGAGACAAGAAAGAGGATAAGAAGGTTGAAGGTCATTCTCAGCTCTGTTATGAGTCCAAGTCTGGCCTGGGACAGATGATACCCCATCTAAAAAGAAAACATGAGGATTTTTATTAAGGTCTCTGTGTTAGAAAGATACACTAGGCAGCAAGGGACGTGTGGGCTTTCCTTCAGGTCAGTGTGACCCAGAGGAAAGATGGAGCAGAAAGCTATGTGACTCCCAGAAGTCTTCACTACATCCTTGGAATACTGCCAGCCAGGAGCCTTTCTCATGTGGGAAGCTACACTGACGTCCATGCTGGTCATTTGTTTCAGTGTTGATGACACAGCCATGTGCAAGGTGCCTACCACACACATGCTTACAGCTGTCACATCTATAAAAAAAAACAGCACAACAATCACCCTCATTCCCCGCTTCCCCTCGCTCCTCTCTGAGGGTCTGCTACACAACAGCAAGCTAAAACCAAATATAAAGAAGAGCCATTATAGTCGGAGACTTTGGGAGAGTGCACCACAGGAACTGATCTTTAGACTCAAGCCTCACTGGGAGAAGATTATAGGAGTTGGCATAGCTGATATTAAGTAATACTTTTAATCAAATTAATTGTAATTTTGGTAAGTTATACAAAAAAGCATGATGGCCTTAAAATATACAGTTATGTGTATCTTGGTATCTTACCATGAGACTTCTTTATTCAGTCCTTAAATATTTTGTCAGCATCTGTTGGAGGTTGACACTGGCCCTCAAACACAGAAGCACAAAGCTTAGACACTTAGACACGGGCCCACGACTGACCACCTGCCTTTGTTTCTGAATGATACAATGTAACAAAGCAGACACAGCCACAGCGGCCTTCATAGCAAAGGTGGGCCACACCAGCACCTTCAAAGCCAGCTGGCAGGGAGCGACACAACACAACACAACACTTGGCACGGTGACCACAGCTACCAGGAAGAGTTTCAGTCACAGAGAGGCAGGCACCATCAAAGTCAAGAAGCCCTCAGCTTCCCACGTGAGAAAGGCTCCTGGCTGGCAGTATTCCAAGGTTGTAGTGAAGACTTCTGGGAGTCTGTCTAGATCACACTCACATAGCTTTCTGCTCCATCTTTCCTCTGGGTCACACTGACCTGAAGGAAAGCCCACACGCCCCTTGCTGCCTATTGTATCTTTCTAACACAGAGACCTTAATAAAAATCCTCATGTCTTTTTTTGAGATAGAGAAGAGCAGTCATCATGAGTTAGTCATGATGCTCTGTGTTCCAGAAGTCACCAGAAGTTTCTGAGAGAATAACCCAACTCACACTGAATTAAGGAGCCTAAATTTAAAAAAAAAAGGGGGGGTGTAAGGGGGGGTGTTCATATTAACTATCAGTGATTTCATTTTTATCCCCTGGCTGCTCAAATGCACAAAAAATAGAGAGAAACAGTTTTTCGTGCGTGAATATTGTAATACAGTCAGGAGAATGCTGTGCCTGTCATGAGGGAAAGGTACGCATTTCTAGTCACCTGTGAAACTAAAGCTAAAGCCACAGCAGCAGCTAAGATGCAGGGTTTCCCCTAAGCCACGCGTCCTCCTTTTTGGTAGCATTTATACTCAGTAAGAAGGGTACGGATTACTGAAGTAATATGGGGTTGCTTTATAAGACTGGAAACTTCAGAAGAACCACAAAACTCATTCCAAGATCATCACATGCGCTACTGTTCCCTCCCACGCCAAGTGGCCAGACTGAGCATGTCACAAGCCCCAGGTAATGCGGGCCATGAACATATACAGTAACCTACCAAAACACCAGAATTCTCTTTGACATTTAAAGTTGTAGCTACCTTTTTTAAAGAACACAGAAGTGAGACTTATTTAATAGGTGGAGCCAGCCCCACGTCTGTGCAGAGGGCACATTGTCAGGACCACCTAAAGGCAAAGAGATGCGCCCCACCCCCACAGCAGAGGAAAGCAAAACCCCAATGGGCGCTTTCAATACCCAGCAACATATTTCATAGCTATAAAACTGGCTAATTGAATTTTTGTTTTATGTTGCCTCTTTGGCCAAAGCCAAGCTTGCCCAAAGCATTTTTATTTTAAAACTATCGCTGCCCTACCCTATCAGTGTGGCTATATAATAGTGACATGAGCAGTGGACAGGGACAGATATTTCCTCATCCTCAATGCACCTGTCAGCTCTCAGGTTCAAAACCAGACTCATCACATCTACAAGAAGCAGACCACAACACCTTGATATTGAGGTTGTTTGCCATATGGCACTACATGGCATCCACCATTGCTGGAAATAAGCCTTGTCCTAGGTACACAGGGCGCCCCTCCTTGTCTTGTGAGGTACTGAGTGTGGATTGAACAAATCCTGACACACAGCAAGAGAAAAGGATGCAATCATGATGTGAACACCAAGATCCACCACACTACAAGTCATGTGATTTTTAGCCTGAGATATGATTTCATCAGACACTGTGGGAGGTGAGCAGCTTCTTTTCAGAGTTCTTGCTTCACGGTCAAGCCCAGAGGAGACCCGTTTGGGAGCATCCCTCCTGACACCTGGCGCAGTCAGAGTTGCTGAAGCCCTGGACTAACACAGATAGGATGCTTTCAAAGGGCGCACAGGGACATTGCTGGAATACCAAAGAACATCAGAGCAAATCAGTAAATATGAAGCATGTGATAAAATTGGATGGAAGAGCAGGTATTTCTAATGCTATTCCTGTCACACGGTCACTGGTACATCAAGAGCCATGTTCTGTGAACTACTGAATGAAAGCGTTTACATGCATGTGCGCTGTGTGTGTATAGTCAAATATAAATATATTCTTAAAATCTAAAAACTGCAAAGGTGATTAAAAGTACTTGCTGCTTTCCCAGAGGACCTAGGTTCTATTCCCAGCACCTACAAAGTGGGTCACAACCATACATAACTCCAGCTGCGGGGCGCTTGACACCCTCTGCTGGCCTCCTCAGGCACCAGGCATGTCCACAGTGCACAGACAAACAGCAAAACCAAACACTCATAGACATAAAATAATAAAGAGATAATGTCAGGATGTAGGAAAATTCAGGTATAGCCATTTACTGAGGTGGATTTTAAATGCTGTAGAAACACACGCTTCCTTATTATTGATCTATTCATTTATTCCAAGAGAATATCTGAATTTTTCCCTGCACTGTCAGGCAATTAGAGCAATAAGAGGCGATTCTCCACACCAAAAGCATCAAGCACTAAGGGGCATCACAGTGTGACTAACAGTGTGAAATTTGTGATTTTAAGTATAATAGAACCTTCGAAACTTGTGGTAATGAGATGAGGAGAGAATCTCAAAGTCTTGTACACAGAGAATTTAGCTCACAGCAAAGCAATTAAAAGAGGAGCAGGGTTGGTCGGGCAGTGGTGGCGCATACCTTTAATCTCAGCACTCTGAAGGCAGAGGCAGGTGAATCCCTGTGAGTTTGAGGTCAGCCTGGTCTATAAGAGCTAGTTCCAGGACACCTAGGACTGTTTCACAAGGAAACCCTGTCTCGAAAAGCCAAAAAAAAAAAGAAAGAAAAAGAAAAAAAAGAGAGAAAAAGAGGTTTATACCTGGGTCTTTGGTGGCCCTTATACAGTGATCAAGTGACATTTGACCCCAAGTAATGGGGTTCACTGTGATGCTTGACCTATCTGCTGTTACACCTTGTTCTCCTCTGTACCACATCCCTGCTCCTTCCGTCCCTCTGCCTGGTCCCCTTCCCAGCCCCTAAAAGCCCCTCTTCAGCTTGCTCACCCATGTATTACATCACGTGCTCTCCCTCAGACCCCACCATCACCACCAAATGGTTATTGATCACTGTCATAACTGCTCCCAAGGAAGGTTTTAAATATGCATACTAACTTTGACCTTTCATAATAAAGGGGAAATTTTAACAGCAAATGAGAAAGGGGTGTTTTGTTTTGTTTTGTTAATCTCCTTGGCTGTTTTGACATAAGAAATATAGACTGTATGAAATTTTCCATGAATAAATATTGTAACAGAATATAGTTAGGAAAATGGAGCTCATTTTTGTAGAATGATTGCTGTCACTGAGGGAGAGGCACCAGTGTGCCTGGTAAAGTCTGATGCAGAGACAGCATTTTAAAATGTACTGTGAGGTTCAAATATAAATATGAAATGTCCCCTATAAGACCGTGTGTTTAAAACACCTGTTCCCCAGCTGGGGGCGCTGTTTGGGGAGGTCATGGAGGCTTTAGGAGGTGGAGCCTTGCTAGAGGAAGTACAACACTAGGGGCATAGGGGCAGGCTGTGAGGTTTATGGCCTGGCTCCAGTTCCTATTCTCTGTCCCTCTGCTTCCAGTGTACAAATGAAATAGATTAGCCAGCTTCCCATTCCTGCCACCATGCCTTCCCTGACTGCCACCCTGACTACCCTGACTGTCACCATGCCTACCCTGACTGACTGTCACCATGCCTACCCTGACTACTACCATACCTTCATAACATGAAAGACTCCATCCCTCCGGAGCTGTAATTCAAAAGTAAACCCTTTCTTCCCTAAGTTGCATGTATCAGGGCCACAGCCACAGAAAGGTAACTAGTACACTGATACCTAGAACATTTTTGAATCAGTCATTTTTTGACCCCAGAAATAATCAATGTGTGATGATGCCTATTCAAAACATCATCATATATGTTCACCTTAAAACTGGCAAGGGTTTGGATCTGATTTCAGAATCTTTCCATCTCAGTGGATCCTGGGATAGGAAGGGCTTTCTAACAACAATGCGGGAACAGATTATGAAAGAAGAGGTGATCTACCTAGGAAAAATATAATGTGTGTAAAATGGAGGTACAGGGCCCTGCAGGCAGAAGGCTTCATTAATCAGAGTGTGCAGGGGGAATCCCCAAGCGCTTAGAAGAATCAAATCCTGCAGACATGCATTGCAGTGCTGATATGAGATGCTAATAGACCATGTAGGACCAACCTTCCCTGGTGGGAAGACTGCTGCGCCCTAATCTAAGCACGGCAGCAGCTATAACAACTCAACTACAAGTGACTTTGCATACATGTGTGTTCCCTCCTCCACTAACTACAGATTCTAGAGGGGTCATAAATAAGGCCATTATCCCTGGTGCAATGATGGGGAAATGGGCCCCTGAAAGTCAGTGTTCTGATTCTAGTACACGAATGCCCCTCTCTGAGGTAAACTCCCATGGCATTTCACAGCTAGTCATTTTCATATTCATAATGGAACCCATTAAGATACTCTGTAAGTGGAAGTCATTCTAAAAATACATGTGCTTAATTTCCCTTTGTAATTACAATAGACAAGCTAACTCCCCCTAACCTATTTAGTGATGATCCTTCAGGCGTGGTGTGGGCTGGCCATTTCAGCAAAAGGCTTCAAAAAACATCATTAGCAATAAGAAATTCCTGTACTATTAAAGGGAAATATTATGTAGTATAATACAATGGATTCATTGTATGTTTTACTCATTTTGAAATTAAAATACATCCATTGTTTTTCTTATATTTATGCTTTTTTGTATGTAGTTGAGTAAACTTATGTCTAATATCACTTCCTCTACTAAACATCTATGGATAAAGCAAAGCTTACATGTAGAGAGAATAAATTTTAAAATGAGTATATTTATTTTCTCATACATGGAATTTTATCAATAAATTAAGACATTTAACAGAGAGAAATAAATGCTGTCATCCTGTAAACCCTGCAGCCAGCATATATCCTCCCAGATTAATCTGTTTAAATACTTTGACATGACTTTAATATTTTATCTAGATGTAACTACTCATAGCAGAATTCTGAAACTCTATTAATACACATTTCAAAAGAGCAGAAATGCAAGCACAAAAGGAAGATTTCATGGCACCTAAAAATAAAACCAGCTCAGGTTTTTATAAGGGGAAAAAAAGATCTAAATTTATAGCAACTATACCTGTATCTGTCACGGGACAAAAAAAATGGTAGGGTTTCCCAGCTCTTAGTTTTCAACAGAACTTAATTATAGGAACATTTACAAAGATGGGGGCCATGATGAGAAAAGTCAATAACAGAAAGGGAAAGTTTGGGTCCTAGTGGCAGGAGGGTGGCCTATATCACTCCTGGGGGGTGATATGGGAGTGTCATATATCAATCTGTTGATTTCATTGGTTAATCAATAAAGAAACTGCTTGGCCTGATAGGTTAGAACATAGGTGGCAGATGCGACGAAGCAAGCCACCAGGTCAGACATGCTGAATCTTTCCCGGTAAGACTGGCGCTACACAGATTATTAGATATGGGTTAAAGCAAGACATGAGAGTTAGCCAGAAGAGGCTAGATATAATGGGCCAGGCAGTGTTTATATGAATACAGTTTATGTGTTGTTATTTTGGGGTATAAGCTAGCCAGGTGGCAGGAACGCAGCCTGCAGCTCCGTCACGGGGGCGGGGGGGGGGGGAGCTTAGCAGTTGGGGTCTCCCTAACAAAGAGAGATGGTTTAAATCAACATCAGCACTGTAAGAGCCAAAGTATGAGGTAGAAAGTGGGGAAAGAAACCCCCATATGTCCATCACCCAGACTCTGAATCCAGCTGGAACCCAGGGAGCACATCCCTGGAGAAGGGAGCAGGGGAGGGTGGAGCAGGGCAGGAAGGAGAATATGATGGAAAAATAGAAAGCAGTATATTCTGTAGCCTGATTCTGCTGCACCATCCCACATCCAATCTATAACGTCTAAGCGCCGAGATCCTAAACTGATTCAGGAGCTCATCTATAACATCTGGCACTTATTTTTTTAAAGCAATTACACTTAATCGTGCACTTCCTGGCACAGCAGTCACCGAGACTGTTCTTGTCCATATGTTGCCTTCTGCATGCTGCCCTGTATGATGGGTTGGCTTGAGGAACTATGCAGCTGATATAATTCTCTTTTCTTTGTGTCATTTGTCTTTTCACCCAAGGACTTTGATGTGTTCTTTAGTTTCTAACTCTCTTCCTGCATGTCCAGCATGGACAGTTGCAGCTGGTGGTGGTTCAATTTCAGATTCATTTTTTGCAGCTTAAAGTTTTCAACATTCCTTTGTCCCCCTACTGTTCTTCAGGGTAAACTATCTCTATTCTGTTCCCACTTTTTTTTCTAAATTCAGTTCCTTTCCCTCTGGGTACTCAATGGACCCTTTGTTTCTTGAATAATTCACTCTTGTTTTCTGTTGCACTCAAGTTCAATCAACTATTAATATATTTCTCTCCAGGTCGGCTCAGTTTCTTGGTTCAAGTTTTACATTAATTCTGTGTTGCATTTTAGATTCTCAGACACATTTGAGGATATCTCTGCTTCATTTTCTGGGGGATATTTTAACCAACTATGAGGCTTTTATTTCCATTTTAATGGAATATGCAATGGTCTGCTTTTTGTCACTTCTATTGGGGTCATAGTTTGAGTTCAAGAGCGTCTACTCCTGTCTGCTCTATTGTGTCTGTGCAGTTTATTTTTTTTTAAACATTTTCGCTTATTCCTAACCAGTATCAAAACAAGGGCCAAACCATATGCAGTACATACCTATCACAAGCTTTGAAATGCTTTCAGAGAAAAAGGAGCAAGACGTCATGAGGTAGATTGGCAGAGGGAGGGAAGAAAAGCCTGGTGGAGATTAAGAGGCTGTGAAGAAGGAGAAGGAGGGACTGCACAGAATGAATGGCTGAAAGGACTGATAAGAAAACTTGAGTATTTAAAACACTTTATGATAATAAAGAGCTAGACACATCCAGGAAGCTGAAGTTTTAACAGCTAGCTAAAATACAATATTCTATGGCACATATGCGATGCTGGCCTCAGTGTCACTATGAACACCTGATCTGCTGTCTTTTCTCCCAAGAGCTGGGATTGCAGGTGTGCAACACCACATCTGGTTTATGTGGTACCTGAGATGGAACCTGGGGCTTCATGAGTGATACACAAGTACTCTACCAACTGAACCACATCCCCAGCCCATAATTTCAGATTTTTCATTGTAAGATAAAGCCTCTGTTTACTGAAATGAGAAAAACTAAGAGAAGGCAGGCCAGGCAGGAGAGAGGTGTTAAGTTTGCCTTGGCTTCGCATCTCATAAGAAATGTAACAGACACATTGGCTTAAAAAGCATGGAATATATCTTTTATGTATAGGAGGGCTACTGATTTTTCTAAGTTTATCTTGTATCATGCCACATCACTGAAGGTATTTATCAGCTGTAGGAGTTTTCTGGTAGAGTTTTTGGGGTCACTTATATATACTATCATATCATCTGCAAATAACAAAAGTTTGACTTCTTCCTTTCCAATTTGAATCCCCTTGAGCATCTTATGTTGTCTTATTGCTATTGCTAAAACTTTAAGAACTATGTTGAAGAAATATGGAAAGAGCAGACAGCCTTGTCTTGTTCCTGATTTTAGTGGAATCACTTTGAGTTTCTCTCCACTTAATGTTGGCTGTTGGCTTGCTGTATATTGCTTTTATTATATTTAGATATGTTCCTTGTATCCCTGATCTCTCCAAGACCTTTATTATGAAGGGGTGTTGGATTTTGTCAAATGCTTTTTCAGCATCTCATGAAATGATCATTTTTTTTCTTTCAGTTTATCACCATAGAATCTTCATCCAGCAACTAATGGAAACAGAGGCAGAGACCCACATAGGAGCACTAGACTGAGCTCCCAAAGTCCAGTTGAAGAGTAGGAGGAATGAAACTATGAGCAAAGAGGTCAAGACCATGATGGGTTCAACCACTGAAACAGTTTACCTGAACTAATGGGAGCTCACCAACTCCAGCTGCACTGGGAAGGAGCAAGCATAGGACCAAACTAGTCCCTCTGAATGTGGTTAACAGCTGAATTGCTGGGGCAGACTGAGAGGCCACTGGCAGTGGCACCAGGATTTATCCCTATTGTATGTACTAGCTTTTTGGGATCCTATTCTCTTTGGATGTATACCTTGCTCAGCCTGGATATAGTAGGGAGGGCCTTGGACCTTCCACAAAGCAATGTGCCTTACCCTTTCTGAGGATCGGATGAGGGTGGGGTGGGAGGGTGTGTGGAGGGAATGGGAGGAGGGGAGGGAGTGGGAACTTGGATTGGTATTTTTTTAAAAATCTAACAAATTAAAAAAAATAAGTTCATCTATTCTATATACTAAACATATAGGTTATGGGGTTTGAAAGTATTATTTAAAGTAATAATAAAATAAAAATAAAGTATGGGATACAGAGGTAAGAGTCAAGATTGAGATATGTTGCAACTTGAGTGTTGGTTATGCACTGTAAGTTGTAAATTTTCAAGAGATTCCTGGATTCAGGAATCACAAAAGGCTGGGCACAAAGATATAACCAGGAGTTGCCCTACTCTTGAGACTGCTCTACACTCATCAGCAGGTTCCCACATCCATGAAAAAGGACCCTCTGCTCTGCGCCAGCTGCACCCACACTGGATCCTCAATCCAGCAGTGTCATTTTTCGGTCAGTTGGCATAATTATTCAAACAGGTTAGCCATCCCTCCTCAGAGCCAGGAGGCCCCTGCTCTCCTTACCATAGAGCCGGCTCCCTAAAGCTTCCGTAAGATACCCCTTGTCCTGAGGGTGACAGTACAAGCCAGTGTGGTGAACAGCTCCTGCTCTCCCAGCCAGGAATCTAAGTGACAAAGGAACTGCTGGGAGTCCTTTTAGTCAAGGTCAACCTTTACAAGTTTGGTCATCAGACACTGTTTAGAGCCAAAGGTCCCGACTTCATCTCCCATCAGACGGAAAATAAAGGACAAAGAAATCTACCCATAAACCATCACAGAGCATAAGGCTGCAGTCTACTGTGGCACCAGTCAGTGCAAGTAAAGCCATAAATACCTGAGTGTCAAGTGAAGCTCCCGTTGCAGTGGCCCATCACATGGGGACTTCTCCAAAGACAGGACAGGGCAGCAAAAATCTAAATGTGGAGGAATACAAACAAAACCAATCATAGAGAAGGCCCACCTGGAATAAAAGCAATCACTAAAAAACACCTGAAGCTATGAAATTATGACCAGGGCAGAGAGTAAGACCTTCTTCATAACTGACTAATGACAGAAACCATCCCTACAGAGCCATTCAAGAAAATGGGATTCATAGCAGTTTAGCTACAACACAATATCCTAACCTAAAACAAAATATTTAGATAAGAGTTTGAAGACATCCAAAAGGTTTTGATCAAATATTTAAATCTCAGAATATAAATAAACAGAAAGAAGAAGCTGTGAAATGAGAGCAACTCAAGCTCAAAAGAAATTGAATAAAAACCAAAACCATCTCAGAAATGAAGGCCTAATTACAATGTATGCAAGAATGGGCACAATTTAAACTATATGAAGAAAGGAGAAAAAGGACAAAAACCTCCAAGGAACTAATGTAACATAAGAAAGATTTAATTCGGGGCTGGAGAGATGGCTCAGTGGTTAAGAGCATTGCCTGCTCTTCCAAAGGTCCTGAGTTCAATTCCCAGCAACCACATGGTGGCTCACAACCATCTGTAAAGAGGTCTGGTGCCCTCTTCTGGCCTGCAGGCATACACGCAGAATATTGTATACATAATAAATAAATAAATAAATAAATAAATAAATAAATAAATAAATAAATATTTTTTAAAAAAAAAAGAAAGATTTAATTCTTTCCAAAGGAGGTTACACAGAGGAAAATTAAGTAGATGAAACCTAATAAATTATTGGAGTCCCTCAAGAGAAATAGAACAGGTCTGGAAAAATGGCCCAGTGATAGAAAGCACTGGCTGTTCTTGCAAAAGGCCTGGGTTTGATTCCCAGCAGCCACGCGGCAGCTCACAAGCATCTGTAAGTGCAGTTCCAGGGGATCCGATGCCCACTCTAAGCTCTGGTCTCACATGGTGTACATACATACTTAAAGGCAAAAGAACCATACACGTAAGATAATTTTAAGTGCTAAAAAAGGAAAAACAATATTTAAAACAGTAGTTCTCAATCTTCCAAATGCTGCAACCCTTTAATAGGATTCTTCATGTTGTGGTGACCCCTCCCCCAACCATAAAATTACTATTGCTGCTACTTTATAATTGCAATTGTGTTACACTGATGAATCGTAATATAAATATATGATTGCCTGGTGGTCTTGTCACCCCTGTGAAAGGGTCGTTCAAGCCACAAAGGGGCCGTGACCCATCGATTGAGAACCATTGATTTAAAACAATCTAAGAAAGCTGTGGACAAATAACACAAAGTTCAAGAGTAGAAATGGAAAAGAACTTTCAAAGCTAAGAAAAATAATGCTTTGGCCTCCAGACCAAATGATTAGATGACTTTCTAAACAGGAAGAAAAAAAAGTGTCACTCAGTATGTCCATAGTTACAGAGAGGGGAATCATAAGGGAAAAATACATTGTGGAAACTAAAAAAGGAACAGCATGGAGACTGTTCAGTCTAGACGAGCTGCCCATCAAGTATCAAGACAGTGACATCATCTAAATATAAAAGGCACCATGGACTGAGAGGCAGGGGCAGAGACAGAAAGATCCCTGGGGCTCATTGGCTGTCACCCTAGTAGAAAAGTGACAGTGAACCCTGGGGTCAGGGAGAAACCCTGTTTCAAAGGATTAAGGTGGACATCTTCCCCTAGCCTCCATACAGGTGTACACACATACACACAACGCATGTACACATAGGCAAATACAACGCACATACACAAAAACATTAGAAATTTCAAAACGTTTAAAAGCATATACTAACCGTGGTTTCCTGTTGCTCTTCGGTGCTTCAGTGGCTCCTGATTGTCTTGTGAGTAAAAAAATAATCCAATCTACAGAAGACAAAAAACCACCAATGTAAAGATCAAAATCCAAACGGTTTTCTAATGAATAAGAAAAACCACGAGCAGCAGCATCATTGGCCAGTGATATCTTTATAAGCAGTTACCTTCCTATTTCAATAGAACCAATGATTGCCCATGCCAGAGTCTATAAACAGGGTGAGGCAACAGGCAGGATTTATGTGCAATTACCCAGCGTGGCAAATTCTTCATACTCAGAATAACATCATGTCAAACATTAATAGGAGAAAATACAGAAGTATTTTTTCATAATTTACAGGACAAGAAATCACATCATCCCCTTCTACTGCATGATTAAATATCTTGGGAAATATATGTCCAGGTTTAACACTCCAATGTGTATATGCATACACGATGTATGAGCAGCCTTGTAATTTGCTGTTATGATGACTGCAGCAGGAAATAGAGCTGTAAGAAATGATCTATCCCTAAACAGGGACTCTCAACAGAGGAATCTAAAATGGCTGAAAGACACATAAGGAAAAGTTAAACATCCTTAGTCATCAGAGAAATGCAAATCAAAACAACTCTGAGATTCCATCTTACACCTATAAGAACGCCCAAGATCTAAAACACTGTTGACAACTTGTGCTGGAGAGGTTGTGGAGTAAGGGAACACTCCTCTATTGCTGGTGGGAATGCAAACTGGTACAGCCCTTTTGGATGTCAGTGTGGCAATTTCTTAGAAAATTAGGAAACAACCTTCCTCAAGACCCAGCAATACCACTTAGGAGTATATACCCAAAGGATGCTCAATAATACCACAAGAACATGTGCTCAACTATGTTCACAGCAACATTGTTTGTCATAGACAGAATCCAGAAACAACCTAAATGCCCCTTGACCAAAGAATAGATAAGGAAAATGTGGTACATTTACACAATGGAATAGTACGCAGCAGAAAAGAAATAATGACATCTTGAAATTTGCGAGCAAATGAATGAATCTAGAAAAAACATATCGAGTGAAGTAACCCAGACCCAGAAAGATAAATATAAAATGTACTTGCTCATAAATGGCTTTTAAACATAAAGCAAAGAAAAATCAGCCTACAAATCACAATCCCAGAGAACCTAGACAACAATGAGGACCCTAAGAGAAACATACATGGATCTAATCTACATGAGAAGAAAAAACAAGATCTCCCTGAGTAAATTGGGAGCATGGGGACCATGGAGAGGGTAGGAAGGGAGGAGAGAGCAAGGAAGGGGAACGGAGAAAAATATATAGCTCAATTTCAAAAAAAGGAATGGTTTGTCTTGCTATTAAACAACCTGACTCAAGTGTATCAGAAAAAAATTCTCAAAGCTTATTCTCCACAACTCAGAGTAAAGGATGGTACACCCAATCTTTTCTATTAATTTTCTCAAATGTTTTCTCCCTGTGAAAAGTAGTAGGAAATAAAAAAAAAATGGTCTGCGTGGAAAAGGACTCTTATATGATTATCAGAACACCAGAATTATGGTTTTCTCCCTGTTCCTAAGCACACAATCATCTATTAACGACATCCCCTTGTGAGTTTTAGTTCATCTACAAAGAGGAGTCACTGGCGTGGGTAAGATTATCATTATCAAACCTGTAGGATTATGGGCTATTCATTCTTCAAAAATAATACCCAATTTGATATTAGATACCATTGGTTAGAAGAGAATGCCAAGCCAACTGGGAAGAGTAAAGATGGTAGGTTTGAGGGGACCACTCCCTGTAGACTAGGGGTCTGCTTATGAAAAGAGGGGTCACCTGACTAGAAGGCCAGTCTGTGGAAGCTTTGGAAGAAAGCGAGCCCTGAGAACAAGGATGGAGTTTAGATGAGACCAGCAAGATCTCCACCACTTATCACCTGAGGGTCTTCATCCATAGGCATAGCTCCTTTTTCTCTGGTGTGATCCTATTATATTTTATTGGGGGTATCGAGGGGGTAGGGGAATAAATTTCTGAAAGGAGTAATATTTTACAACCAGGAAGCAACAGAACCTAAATTACTGCAACAGATAAAAGGAAAGTGAACTCTGAGGGAATTGATTCAGATTGTCCCTAACCCACTGTGAAATCGGGGCTGTAAGAGAAATTTGTTCAACTTCTGAGGATGCAGAAGTCATGGTGTGAGTGTAACTTCATTCAAATACAGGAGCGAGCTGCTTTGGAGATGGGTTAGTCGATCGACTTCCTCCTCGTGTGGGAAATCTGTCTCTTGCTTTTGACCATTCAAATTAGTTTTTAACACAATAGTATGTTTTATCTTCTGAACAGGAAGATGAAGATTGAAAATGGCTAATTATTTTACTCCATGCAGTGCGGGGACTATAGGCATGGGGCTGAATCCACACAGAGACGCATATCTTTCTGTAAAAAAGGTCTGTGGAGGGAGATGGATTTTCCACGTGATCTTTCTTTAATTTTTTCTCCGTTTCTGTGAAATTAAACCAACAAAATCTGGGCATCTGTGATGCTTCCTTTGCCTGTGTTCCCAGATTCATTTAACCAAACATTTACTTCTATTTTTCTTCAAATCAAAATAAATTAATTGAGATCCGCATTCCTTATCCCAGTCCCATTTAGTTATTTCTCCCTCTTTTGACAGAGCCGATAGAGCACCATGTCTCTCTCCATGCCTGTGCAAGGAAATTTTTAAGATTGCAAATGGTCATTTTTTTTAAGTCTTAAGAATTTATAATCAGGAATTATACTGATCACTAGACTTTGCTCAATTGAGACACAGTTTTGGGTCCTAATTCTTCTGTAGAACAAGCCTAAACTAACCATCTTACAACACACAGTATGTTTTGTTTGCACCTGGTACTCTCTAGTACCCCAACATTTTACACTCAGTGATGCCTATTTCCCTGGGGAGCATCTCCTACCATCCTTGATCAGAGTGTGTATTTCCAGAGCAGTGTTTACAAACTCTGAATGACACCAACACCAATCTCCAACAACACACAAAGAAAATCTCCATAGAAAGAATTACCAGCCTTAGAATCCATTTATTCTGAATTAAACTGGAACTTCATGGCTTTGATTGTGAGCCTTTAATGGCTGAGCCATCTCTCCAGCCCTAAAATAAAATTTTGAACCTCTAAAATGCTTAACATTTGAATCCTTTGTTTAAACAAGAGGAGATGGCAGACAGTCTGACAACTAGTAAGAGCACTGTCATCTCAGGGTGGTTCATGGGAGGTGGGACATGTCACCGGTGGGGATTTGAGACACAAGTTCTTTGAGCAGCATCGTTTTTGGGGAGGCTTAATGATTTGTGGCCTTGCTGGAGGAAATACGTCACCAGGGCCGGGCTTGGAATATCTCATCCTATACTTAGTTCCCTTTGTCTTCTTCTGTTGCTTGTTGAGGTTGTGAGCTCTCAAGTTCCTGCTACTGCTGCAATGTCCTCCACTATCTATCAATTCTGTTAGTCCATGTGAACCATGAATCCCAATAAACACTTTAAACTTCTTCCTCTGAGTCACCTTGGTCATGGTGTTTTGTCCTAGCAATGGGAAAGAAACCAACACAATGTGCAAAAACTGAAGGTACACTTACTTAGCAAGGCTCTGAGTCTACAAACAGCACAGGGGACTGAAGAGTTACTGAGGTAAAGGCCATCCTTGCCACTAACAGAACCCATGGGTCAACTCACCTCCATAATTTAACTGATTCTTTCCCCCAATCTCTTTTTTTCACTGTTGGTTCATTTGTATTGGTCACAACATATAATTTAATTCTTACCAATTAAATACAGGCAGACAATTAGACTCACTAGACGTGGCAGAGATAAGGATAACCATGAGATCAATTAACCCCAATAGGTGTCAGGTCCTGTGAAAATAGATGATCTTGATGAACCCCCGACCCTGAAGCCACTTAATGTGACTCTTTCAATTCTTCTACACATTTCCAGTCACCTGCAAATCTCAGTACCTGTCTGGTGCACAGCTTTGCTGTTCTGTGTGGGCGCTGAGCCGCACAAAGAGTTTGTACTTTATCTATCTACTATACTATAATATTGCAGAGAGAAACACACCTAATGCTAAAGTCATATAAGTCTGTTAGCTTTGCACAGATCAAAGCAACCCAGGGAGTGAAACCTCCCCATCCTCTTGGTTCATTGAAGTTATAAGAAAAATCTATCCCTATGGGCAAACTATCAACATAAGAGAAATTAACACAGCTGAACAAGTACAATCACCAAGTCAATAATTTATAACATGAAGAAATGTATTAGTAAGCCACATTTTAATTATACAGGTTCACCATAGCACATTAGCTATGTGACATTTTAAAATTCATTCCCTCAGTAATTAATCTGGGCAAAATGGCTTTAATAAATTATAAGCAGATACATTAGACTAGCATCATTTCCTTCCATTCTGTTGGATATTTGTGAAAATATCCCTGGGTCAGACGTATTCATGCCCTCAAATTTACCAAGCTGTGCAGATGCTTTTAAATATATTGGCTCAATATGTCACCATCTAGAGAGCAAGCTATTCATAAGAAAACGGGAATAAGAAAGTGTTACTGCATTTTCTTGAATATCATTTTTGCCTCACGGATGCAGTAAATGGAGAGAAATAAAGGGTCTTAGGAAATCTAAGCACGCTGGATGGTTTTATGAGTTATATACAGCTGTAAAGATTCAAAAACATACTCCCTTTGGGAAAAATGAAAAGCGCTCTGCTTTCTTAATAATGATGTAGAAGACCTAGGCAGATGTATCTCTCTGTCGTCCTGTTTTCTAACAGGTCTACATTCAGTCATGCCCTTGTGCTTTCCTTTCCAACGGTTCCAGTGAGGAGCCCAGTTTTAGAAGATGGAAATGCATCCAGCCTTCTCACACTCTGGGTTTCAAACAAGCAGAGCAATGCTTGAGAAGGATGCTTGTAAACTATATAGATGATGTGGGAGTGTCATATATCAATCTGTTGATTTCATTGGTTAAGCAATAAAGAAACTGCTTGGCCCTCATAGGTTAAAACATAGGTGGGAGGAGTAAACAGAACAGCATGCTGGGAGGAAGAGGAAGTGAGCTCAGACTCGACAGCTCTGCTCTCGGGAGCAGAGAAGCCATGCTCCAGTCTCCCAGACAGACGTGAGCGATGAAGCTCCAACCCAAGATGGATGTAGGCTTGAATCTTCCCGGTAAGCGCACCTAGTGGTGCTACATAGATGAACAGAAATGGGCTAAATTAATATGTGAGAATTAGCCTAGAAGAGGCTAGATAGAAATGGGCCAAGCAGTGTTTAAATGAATACAATTTGTGTGTTGTTATTTCGGGCATAAGTTAGCAAGGCGGCCGGGGTGCTGGGGACACAGCCCCGCCGCTCGAATTACAACATATAGACTATCAGGCTTCTGTATTTTTTTAATTATAAAACTTACAGCAATATCATTTGTATTCTCCCTTACAAAGAGCTGCCATAGGCAATGCCCTATCCAGTCCCCTAAAAATAAACTAATCAGAGCAGTGGTCATTCTCTGTAATAGAGTTGAGGACCATTCATATCTAAGAGGCATGGATTCACATAGGAGCACGTTGTTTTGGTGGTAGAAAGCCCCATCTCATTTTCTGCTATAGATGGCAGGAAGGGAGTCTGCTGCTTTTACAGCTGTGTCACCAAGACAGGGCAACATCTGGTCCCTGGTGTTCAATGCATACCCAGTGAAAGACTGATAGGAGAAATGGCTGCATGACTGTCACTTTCTATTACCTAAGTGAGAGATGTCATGGCCGCCATATAGCAGGGAATGGAATCTTCCAGTCATTCAGACCTCTCCTTTCCTTGATGAAAGTTTCTGATGTGTTTCGGTTTTGGTTTGAGACAATGTGTCATGTAGCTCAGTCTGGCCAAGGATGAACATTATAAGTGGTAATTGTAAAGTATTTATAAAACATAAAAATTTTCTGATTCCAGAATAAGCTTCATTGAAAATGGCCTGTCTCTGATATAGAAGTAAAGTCAGTGTCAGTGCAAAATAGACTAGGATAACCACAGATGATCTATATAAATCTGATGGACACCACAAAGCAAAAGTCTACAGAGCAACACAAAAGATGAAAAGGAACAAAGATGCCAGAACAACAGAGGAAGGAAGAAACAAAGCATCTATGAAACAGAACACAAAGTACCAACAGTGAATCCCTATGTGTTGTTACTATAAATGTAAATGGTTTAAATTCAATAATCAGAATAGAGAAGAAAATAGAATCATAGAAAAATTTAATTAAATTACTGAAAGAATAAAATGACAGTAGAGAGGAGTAGAGGAAAAAGTAATAACATGCTGCCTACCAGAAAGTTATACAGTGTTAAAAGGAACACTTATATAGTCTGAAAGCAATGGGTTTAAACACACACAGGGTTGGGTGCGGGTGGGTAAACCTCTATTTTTTTGTAATAATAAATTTACTTATTTATGTATTTTACATCCTAGCCAGTTTCCCCTGTCTCCTCCCCCCTCCCACCTCCTGGCTTAAACCTCTCAACGGAGCTGGGGATGTGGCTCAGTTGGTAGAGCTTACCCAGAATGAACAAACCCCTGGGTTCAATTCCCAGCAGCATGTAAAGCTGGAGTGGTGGTACACCCCATAATCTCAGCACTAAAGAGGAAGAGGCAAGAGTATCAAATGTTCAAGATCATCCTTGGACAGGCTGAGCCACGTAAGACATCATCTCAAAAAAAAAAAAAACTCAAAACACATAAGAAACACCAACAACAACAGCCTAGGACCAGATGGCATCACAGCTGAATTCTACCAGACATTCTAAGAACAGTTCACAAATTATTTGCAAACTTCCCCAAAAGAAAATCAAACTAAAGGGAAAACTTCCAAATTCGTTGTCTAAAGCTGGCATCATCTGATAGCAAAGTTAAACAAAGAGACCACCACAAAGGCAACCTCTGCTGGATATAGCTACAAACTCTTCAACAAAGTAATTCCAGCAGACCAAGTCCAGGAGTACATTAAAAGGAGCATACATCATGATGAAGTGATATTGATTTCTGAGATGCAAGGCTGCTTTAACATAGACCACTCAATTAGTGTAAGACATGCCAACAAAATAAGCCAGGAAATGTGTTATCTCAATAGATTTTTAAAAGTCATGTGACAAAGTTCAACATTCTTTCCTGAAAAAAAAAAAATCCTCAACAAATGAGGTGCCAAAGGAGATTTCCTCGACATAATAAATCCACTTCTAAGAAGTTCACAGCAAGCATCATAATCAATGTGAGTGATGGCTAATCGTGGTTGTCAACTTGAAATGCCTCAAAAAGATCAAACCTCAGCTGAAGGATTGTCTCCCTCAGTGGGACATCTCCTTGATCTCTAATTGATGTAACAGAGTGCAGGCCACTGTGGGCAATGCCTTCGCTAAGGATCTGTGCATGTGAGTAGGAAGTAGCTGAGGGATCCTTAAGACGTAAGCAGTGCTCCTCCCCTTGGCTCTGCCTCAGTTTCTGTACCGGGTTCCTGCCGGCTTCCACTGATGCCCTGATGCCGGACTGTAACCTGGAAGCTGAAATAAATTTTTTCCTCCCACAAGTTGCTTTTGTTCAGTGTTTTAATCACAATCACATGAACAAAACCAGAGCAATGGGAAAGATTGCAGTCTTTCCTCGATGATCAGATCAAAGCAAAGATGCCCACTCTCCCTATTCCTACTAAATAAAGCACTGGGGGTGCCAACAAATCAAAAACAAAAAACACCTAGAACACAAAAAAAGACATAAAACCATCCCTGCTTTCATTTAATATGGATCCTATATAAAGAAAACCCCAAGCATCTACCAAAAAAAAAAAGCCTGAAAAAGTAAATGAATTTGATAAAGTTGCAGATAGGTAATGAATATATAATATCACTTGCATTTATTCATCCTAATATGAATATCTTAATGGAAATCAAGAAAATTTCATTTACGATAGCATCAAAAAGTAAGTAAATGAACTTTCTAGGAAGAAAAACTTAGCCAAAGAAGGAAACAATATGCACACTTGTAATTCCAAAATATCTGTGAAAGAAACCAAAGACAACACAAGTAAAAAGACAACCTCTGCTTGGGGACTGATAGAAATAATACTGTTTAACTCTTCACATAAGCAAAGTGTGGTGGTTTAAATGAGAACCATCCCCCAAGGCACAGGCATTTGAACATTGTGATCCTATTTGGACAGGTTTAGAGGGTGCGGCCTTGCTGTAGGAAGTATGTCCCTGGGGGTGGGCTGAGAGTTCATAGCTTCTCCCACTTTCAGTTTGCTTTCTGCCATAGATATGAACTCTCAGAGCTCCCTGCTCCAGGCCTGCTGCTATGCCTCACCACCATGATGAGCTCTTATCCCTCTGGGACCATACAGAAAGGTAACTCTTCCTTCTATTAGTTGTACAGCATGAAGAGAGGCCACTTGTTGGTTCTCAGTCACTTAGCCCCGAAATAATCACACAGAAAGTATATTATTTAAGACACTGCTTGGCCAATTACTTTACTGTATTGCTAGCTAGCTCTTATCACTAAAATTAACCCATCTTCGTTATTTTATATTTTACCTCAAGTTTCATTATCTACCAGCAAGGTTCTGGCATCTGTCTCTGGCAGGGCTACATGGCTTCTCTTTCTGTCTCTTCTCCCAGCATTCTGTTTAGTTTTCCCCGCCTATCTAAGTTCTGTCCAATCAACAGGTCAAGTTAGTTTCTTTATTCATTAATGGTAATCACAGAATACAGAGGGAAATCCCACATCAAAGTTGTTATCTCTCTGGGACCATAAAAAAAAGGTAACTCTTCCTTCTATAAGTGTTTTTAGTCATGGTGTTTTATCAGAGCAACAGTAAGTAAATAGCATGCAGTGTAATAAATATACAGATTCCTCACAATCCCTACCCATGTTCTAATTGTTTTCACACAAACAAGACTGCTAAAATTTACATAGAACCACAAATGATTTCAAATATCTAAGCCAAGGTGAGTGGAGATCGTCTCACACACATATCTTTATGCAATGACACAGTTAACGTGAATAATAACAAATACAAAAAAAACCATAAAACTTTAATAAAAAATAAGTTTTTTTTTAAAAAATCTCTTTCTACTAGGAAATCTGCAAGGAATATGTTTTAGGGATCAGATAAAATTCAGAGGGGAAAAAAGCCTATAATTTTAATAGTCATAATTACCAAAAATTATCTGCTTGAGAACTGTTAACCATTTCAGTGTCCTTGGCATTTCTAAAAATAAACCACCAGCCACTTCAACCAGAAAAGATTCTAATTTTGCCACATTCAAAGTTCACAGGTAATTGTAGGAAATTTTAGAAGCCACAGTGAGGTCTATGTGCTGATAAAATAATCTCAAGAACATGGATTCCATTAAAATGTTCCCAGATTTATCCACATATCTAACCATTACATTGTGGTCTGAAGAGGATGCTCAATAACTGACCAGAAGTGTGCTCTTGGCACCATGAACCTGAGTGTATGCCATCTAAAGACACCAAGTGGTCTCTCTACATATCACTGGCCCATCTAATAGCTCTCCCTCCCCAGAATTCATCAGCTGATCAGGGAGACAGAGTTAGTCCCTTTCATTTCAGTTAAAAGAAAATGAGTTTTCTTCTGTCAGCTATGGAGGTGTGTGGAGAAAGCAGAACAGGCTAAAATTGGTCAGAAAAATAAGCAGAAAAGGCAAACAGAGGAGCTGCCACTGGGACGCTGTTTGGGCACCCAGACCTGGACCTTGTTCTATAGAGACCAGCTCCTCTCCTCACAGGCAAGTGCTGTGGGAACTCCCTTCAGTCAATAGCCTTTAAGATACCAGATCACTTTGGATGTGGTCTCATGTACTATAAATGCAGACTAAACGCATGCATGGGCCTCTTGGCTGCTGGATTCGGTTCCAGTTCCCAGTGCATGCAAAGGACTGTGGATGGTTACTCTTTCTGTGAGTTTATCCCCAGATAAATAAACTGTTGTTATATTCCATCCCAGGCTATTGTGGAACTCTTTTGTATGCCAACGGGTAGGAGACGGTGTCTTCACAGAAGTGAATTCCAGCTGTCAGGATGTGATGTTAGAATCCAGCTGTTGCTCGAGCTGCAGCACCTGCAGGCCTTCTGTTCTCACAGGAGACACTGGAGTCCCCAGTTCACAGACCTGCACAGGCCAGGAGCTCTCACCCGAGTAGGCGAGTTTTCATCAAACTGGGTGTTGGTAACTCATCCTGCTCCCTTCCCCCTTCTTAGTCCCTCTTGAGTCCCTACCCCCAATTTGAACCATTTCACTAAGTGCAGAGAACCCTCAAACTGGCACTAGATAAAACCTAAGACAATTCAACCATGACAGTCATAATCATTATTGCTTAGCCTCCTCCTCAATGTCATCATCAGAAAAGCCACTACAGGCCAGTGACAGGACAAGCCTTTCTTAGGTAACTTTATCAAACTCTTTGAGAGGCAGGTACTCTTAGGAATTATTTTTTTTTAAGCTTACAAAATTTTTAAGTCACAGAGCTAATGTTAATGATGTCAGAGCTTCCTCTCATGGTAAAGTTTCCATCTTCCTGAGGAACCGAGAAGAGAATACAGTGGTCTTGGTCTAACAATGTGGTTCAGAGTGTTAGGCTTGGGCTAATGGCTACTCAGGCTATGCTCATTGGCAGCAGTCTCTGTCTCAATTTCTCCTTACACAGCTGTCAAAGAAAGAGCAGGCACCCCCACTGAAGAGGTCTGGTGTGAGTGAGGGATCCTCACTTCCCCACAGAAAGTTCACCCTAAGCCTTTAGGGCACAGATGATGCATCTATAGAACAGACACACATTAACTAAAGGAGAAACTTTGCCCACTCCCCAGTGCCCCAGCATCAGAGACAACCTGACTACAAGCTTGTGCTATGCTATGTGCCACTCACCAAGCACATGGCATCTACCCTCCCCACTCTCTCTGAAACCTCAAGGGGGGCCCACATTGTGTCACAGGCCTGAGCCCTCCTCAAAGCCCTCACCCTATTACTGTCTACTTACTGCATTAATAGCTCTCTCCTAACAAATTTCAAAAGGTGACCCTTGTAGGAGGCAATTAACACTACATCAGAGAAAGAAATAAAGGACATAGGATGGGAAGAGGAGAAAAATGACAAGTCTCATGATACTCAGGCCAAGTGATGACCCTTCTGCAAGCATACTAGAAAGCAAGCCAACAGTAGAACCAATGAGATATGCTCCAAGCCCGGGATAAAGACTGGGACAATCAGAAGTCACTGGGTGGTGTGGGATTCTCCTCTGTATGCTGTGAATATGTTTTATGACCATTGGTTGGTTATTAAAGAAGCTGTTTCAGCCAATGGCTTAGCAGAGTAAAGCCAGGCAGAAAATCTGAACAGAGATATAGAAAGTAGGCGGAGTCAGTGAGACATCATGTAGCTACCAAAGGAGAAAGACATTGGAACTCCAGAACTTACCAGTAGCCACAGCCTTATGGTGATATACAGACTAATAGAAATGGGTTAATTTAAAATGTAAGAGCTACCTAGAAATCACTAAACAAACAGCATTGTAATTAATAAAGTTTCTCTGTGATTACCTGGGTGGCCAGGAAACAAACAGCAGTCACCGCTTACAACTGGATATTTTGGCTGGGAAGTCCAACACTCAAGTGAACAATCCTATGTTTGTTGGGAAAAAAATAAACTACTTGGGCCAATTCGAGCTGAGATGAATCATATCCTTGAAGTGCTCAGCTACCTTCTGTGAAGGGTGAGACACTGAGCTGCGAACCAAGGGGCCTGCATTTCTTTCCTCATTGCTATGACCAGGTATCTGACAAGATGTGACTTCAGGGAGGAAGCGTTGTCAGAGAGGAAAGGCATGGCAGAAGCAGGGGGCACAGAGGTCACACTGCCTCCACGAAAGCAAGCAGAGGGAACAGGAAGTGGGACCAGGCTCCACAACATTCCAGGTTTAGGCTCAGTGACTCCCTTTCTCCAGTGAGGCTCCACATCCTGTAGTTCCCACAACCTTCCTAAACAGCACCCCAGCCAGCAGGGCCCAGTTCTTCAAAGTCTAACCTAGCGGGGATGCTCCACATTCCAACTACAACGGATACCCAGTCTGCTCCTAGGATCCATTTTGAAAATTAAGCCAGGCGAACACTTTTTACATTTAGCTACCAAAATAACCAGTAAGTATCTTGTCGATCATTTTAACCAGCTATATGTTGTTCCCTAGAACCAGAGATAAAAATAAATACCTTTCTAAGTTGTTGATGGGATATTGTCAAATCTGTGCTCTGAAAGACCAATGTAAGTCACATGGTCAGGAAAAGAAATAGAAGAAGAAAAGCAATAGCTCAGACTGTTCCAGAGCCCTGTTGCAGCTTGTGACACAAGATCCCCCAGGAGGCTCTCGTTCCTGGCTGCTTGTGGACAGGTGATGGCTTTGGGAGGCGATGCCATGCAGCTTCCTGCAGGGAACACACAGAACATACACCAGACCACCCTTGGGTCACGCTCCACTTCTTTTCTCCATGCCCTTCTTTCCTCTCCATTGCGTACTGTCTCAGCTACCCACTACATTCAGCCTTTCCCCTTCTAGAACTTCTCCAGCTATAACGCTGCAGCGTGCACTTGCTTTATACTCATAGAAGTCACCACTCAATGGGCCCAGAGAGCCATGTTCCAAATTTTTTTTTAACAGTGTTTATTTTTTTATATTTATTTATTTATTATGTATACAATATTCTGTCTCTGTGTATGCCTGCAGGCCAGCAGAGGGCACCAGACCTCATTACAGATGGTTGTGAGCCATCATGTGGTTGCTGGGAATTGAACTCAGGACCTTTGGAAGAGCAGGCAATGCTCTTAACCTCTGAGCCATCTCTCCAGCCCCCCATGTTCCAAATTTGACAACAGATTTCGGCTTCACTTCCAGCATGGCTTGGTTTTCAGGCCAGTCCTGCTGGAGCCCCCTCAAGGCCCACCTGAAGCCTCCAGTCCCCCGACTGTAGTTGCTTTTAAAAACAGAGAATAGAATTCTTTTAAAGCATTAAAGATAAGAAAGTCAGCCGCTGACAGAATGAAATTCAAACCATAATGGTTAGAAGAGGGGAGGAAATTGCAAAGACAGCTAGAGGAAAACAAAACAAAACAAAACATGGCTTTAAATATAAATCTCCATGAGACAGACAGGTACAGATATGTAAATGATCGCTCTAAGATGGGCCTCTACCTCCCAAGCAGAGCAAACTGACTGTTTTGAATAAGTCTCCCTACTGCCTCCTTCATCCCCAATCAGCTTCCCCTGACCTTTACGAAGCCTTCCACAGTGTCAGGACCCTATCTGCCTCTCTAAAGCTCCTCTTCTTGTTTCTTTCAGAGGAACTTGTACAGATCCTCCTTGGTTTTTAGTTTACTGGCTTCTGCATGAGCCTTTTCTCTGTTTTTGCTGTAAAGGAGAGGTGCCGTCATTGTTTGACCGCGTAGCCATTTAGGTGTTTACCATATTCATCATCTACTGAAAGGACAGACGCATCTCTGTGGACAACAGTAGAGCTGCCGCCACCACACGCTAAACAATGAGCAGTAACTGCCAGTTGTTTGTGTTTGTGTATGTAGACCAAGCTGGCATCATAATCATGAGGTAGCCAAGAATGACCTTGAACTTTTGATTTTAATCCTCCTGTCTCCTCCGACTACAGGGCTCCTGCACCATACTGGCTGTATGAAGTACTGGGGATCAGAACACTGGGCATCACGCATGCTAAGTGAGCTGTCTACCAGCTGAGCCAAGGCCACAGCCCTGTCTTATGTTTTTAGATTAGCACACATCCAATTAAGAAATTTCCATGAGATGAGCACAGATGTTTCCTTATTACAAAACCAAGAGCAGAAACACATTCGAACAGCCAGCTCCCTGCTTGCCTTTGTCATTTGCTTCCTGCTGTCCTCAAAGGCCAGGTCTGTCAGTCTTGAGCATTTGCTTGGCTCCTGCTGTTTACCAAGGCTAGCCGGTACTTCACACAGATTATCTGAAAAGAAAGGAGAAAAAACAGTCAGAGAACCACCCTCCCCACAAATCTAACTTCCCACGATGTTGAAGTGGACTATCCCATTAGTGATTGTTCATGGGTTTTCATATTTCTTACAACAAACCCACTTTTTAAAAACCTTGTCTGCAGACATGGTTCGGTGGTCGAGTGTCTAGCATGCTCACACCCCTGGGTTCAATCTCAGCAATGCATAAAGGGTGCATTGTAACATACATCATACTTCCAGCACTGGGGAGACAAAGGCAGGAGAGTCGGGAGTTCAAGGTCATCCTTGACTACATAGCAAGTTTAAGGCTAGTCTGGGGTATATGCGACCTTATTTCAATCCACCCATCCATCAATCAGCCAATCCCCTAAAGTCATGGAATTCAATCTGGCAGTAGGAAACAATATGTTTATAATTTTTGAGCAAGTAACTTCTATTCTTTGGAACTTATCCTAAGGGTCAAAATATATTTGCCTCTTTTATATAATAAATTTTATTATAAAATAAATACTAGTAACAATAAGACCTAAAAGGAGTTCAATGCCCAGTAATAAGAGGCTAGATAAATAAATTAGGACACATCAATATAGTACATTAATTCATTCTTATGTCAGAAACAATATTAAGAGTCAAAGAAAGATATAATGGACTGGAGAGATGGCTCACTGGTTAAGAATATTGGCTAGCTCTTTTAATTTAAATTAACCTGTTTCTCTTTATCTACCTTTTGCCTCAGGACTTTCTCCCTTTCTCTCTGTGTAACTTACTTTCACTACTTCTCATGTCTAATTGACTGGTGGTTGCCTGGCTTCTTGCCCCAGCATGTCCCTTGTTCTCTCCTCCTCTTCTCATTCTTCTCTTGTTCTTCTCTCAGGCCTAGATTTCTCCTCCTATTTATTCTCTCCGCCTGGCAACCCTACCTATTTCTCTCTCCTGCCTAGCTATTGGCTGTTCAGCTCTTTATTAGGCCAATCAGGTGCCCTAGGCAAAGTGAAACAAATGTAATGCGTCCTTACAAAGTTAAACAAATGCAGCATCAACAAAAGTAACACACCTTCACACAGTGAAAGTCATATCCCTCAGCATAAACAAACGTAGCAACAAATGCACAACAGCACATTTGAAGGGAGTAACTTCAGGGCTATATGAATTAATCTTAGTAAAGCTAGTTCATAAAAGACAACAACACTTATGTGTTAGCAACTGTAATTTTTCTTTCAAACAAACTTGGCTAGAAAGAAAGAAGTTCACAATGCTGGATGTTTCTATTGTATGAGTGGTTCCACACCTCCTAATTCTGATAGACTTCAAAATCTCAAGATCTTCCATACAGACCCTGAAGGCTGATGCAGCAATGAATGTAAATTGAATGTATTTCGGGATCGTGTACCTTTGGAGACATAAATCATTTTCTGGCCTGGACCAGCAGGCTGTTCTTCAGTGTCAGAGTGCTAAGTGGGAGGGCCAGGAGATGAGAAGATAAAGAAGATAGGAAAGCAGAAGTCAGAAGGTCTTACACAAGCTGATGACTTGTGCCTAGCGAGTTCATCAAGAATTACAGCCTCAGCATCAGCGGAAAACTTTCATACAATGGTATGAAGTCAGCAAGATACTAATCAAAGTATTGTACAAGGTACTCAGGATTCCTCAAGGACATCAGAATTGCAGCACACAGAGGCCTATGATACCCATAGCCCCTTAGGGCAGGAACAATTGGGTTCTCAGGATCCAAAGTCACCAATCCCTCAAGGCCCTGTCCCCAGGCCACTACCTGCTCTGCCAAGCAGGTTTCTGGTTTTAGAGAAGGAGTTGTGTTCCTTTCTCATATATCAAGACCTCTGGGAAAGCCTCGGGTCAAGCTCACCCTCAATGATTTTTCCCAGAAATATAGTTAGTCTGAATTGTTGAGATTACATATAAACAATAAACATTTCAAACTTTGTTTGGACAAATACCACAACTGTTTTCTGGGCCAGAAGTCCGAAAAAACCTTCACAGGCAGGCTATGGATCCCCACAGTAGATGGATGTCAGCACTACTGACCATACAGGACTAGCAGGAGACCAAGGCCCCCTCAGACAAGAGGAAAGGGGACTTTCTCTTTCTCACATCCTAGCAGTTTGCCTTCTGGTATCTGTGATGCAGGGTGACTGAGATCTCTCAGTGGAACCCATATGCTCCCAAATCAGTTGCAGCCTGCCCGACATTGGGCAGGGTTTCTGGGTTGGCTTTCTATCTAGAAGACACTAGGAGAAACTAGTGCTAAAGGGGCATAATATCCTTCCTCTAATTTACTTTTTAAGGGTTTTGTTTACTTTTATGTGTATGAGTGTGTGCCTGAATGCATGTCTGTGTACCACATGACTGCAGTACCCATGGAGGCCAGAAGAGAGCATCATATCTCCTGGAACTGGACCTAAAGACAGCTGCCATGTAGGTCCTCTGCAGGAGCAATAAACACTTGCTGTGGAATATTAGTTTGAGATGTGTTACTTTTGTTTATGCTGTGGAATATTTGTTTAATGATGCAAATATGCGCAATGTTCTTTTATGTTTCATTTAACTCTGTAAAGCTGTGTTAACTTTGTCTGCCTAAAACACCTGATTGGTCTAATAAAGATCTGAATAACTAGGCAGGAGAGAGAAACAGGAGGGGCTGGTGGGCAGAGAGAATAAATAGGAGGAGAAATCTAGCTTCAAGAGAAGGAGGAGGCTCAAGAAAAGGAGAAGGAGAGAAGGATGCCAGGGGCTAGCCACCCAGCTACCCAGCCAGCCACACAGTAAGAAGAACGAGCTAGTGAGAGCTCACTAACTCTGGACTGTTAGTGGAGGAGCCTGCATAGGGCTAAACTAGGCCCACTGAATGTGGGGGACAGTTGTGAGGCTTGGGCAGTCTTTGGGGCCACTGGCAGTGGGACCAGGATTTATCCCTATTGCTTGAACTAACTGTCATCTCGGAACACATTCTCTTTGGAGGGATACCATACTCAGTCTAGATAAGGGGAAGGGTCTTGGTCTTGTCTGGAAGTGAAGTGTCAGACTTTGTTCACTCCCCCATCTTTGTTCACTCCCTTACCATCTCTGAGGAATGGATGGGGGTGAGGGAGGGAAAATGGTGGGGCGGGAGGAGGGAAGGGAGTGGGAAGAGGAATGGCTACGAAAATGAGAAAAGATTGTATTTTAAAAATTCTTAATAAAAAATTAAAATGAAAAGAAGATGCATAGAATAAAGAAAGGCAAAAAGTTCAGAGGCAAAATGTAGTTAAAGAGAAACAGGATAATTTAAGTTAGAAACGCTGGCCAGAAACAAGCCAAGCTAAGGCCAGGCATTTATAAGTAAGGTTAAATATCCCTTTATTTATTTGGGAGCTGGGTGGTGGGCCCCAAAAGAATTAAAAAAAAAAAAAAAAAACTACAAACACTCCTAACTGCTAAGCCATTTTCTCTAACATTTAATGTCTTATGAGACCCCATTGTCTCATCCTACATATGACTGGGAGAAATTAAAGCGGAGATTCATATTAATCTTGTGAGTGGGCGCTCAGAAGAATAATAGAAACCAGAGAAATCACTGGAGATTGGGGCAGGGGAGGAAGGGCTACGAGAGCTAAACATGGAGCAGTTGCCAGCATAACAACAGAGTAAGTTAGTGGGGGACATTCCTCACGGGGATTTTAGAGAGTCGAAATTGTCCTGGATACAGACACATCTCTATGCACATCTCCTGTGGTCTAAAGAGAGCAGACAATCACTCAGAGACAATGGGAGGTGGAGAACTGTAAGTTCAAAATAAATAAAAAGGTAGACAGGGCTGGAGATGGGCCTCCCTAGAGCATGCACGAAGCCCAGGGTTCCATCCTCAGTACTGTATAAACCTGGTAGCGCATACATGTAACCCCAAAACTTGAGGAGGGAGGCAAAACTATTAGATATTGAAGACCAACTTCAGCTACACAGTAAGTTTGAGACTAGCTTGGGCTGGAGAAACTGCCCCCCATATATATAAAACAGTACACTGTGCAGATGGGAAGGGGACCAAGGAGAAATGGAGAAAAGGATGACAGAGGGGGTCTAAAGAAGCTGTGGGAAGTAAAGGATGTTTGCTAAGTATATGCAAGGATTTCACGAGCTTGCAAATATGTTAAATACTTAAATAGGTTTTAAATATAAGTGTTTACATTTTAAATGTATCAAGATTTGTATAACGAAAATAACTCGGACATATGATTGATAGGTACATAGAAATATGATAGATATTTGATGGATGATAGATATTAGATGTTTAAAAGGTGTTTGATAGTTGAATGACAGATGGATAGATGATTGTGATAGATGATTGATAGATAGATAGATAGATAGATAGATAGATAGATAGATAGATAGATAGATATGGATGATGGACAAATGATAGATGAAAATGTTCATCAGATGACATATGACTGATAGATATACAGATGAGAGATAACTGGATGGATAACAGATGATAGATTTATGATAGAGAGATGAGAGATAGCGGGCAGGCAGACACATAGATAGGTAGAAAGACAGCTGGAAAAGTTGAAAAGCCAGGCCTCTCCTAGCCATTGGCATCCTCACGGTCTGGGAGGACACTGCAGACTCTTAGAATTCTCGTTGGTGTACATCCCCATGGGTGTGGTATGGCTCAGTGCCTCTATGACTTCATCAATTTCATGTTGCATTGCTTGTCTCTATTTAGATTGTAAATCACCTTCATCACGTGCCTGGCATTTATCTACCTCTGTCACAGGCTTTTATGAGGGTTTTTCCCCAGACACTCCCTCGTATCGTATCATAACTCAGAAGCACCCACTGGCTGCCCATCACAATGCAGGCTCATTTAGACGGGCTTCAGTGAACTGTCTCACATAGAACCCTTGCATGAATATTCAGCATCCTAGGGGACGCAAATGCGCAGCCAGTCTTGAGAACCACTTGCTACTTTAATGCTTTTACATCTGCATTCTCCAAACTTGCTGGCACGTTTTTAAAAAAAATGTTCAAATGAGGTCCTTTAAAACATCTGAATTCACTAAGCTTCCCACGGGCGTTACCTACAAAGGATGGGCAAGGAATGCACACCAGGGCCATTGGCTCTTCTGTTTCTGCGTACCCACATCCAAGGCACAGTGACTTTTTGATTAAGCTTCATCTCCTAAATACCAAAGTGCAAAGAACAGACCTGGGACCAGTTAGCCCAGAGCTACCATACCGTAAGAACGCACACTTGTGCAGATTGAAGCACCCAGCTTATGACAGCTTGTCAGAGTAGCTCCAGAAAACCAACCCGCTGCCACGTGCTACCACACAGGAGGGCAGTGACAGGGCAGGGATGCAGGAGAAGTGAACTGTTTTGCAGATGACGACACAGTTCTCACCGATGCATAGCAAGCTTGATGCTGCTTTATGTGCTCGCCAGCAAGAGCAACTAAAGCTGCAAGGCCCCCAGCCTTTGTCCTGACCTGGCTGGTTCTGAGCGGACGTCTTTACCGGGAACCATCTTGAACAACCAAAAATACTCCCTTAATTTCTAGCCCATTTGAGAACTTGTAAATCACTGTTATTGCAAGTCTTCCTTCTCCAAATCTGTATGATCTCTGTGCTTTGAAGTTAAAGAAAAATTTATTCTGTGAAAGCAGAACTCTGCAGATAATTTTTTGAAAAAGCAATAAAAGACACAACTGACTAAGCACTCCACGTGTGCCGTGCACTGTTCTAATGTGTTAATTCATAGAGCCCAGACTAGCAGTTTGGCAATTCTTCCGATTAACATCCCGTTTTCATTGTTTGCTCTGGGTCAGTTTAACTTCTCCGATTTACGAAACTGGCTTAAGCTCAGTCTTTTATTAACTATGGCATCAAATTGGTCAAATCTTTATATTTTTATATATGTTTAGCTGAGAAGTTGAAACACATGATGAAAAGGCAAGTGTCATCATTCTGAAAATTATACAATTTTTAAAATACTTTTCATTTACATAACAAAGTGAGGTGTGTTAGCATGGCAACAGATGTCTACAGAGGAGCTACATCCCCCAGATGTAAGGCTCCCTGGAGAGAAATTTAATTTGTAAATGTTTAATCACAAGTTAAGGTGTTAATTGACATTGCAAAGATTTCTTTCAGGCAAAATTATTTTTGTGACTTGACTTAGATATTAAAATGGAAATTAGACAAGAAAACAAATGCATTTGGCTATTGCTGGTGTGCAGGCAAAGCTGTATTGAACTGTAAAGGTATTTTTAATCCTTTAATGTTGCTTTCATTTTACTTAGGTGCCTCCCAGACAACGGCATTTTCTTAATACATTTTGAGGCAGCCTACTTCGCATGAGTGCACACAGATAACAATGCCGAAATTCTGTCTGGTAGAGCTGGGAAACAGCTCAGTATGTAGAGTTAGCCTAGCATGTGCAAAGTCCTGGGTCCCATCCCCACACTGTCTAAGACCTGCTGTGATAGCCCATTCCTGTAGTCAGAAGGTGGAAGCAGGGGATTAGGAGTTAAAGTATTCCTCCACTGCATCATGAGCTTAAGACTCGCCTAGGCTACATGAGACTGTCTCAAAAAAAGAAAGAGAAAGAAAGAAAGAAAGAAAGAAAGAAAGAAAGAAAGAAAGAAAGAAAGAAAGAAAGGAAGAAAGAAAGGAAGAAAGAAAGAAAGAAAAAATTATTGCCCAGCCGGTAGTGGCACACGCCTTTAATACCAGCACTCAGGAGGCAGGTGCAGGTGAATCTCTGAGTTCAAGGCCAACCTGGTCTGCAGAGCTAGTTCTAGGACAGCGAAGGCCTTTACACAGAAAAACCCTGCCGAGAGAGAGAGAGAGAGAGAGAGAGAGAGAGAGAGAGAGAGAATATCATCCCTCTATATTTAGCGTAGAAACAGAGTTACCAATATGAACCAGCAGAAAAGGTACTTTGGAGCCGGGAATAGCTCAATGTTCACTGTTTGCCTGGGATACAGCTGCAGCCCTGCAAAGAAACAGATTCCCCCAAAGACTCTCCATCAGCCGTCTCGCCCAGCTATTTTGCATTCTACATCACCCAGTTCTCACGAGATTTTGCATTGCCTGCTCTCTTTGCCTGATCTGCCTTCATCCTGTACAATAAAGGAACTTTTGGAGGCATCACAATCCCTGACTTCAAACTCTATTACAGAGCTAGAGTACTGAAAACAGCCTGGTGTTGGGATAAAAACAGATAGGAGGACCAATGGAACCGAATCAAAGACCTAGATATCAATCCACAAACTTATGAAGACCTGATTTTTGACAAAGAAGCAAATATATATATATATATATATATATACACACATATGAAAAAAGGAAATTATGTTCAACAAATGGTACTGGCATAACTGGATATCAACATGTAGAAGAATGAAAATAGATCCATATCTATCACCATGCACAAAACTCAAGTCCAAATAAATCAAAGACCTCAACATAAAACCAACCACACTGAACCTTATAGAAGAGAAAGTGGGAAGTACACTTGAACACATTGGCACAGGAGACCACTTCCTAAATATAACCCCAGTAGCATAGACACTGAGAGAAACAATTAATAAATGGGACCTCCTAAAACTGAGAAGCTTCTGTAAAGCAAAGGACACAGTCAACAAGACAAAATGACAGCTTATAGAATGGAAAAAGATCCTCACCAATCCCGCATTGGACAAACAGCTGATCTCCAAAATATACAAAGAACTCAAGAAATTGGTCATCAAAAGAACAAATAATCCAAAAAAATGAGGAAGATACTTAACATTGACTTCTGACCTCCACATACACAGGTATACATACACGCAAACATGCACATATAATACATACATACATACACACATACATACACAAATGTGTGCATATGCACATACATATATATATTTAAGATCCAAAAATTTACATGAAAACAAATATTTCATAGACTAAAATCACCTTTTATTAAATTAATAAATCTATGTGTATGGTTTTTAGACTAATCTTTTTCCTTAAACATGTTTTTAAAGTGCCATACTTTTATTTTTCATTTATATAAAGTCAACCAAACATGTCTTTCATTCATTTGCCTTTTATTTCCGTCATTTAAAACTATATTTTAAGTATAAATGTTTAACCAATGCAGAAAATAAACTATACCTAGGCATTGGACACTGTGAGCAGTTTTGATATTTGTATCTACTCTGTGTTGTTTATATCACACTAAATGTGCCTTTCTCTTGTTTATTAAGCAAAGAACTGTTCTAAATCAGCCCACTGATTTTCATCTGGTCCACAGTATGAGGAAAGTGGATTCAGGCCCTTGAATATTGTCTTCATCTGAAACGTTACTTGGGTTAAACATAGAATTGTTTACTAAATGTCAAGACCTTTACATTTTAACTTTGGAGATCCCATGAATCCTGGAAGATGACATCTCAGGATGCAGTCTGTGTGTTAGCAGCACCACTGAGGAAGGCAGGCGACAGTCATGACCATCACAACACCAAGCAGTAATATTGACCTATTTTTATCATGAATATATTTTTATGAATAAATTTTCTAAAATGTGTTTTTAAAAGGCAGTGCTCTTTGCTTAAAGTTCAAGTTGTGTAAAATCAAAAAGAGAAGGCTTGTGCTGATGGGAAGGCCACAAGAGTGTCAGGCTTCCTCCCTCAGGTAAAAAAGGATCAATGATTCCACTCTCCAAATACAACCACCATTTCACAGACTGAGGGACAGCACATTCAAATTAGACTAAGTTAGCTCTTTTTTAATTTAAATTTTTTACTACATGTGTGTGCCTGTGTGTGCAAGTGTGTACGTGTGTGTATGTTTTTCTGGGAGTACGGATGCCCACAAAGACTCAACATGGGTTCTAGAAACTAAACTCAAGAGCACTAAAGCCTTCTCTCCAGCACCGTGAATCCTTGGCAGTGGGTAAAGTGTGAGTGTGTGTGTATATGTGATAAAGAAAACAGGACACCACTGCTCATGACCCTACACTCTAAGTTCACATCACATTTCTTACTATAATGGCTGTCAACAAAACCATACAGTGCTTTACATAAAACATACAGCACTCTCATCATCATTGTCCCCTTGAGGCTAGCTCAGGAACCCCACATTATAAAATTCTGCTTCTCAGATCATTAATCCTAAAACTAAATTCATGCCTGTCATCTGTATAGAAGAAGGCAACACTTTAAAGCTATTCTATGGTTACAGTTTTGGTAACACCACACAGAAGGAGCCATACAAACAAAACCATACAGAATGAAACAACATCACCATAGAGACTCTGAGCCACATTCTCTTCTAGCCAGTATCATGCGGTGGAAAGGCAGGGTGCCGGGTCACTCCACAGAATCCTGGCCCTCTCTTAAAGATGAGCCCAAAGACCCTGCTTCTGTTGTAATAAGAGCCGCGGGGCTGCGTTCCTGGCACCCGGCCGCCCGCATGGCTAGCTTTATACCTGAAATGATTACACAGAAACTGTATTCATTTAAATACTGCCTGGCCCATTAGTTCCAGTTTCTTATTGGCTAGCTCTTACATATCGATCTAACCCATTTCTAATAATCTGTGTAGCTACACGAGCTGGCTTACCAGGAAAGATCTTAACCTGCCTCTGTCTGGAGTGAGAGTATCATGGTGACTCAATGATTCAGCTTCGTTCTCCCAGCATTCTGTTCTGTTTTCTCCGCCTACCTAAGGGTTGGGCTATCAAATGGGCCTAGGCAGTTTCTTTATTAATAAGCAATCACTCCCACATCATGCTTCTTTAAAAGATTCAAACGATGGGCATGTAATACTTAATAGCAGACTAAACAGCCTGCTAATACACTAGAATATCTATGCATGAAGTTTTTAGATTACTCCTTGACTCTTTCGGGCTGTTTGAGACAGGGTTTTTTTGTGTAGCCCTGACTGTCCTGGAACTCAATCTGTAGACCAGGCTGGCCTTGAACTCAGAGATGCACCTGCCTCTGCCTCCTGAGTAATGAGATTAAAGGCATGCACCACCACCACCTAGCAAGTCCTTGACTCTTAAAAAATACTTTACAAAATTTAGCCATGTTTGAGAAAGGACTTTCTTTTATATAAAATGATTCAAACATGTATTTCATTCACTTAGCTTTGTTTCCTGGTATTTTTATCTCTATTTTCATTATAAGTTTTTAACTGATTTTAGATATAACTATAAACACTTACAGGGTGCTATGTAGGAGGAGGTTGCTAGTTAGTTCCCAGCCGCTAAGCCCCGAAATAATCACACAGACTATATTAATTAAATCACTGCTTGGTCCATTAGCTCTAGCTTCTTATTGGCTGACTCTTACATCTGAATTTAACCCATTTCTATTAATCTGTGTATTGCCATGTGGCTGTGGCTTACCAGCTAATGTTCTGGTGCCTGTCTCCAGCTGGGGCTACATGGCATCTCCCTAACTCCACCCTTCTTTCTCCCAGCATTCAGTTCCGTCTCCCCTGCCTTCCTAAATCTGCCTTGCTATAGGTCCAAAACAGTTTCTTTATTCATTAACCAATAAAGGCAACACATAGACAGAAGGACCTCCCACACCAACCAGTACTATATGCAGTTGTCAATTTATGTATGCACAAGGTAATGCTTAACTCGCATAAAACATCTCTCCCTCAAACGTTTATCATACTGGAAGTTTAAACCCTTCAAACCCATTGCTAGATTTTCAAAAAAAATTATCATTATGCATTTAAAATGAAATTTTTGTAATGCTCATTCCATGGTCAGTTTTTGATTAATTCATCCTGTGAGAACTGCATGCTTGTATACAATGCCCTTTGACCATTCCCACCCCTCAATCCTATCCCTGCCACTCCTCCAATTCCCTAGCTCCCTTCCAACTTCATGTCCTCCTCCTCTAACAGAGCTTCCCATATGCACACGGGTGTTGGGCCATCCACTAGAACACAGCAAATATAGCAGGGGCCACATCCTAGGATAAAACTAATAGTCCCTCTCCCAAAAGCCATCAACACCAACTGCAGCTACAAGTGGGGCCTCATGAACACCTCCCTACCTATGCAAGACTCAGGTGTTCCTTTGTTGTTGTTTGTTTATTTGTTTAATGCTGTAGTAGGTAAGGATTTTTATCTCTTCAGTCCCTACTTCCCCCATATAATTATTCATCTTTCATTATTTGTCATAATGCATAAAGCTCTGAGCTTGCTAGCATGCCAAAAATTTTTCTTTTTATACCATTTTCCTATCAATAAAAATTGCTTCTCTCTTTTTTCCTAGTTTTGTTTGAACATCTGTCTGACTGTCACACACCTAGCAATAGTTTTGTTTTATATATTTTGTTGTTGCTGCTGCTGCTGCTGTTGTTGGTTGTTGTTAGTTGGTGATGGTGGTTGTTGCTGTTGTAGTCCTGACTGGCCTAGAACTCATTGTGTAGATCAGGCTTCCAACCCTCAGAGATCTTCCCGGCTCTGCCTTCTGACTGTATGTGCTTTTGTGACCAGCTAACCTAGCAATAGTTCCTTAAGTTTACATCATAGCAGAATCTCCCAGCAACTGACTCTATGACAGTCTCTGACTGGTGGCCACTGTTTAGTTCCAGGTTTGTGCCTCCCTGTTGTTTTCTCTGCACCTCCTGGCAAGAGAAAACCCTTCAGTTGTCTGGGACAGGAACGGCGGGGGGGATATACCAGCAGAGGTGGAATAAGTAGGGGTATTACAGAACACATCAGCTGACTACTGAAGGTGGGAGGACATGAGCACATGGCTGCTAAGATCTGGAGAGGATAGAAACAAAGCTCTGGGGACTTCTCACTTTGGTGTGTAACCCTGCCCTTTTAAAGGGGCCCCTAAGTCCCTCGTATCTGTTCCTAACACTTACGATCTGGGTGGCCCCTCCCCTCAAAGAATGTATCTCCTATCCATTGTGGGAAACAGAAGGATGAATAACATTGTGTATGTAAGCCTGGAATCGCAATCATTGTTTATATAGATTTTCAAACCATCCCAATGGTTTCTCTCTATTTTCTGGGTTATATACTACCTGATTTTTGGTCAGATACACAAACTGTACTAGCCAAACTTCTCGAGGAAAGTACAAGCAAAAGAAGATGGTAGAGAGATAATAGACTACAAACGATGTGGGATTCCCCTCTGTATGCTGTGAATATCACTGGTTAATAAAGGAACTGCTTTGGGCCTATATCAGAACTATAGGGGAACAGAACTAGGTAGAGAAAACTAAACAGAATGCTGGGAGAAAGGAGGCAGAGGCAGAGAGAAGCCATGTAGCACTGCCAGAACTTTTCCCAGAAAGCCACAGCCTCATGGCGATACACAGATTAATAGAAATGGATTAAACTAATATATAAAAGTTAGCCAATAAGAAGCTAGAGCTAATGGGCCAAGCAGTGATTTAATTAATATTGTTTTCTGTGTGGCTATTTCAGGTCTGACGGCCGAGCAGCCATCTCTCCAGCTCCTACCTTGTTTTTTTTTATATATCAGACTCTACACACTTTTGAGGAATTGATAAATGAATGCTTTAATAATGGAATATTAAAACAATACTTTTTTCTTAATATCCTTTTGTTAATTTTTTTCTGTATGGTATATGAGTTGACTCCCTCAGTAAGGCAATCTGAGTGCTCTCTCCTCCTCCTGGCCCTGGATTTTATATATAAGATGCATCTCATTTGTGTATCTGCTACAGACTTTGTTAGGGTTTGGATATCAAGCATCCCCTCAAAAGTATCGTGTATTAAAGGGCCGGTCCCAGCTGGAGGCACTATTTATGAAGGTGATGGAAACTTCTGCTGGCGTTAAATTTTTACAGATGTATAAACACTCTGGAGTTAAAACTGAAAGAAAAATGGAAAGTCCTAATAGCCAATGCTGTGAGCATACAATATCCCAGATGAAAACAGGAACCTCAGGACCCTCAGAAGAAGCCCACTTCCATAGTCACAAGACTTATGAGTCTATGGTCAGAAAAGACGCAAATATAGTATTAGCTAAACACTGACTATCAGGCTTCATCAGAAAGGCAACCAGGCAGGCACTAAACCTGATCCCCTCCCCAATTCCATTTCTTTCATTTACTTAGTCATCAGATGCCCACCTCCTGCCCTAGATGACTGTGGCACTTCTCACATCAGCCTGTCCCTGCTGACAAGATCCCAGTGATGTCTAGGGGTTGTTCTACCAGAGTACCATCTTTCGTGCATTTTCAGCAACTCTCTTGGCTTGTCAGAACAGACACCGCTATTCAGTTTGCATTTTCATCAGACACTGATGACTTAACAGATACATTCTCTTATTCCAAATGGCACCAAGTCACCTTCAACAGATGACATCTGAGTATACTTTGGAAAGTCTCTGACTGTTGGTGAATGACAAGCCATTTACTAAGAAGCCAAAAGTTAAAACTAAAAAAAAAATAGAATTTTTCTTTGAAAGCTCAATTGCTTTCCTAAAGCTTTGAGAGTTATCAGACAGCTTTCCAAGGTTCCTTTCAGAACTATATTTCTGTAACTACATGAAGGAAGAGAGGGAGAGAGGGAGAGAGGGAGGAAGGGAGGGAGAGAGGAAGAAAGGAAGAGAGGGAGAGAGGGAAGGGAAAGAAAGCTAGAGAGGGGAGGGAGAGAGAAGTGGGAAGGAAGAACCATAGTCATATCTATATAAATATGGATTATATAAGTATATATAATCTTTTTATAAATTACCAAATTTCATCTAATAATATTTTCTGAATTGTCACAATAGCCAACATAATGAACAATAGCTAGAGTCTACTATTGAATTTCTTAGAATAATAGCCTCAAGAGGCCCATTGTGAGTAGTGCTATCCAGGGATGGTCCTGGGTCCTAAAAGAAGGTAGGCTGAGCAAGCCACAGGGAACAAACTGGTCAGCATCATTCCTCTGTGTCCTCTGCATCAGCTCCTGCCTCCAGGTTCCTGCTCTTCTTGAGTTCCTTAGATGATGAAGGGTGGTGTGGAAGTGTAAGACAAACAAACCCTTTCCTACCCAAGTTGTTTTAGTCATGGTGTTCGTCACAGCAATAGTGACCCTAACTAAGACAGGAGCTAACACAACAATGCTACAACACTGTTGCCAGGAGCTGGCCTCATCTGTGCACACAGCTACACTGTCCCAAGAACAAGGCTCTCATCAAACGTGGCTTCATTGCTTTCTAACACAGAAAGAAAAATGAGGGGAAATGGCACAGTACTCTTGAGACGATGTCTCCAGAGGCCTGGGGAGATGGTTCAGTGACTTGCTGGGCAAGCATGAGGGCTTCAGGTCAAATTCCCAGCATCCACCCAGGCATGACAAGGTATGCCTGTAAACCCAGAGCTGTAGCGGGAGGGCCAGGAGGAGCAGGAGGATGACGGCTGATGCTGGCTGCCAGTTGAGCTCCATGTGCAGTGAGAGACCTTCACGCAAAAGAATAAGGCCGAGAATGGTAGAGGAAAATACCTGACATCCTCCTCTGTCCTCCAGGCATGTGTGCACTTGGACATACCCACCATACACACACACACACAGTTTACAAAGACAGTTTCTGAGAAGTACTAAATAGGAGCCCTTGAGCTTCCTGCTTACAAGACAGTCACGTGATCACATACTCTCTAAGGAGTTTATCAATGGCAGGAGGTAATAAGCCTTTCCAATTTGGGTTCCGCCTTCAAAGAAAAATGAGTGAACCCTGACTGAGAGCACGAAGGAGGAGTTCAGAGACTAATGCAATCACTTTTCTTCAAATGAGTTTATGAGGATATTAAACCCACTGGAGGGCTTATTAGAAGAAAAGAAAAAGGATGAGGAGGAGGAGGAGGAGAAGAGAAATGAGGAGGAGGGAGGGAGGAGGGGGTTCTGGTGAGGACCCTCTTCCAGGCTGGTGGCTGCAGACCTCACTGGTCTCCTCACCTGGCAGAAGGATGAAGATGGATGCCTGGAATCACTTCCTCAAGGGCACTAATCCTTACATCACTGTGGGTTCCATCTTTCTGAGCTGACCATATGGCAAAGACCTTTCCCCCCTGGTATCACATGAAGATCAGAGCTAGTCAGACCCATGGATCACAAACGATAATAAGATGCCGTGAAAGGGGAGAAGAAACATCACAGGTATCTAACCTTCTCTCTGGAGGCTCAGCAACTGCTCATCAGACAACATACTAACTACTTGACGTGAATGGCAGCGTGGGGAGTTACCTGAAATGACTCAATCACCCACAGTGGAGAATTCATATCTCTTCCTCTCACATACAGAAATTTCTGTGGCTAGGTTTTGCCGCTGAGTGGAAGGGGTGTCCATGCTATTAGCCTTGACTCTTGCCATTGGGCAGCTGAGAAGCTGCAGGTATCTGAATGATGGAGGCTGATCTATCAACCTGTGCACAGAGGATGGCTGAGCCCTCTCCTCCCTCCTCTCCTCTCCCCTCTGGCTGCTTTCTGAAGCCAGTACTACAACTCCTAACTCAGGACCAGGGCATCTCTCATGACTTTAGGACAACTGTTCTTCCTCATTTTTTTCAAGCAGGGCATGCTAATTCACTTGCTAACATGTCCTCCTCCTATCAGGGTCATCACTGACAAGCTCCGATGTCACACTTAAACGCAAGCAAAGGAATCTTCCTGTCCCTTGTGGAAACAATGGCAAGGTCAAAAAGGACCCATGACCTGAATGTCAAAACAAACCTTGGTTGCTGCAAGCCACCGAATATGGTACCTATCTTATGAGCTTACATTTCTTATACTGAGGGATATCAATTTCTAGCTCATGTTATTTTTTCTTAAATTTAGTTATTTTCCCTTACTTGTTCTTTTGGTTTTATTTAAATTCACACACATACAAATAATAAAAAAAAATCATTCAATACTTATCTCAAGGTGACATTTGAAGAATTAAATATTAAAGCTACCAAACCCTGACTTACATAATTCTGATAAGCCATGACATTCCCCAAATGAGTCTATAAAAACTACATAGATGATAGACCCTGCCAATGCTCAGGAGACAGAGCAAAGATTTCTCTGCAAAAGAAATATGTAACTCTCCCTTCGAAACTGTCATTTATATATCCACAGCTTACATTTTCAGGGGTAAAATGAATATGATGTGAAATACAGTAATGAAGAATTAGAAACTTTTCTCTGGTTAGGTGAGCACCCAGACATGCTCCCAGCCTCTCTTGGTAACTCTCCACCTTGGAATAGATTCACATAGAGTTTACAATTCTTTTAGAATGGTTTTATTGGAATGGAATGGCCACGTATAACCTAAACCCATCACTCATATTTAATTATAATGAATCAAACCTGTCTCTTATTCACATAGCTTGTTACAAGTTCCAAAGGACTGTCATGTGATCCAGCTTAATTCTCTTAACATTTCAGAACAACCTCATTACATGCGTTTTACAAATGGGGATAATAAGGCCAAGAAAAGACATTATTTTGCTATGGTTCATATTTACTATATAATTCCATGTCACAGAATATGAGACGATAAAACATGACTCAGGTTATCCTACCAAGCCTGATCCACTTAATACCCTGCTAAGAGGATGGGGTAATGACTCAGCCAATAAAGAGCCTACTACTTGATCATGAGGCCCTGAATCCAGACCCTCATTACTTATTTAAAAAGTCAGTCACTGTGGCGTGCTCCTCTGATCTGAGAATAGGGGTGCACAGAGGAGGACCCCAGGGGTTTGCTGGCCTGCCAGTCTAGACAGTCAAAGTTCTAGATTCAGAGAGAGACTCTATCTCAGAATTAAGGTGGAGAATGATAGAAGCACCTAGTGTCCACCTTTAGCCTCCGTACACACATACACACGTGCTCACACACACACCAGCCATGGAGACATCACATGCCTCTCTTTCTCCCTGAATTTTCTCTCTTGGTCTGATTCACCCCAGCTGTAAATCCTTCACAGGGAACCTATTCTGTGCTTTGGCAGCTGCCACTCTACTGGACCCCTGAGCCCTTGGTTTTCACCCTTTGGAGTCATCATCAGACTATGCCTCCCCCTCCCAACTCCTGGTTTTAGAAATGCCGGAATTCCTCAGCACCCAGTACCCTCCACTTTCACAGAACCACATTCCCCTTATGAATACATGTTCTGTATTAGTTACTTTCTTCATTGATGTGACCAAAGACCTGACAAGAAGCACCTTGACGAAGGCAGGATTTGTGGTTTAAGGGGAGACTGTCTATTGCAGTAGGAAAGGCATGCCAATAGGCAGCTCCAGCGTGCATCTGAGACTCCTTACCTCATCAAACTTGGAAAAGTATGGAGCAAACACAGGACAAGAAGTGGGGTTGAGCTATAAACCATACACTGGAATGCTACAACCCTATATCTGTCAGCTATGTCCCATGTCCATAAAGTTCTACAGTCTCCCAAAACAGTGTCACCAGCTCAGGATCACATGGTCATATGAGTGCCAGTAAGGGGTATTTCACACTCAAAATGTAAGGTGTAGTCAGGGGGATTTTTTTCCTTCAATATGTTTCCACATCAAAATAACCTCCTTCTTAAATCCAACAGGAGCTAATAAAACTGGTTTCTATGGAAATGGGTTGGAAAGTGCTTCTCTGTCTTTGGGTTGTCAATACAGGCATCAGCCATGGGGACTCTGCTACCCATGGGCGCATTTCACCACGTGTCCTTCTCAAACAGGGCTGCATCTTTAGAGTAAATACCGACAGAGGTAACTGTAATTGAGCCCCAGACACGATGACCCTGAAGCAACTTGCACATAGGGTGTCGGTAAGTGGTCCCTGCTAACCAGGGTCATTCTCCTAAACGAGACACCTCTCATACAACACAGAGGTCAGATTCCTGCTCTTTATATGACTATTCAGAAAAAGAACCAGCAGATTAGTGAAGCCTGGTCTGTTTTTTTGTGTTTGGGTTTCGCTGTCATTGTTCGGTTGTTGTATAAGTCAGGCAGCAGAAGTCACTCTCCCTGGCTCTTGCACCAGGAATAAAGTAGAACGGCTGCAAATGGTCACTCCCCTTGTGCCATAGAAAATGCAGCCAAGGGGATGGGGTCCAGGAAAATGGGAGGCCAAATGGCCATAATATCTTACAGATTTCGTGAAAACACTCAGTTTGCAAATATTAGGCAAAACTGAACATGAAACTTTCTAACTTAAGAACTATAGATGCTGGTGGGCTTTTTTTGTTTGTTTTTTGTTTTGTTTTGTTTTGTTTTGCTTGGTATGGTTTGGTTTAGGTTTGATTTGGTTTTGTCTTTTGTCAGATAACTTTATGCTTTTTAGTGGTGGCATCTAATTTTCCGAGAGAAATGGTCACACTCTGCCCTCCCCTCGGGTGTGTGTCCCTGGAGCATAAACTTTATAAAGAACAAGGCCTGTCACAATGTCAAACCTTTGGACATGCCTAGCCCCAAGGCCCTTTAACTTCATTGGGCTCTAGGGGTTTCTTTCAACCTACGCTCACTTGTAGCAAAGAATGTCCAGACCTTCATCTTACACCTGAGAGGGCAGAGAGAAGTCTGCTGGGCAAATCTGCTTGGAGGACTTGGGCACAGCAGTTAACTTTCAAAACCAACCCAGGTGAAAGCAGAAGCAGAGGGGTGAAGATGAAGGATGCCCCTTTGTCGGAGATGGAGGTTAAACCAGGCGTGAGGAATTGCTTGTTGTGGCAAGGAATGGATACCATACCAAAGAAGGTGAAACATATTGAAAAGAAAAACAGAAATGCCTCTCTACGGACCGCTGGCTTTTCTCATCAAAGCCTGACATGCCTCTCCAAGCTGATTTGCCCATCCTGAACAATGTTTGCTGGGCCAAATCCAGCAGCCCTCACCAACAGCCAAGGCCAGGGCTGCTTCGGGAAGGCCCACCTGCCTTTCACTTCCCATGATGGTACAGCATCTGGTTTTCTTGCCAGTATCCATTTCATCCCTCACTTCTCAAAGCAAAGAACATTTTGTTTGCCATGGCTACCAGGCAGCATGTCGAGCCATGCTCTCCTCAGCTAAGTCACTGATCCCTGCCCTTCACTGTTTGTCTAAACCAGCAAATGTCAAGCCATGAAGAAGCTGCAATCTACCTTATACCAATCGGGGTCCGACAAACACAAATTCTGCTCATCTGACCACATTCTTCCTCCTAATATCGACACCATCCTCCCAACCACGCAGCCTGAAGCCCAACAGTTTACTAACTCCCAGGGTTTCCCTTCTCTAGCCCCAACTGACTTTCTATTTCCACTGACAAACTTCTTCTACTCACCATAACTCTTTCTCCCTCAAATACTAAAACAGGCTTCTCTCGTTTACCTCTGCTTTCTGCGGATTCATCCTTTACATGGAAGGTAACACTCCTCCCCCAGATCTGCCCGAAACTCAAGAGTTCTACAAACTCAAACCCAAGTCCTTTAGCACAGCACTAGAGGACTTCAGCCTATATTTCTAAAATAATATTGTTTATAGCGTACTATTTTGAGATTAATTCACTTTGTTGATTAATTTTGAATATGTCACTCTAGTTAGGGTAAGGTACTAGCCAGATATGTGATTCAACAAAGTATCTAGTAAAACTCCATTCTGTATGTTTCTGTAAGATGTGTTTTAAGCAAGCTAACATTTGTGTTACCCTTTATAACATAGGTTAACCTTGTCCAACCATTTTGAAGGTATAAACAGACCTCTCCAAGCAAGAAGGAATTCTACCAGCCTGCTGCTTTCACAACTGAAGCATAACACCAGCCTCAGTTCTTCAGGGACCTGGCCTTCTCTGCAGATATTGAACTGATCAACTGTCAGACTTGTATAAGCCAGTTCCTTCAATGACTCAAAACTAATCTACCAATCCATACATACTTTATTGATACCTGCCTTCTCCAACTGCTTTTGTTTTTCTGGTGAATCACAATTAATACATTAAGTAGTGAACAATTTATACATTACGTTGTGCAAAAAAAAAATATATAAATGATCCATTGGGGAAATGCCCTCGGGAAAGTCTAGGTGAAACCAGATAAACATATCTCAGGTTACTTTTCTAAACTCTGCCCACGTTCTGGGAGATTCCAAAGTACCAGGACAAGCTAATCCATGAACTTTGTTGAAGTGGGAAGCAAGCAGAGCCAATGGTAGAACAGCTACAGTTGGACTAGCTTAGGAAATAAGAGTGGTAGACTATTCTAAGAGAGACATTGCTCACCTAAGTACTACTCGTGGTGACAGAACCCCATGTCTATGAATGGCAGGGATACTACTAGACACAGATCAGATGTAAGATGTTTAGACACTAAGTTAAGCTGTTCTGTGAAATGAATTAATTGGAAGTCTGGAGTTGTCCTTTGATATTGGAAGAAAGACTTGAAACTCTTGTAGAAAAGATGAATGTGATGAACTATGAGGGTAGCCAGGCCAGCAGAAACATAGAACCCATATGGCCTATGACATCCCTAACCTGAACATCTGGGGAAGACAGAGTTAGGACCTTGTCCCAGAGTCACAACAATGAAGTGAGACTTATGAGATCCCTTTGACACTTCTAAATAAACCAAGCTCAAAACTTGTTGCCCTGTTGAAATTTAAAAAAAAATCATAAAAAAAGGATGAGAGGATCAGAACAAGGTGTTCTGGTTCCTGTGTCATTGCAAATGCTGTGGATGAAGGAGGCAGGGCATAGAGAAAGAGGTGAGGAGATGGGTGATTATAGCTGGCAATGGTGGGGCAGGGTCCCAGAGGAGAAAGACGTAACAGGAGATGACAAAGAAGAGTCCCAGGGCAGGGAATTGTTCCAAGTGATGAAACTCGCTTTGAATAAGGTAGGAAACAGTGGTGAGACGGGATAGGAATAGTTTCAGGTGGGCGGCAAGGGAAGCTGGAAAACCTTCAATCTGGTGAATTTTCTTAGGCAAGTGGAATGCTGAGAGCAAAGGAAAGACCATTGTAGTGATATTTTGTTTATGTTCTAACAAATAAAGCTCACCTGAAGATCAGAATGCAGAGCTAAGCCACTAGAGGCCAGGCGGAAGTGTCACATACTTTTAATGCCAGGACTCAGGAGACAGAGGCAGAGGGATCTCTGTTAGTTTAAGGCCACCCAGGACTACACAAAATTGATCTAATCTATAAGAGAAACAGAGCTCACACAAAGGGGATCCCAGCACTTGGGATTCCATGCCTTTAACCCCAGCACTAGGGAGGTGGAGACAGGAGTGATATGGGTGGGCAGAGAGAGGAATATAAGGTGTGAGAAAACAGGAGCTCACTGTAGTCTGAGGATGCAGTCTGAGGTGCAGTCTGAGGATACAGTCTGGAGATGCAGTCTGAGGATTCATAGAGACAGTATTACCCCTTCAGTCTGAGAATTCGGTAGAGGTATAAGGTCTCTCCGGTGGCTAGCTGCTCTGCTGCTCTGATCTCTCAACTTTCACCCCCTAACATCTCACTCTGGGTTTTTATTATTAAGACCAATTAGAATTTGTGCTACCATCCACTTTAGACTCAGAGAGCCTCCACTAATTCTCCACCACTAAACAAGTCTCCTCAGCCATGGTGAGGCAAAACGTGGTGGGATAAGAAACCAATGGAGGTGTAGTAACTGCCACGATGTCAAGGTGAAGCTCAGGCCTCAGGGATTCAATAGTCTATGCGATACTTACAGGTACCGAGCCATTCAATGATCATCATATACACACCTCAGTGGACCACAACAACTCTGCCAGGAAGTAAAGATGAGCAAGGATGCCAGAGAGGTTAAGCATCCTCCTTAAGGTGATGGTTGGTACATGCATCAGTACAGAGACAAATCACTAGATGTTCTAGAAACTAAGAGCATTGATTCTCAGCCAGGGGCCCATCAGACTTAAACAGCTAATTATGCCCTCACTAGTAAAAGAAAGGAGAAAACTACTGATATAAAAGCAAAATTATTGTAATTAATCTTTAAGCAAATGTCTGAAAGTCCAAATACATGTAGGCGTCTTGTACTTTCTGCATCCTGTGAACAGAAACCCTTTTGTAATATTAATCTTATTATTTGGATTTCAGCAGTTACACGAGTTCCTAGAAATTCAAAAATAAAACCAGACACCTCTCTGCTATGTGATGTGCAAGACAAGGGGTTTCTATTTTAGGACAAAGACACTCTCAGAGCCTCTTTAGAATGAAATATTTAAGTACATCTAGGAAAGTCCATGCGTGTCAAATCAAACTGATCTTCAAACAAATTCAGGTTATTAACATTCACAATAGTTGTAATTCTACTACGGTCACTTTGAAGGCGAGAGGTACTTTGATACACACACATGCCTTGCTCAATCCCACAGTAGATGGTCAGGTGACATCGTGGGAAGGGTACACTTGGACTTGAGAAAGTTGAAGTTGAAGGATCTTCTCCTAAAGATAGCCACTAATATATTGTCTTAGTTTGCCTTCTATTGCTGTGATAAAACACTGGCCATAATCAACCTGGGGAACGGGGGGTTTGTTTCCACCTACATCCCAAGGTGATAGTCCATCACTGAGAGAAGGAACTCAAGGCAGAAACCTAGAGGCAGGAACGGGAGCAGAGGCCATGGAGGAATACTGCTTACGGGCTTGCTCCCACGGCTTACTCAGCCTGCTTTTTTAGAGCTCTCAGGACTCCCTACCCAAGGGTGGCAAGCAACCCGTACAGTGAGCTGGGCTCTCCTACATCAATCACTAATCAAGAAAATGCTCCCATGGGCTTAGCTATAAGCCTGTGTGATGAGGATATGTTCTCAGTTGAGGTCCCCTCTTCCTAGATAACCTGAGTGTGTTTCAAGGTGACACAAAACCAACCAGCATACAAATCTCAAGAAGATTTTAGCAGCATTTGATGGCTAAACTCTTTCATCTACAAAAGTGACGATTAAGGCTACCGCGGCAGCACAGCAGGCTGTACGTGTGTCAGGACTGCCAGCTGTAGGTCTTCTCACAAAGAAAGCGAGAAAGCAGCTGACCAGGAGCTGAGCCCCCTGGCTGGTCAGAGTCAATTCTATTTTCTCAGTGTCCTTTTTTTTTATTTTTAAAACATAAAATTGACCCAATAAAAATGTGCCCAACCTAACACTTTGTGACAATAAAACCTCCATCTACACCGCTCGTTTCCTTGTGATGGAAATAATATTGTGAACTTAAAGTTTTATTACTCACAGGGAAGAGGGTGGCATTTCACATCAAGTTTCCTTGGCCGTGCCCCAACGCCCTTGAGCAACTTCTCCTTCAAACTGAGGTGAAAATTCTGCAAACTCTGGAAAAGGTCGTGGGTTTCATTGTTGATCTTGTGTCAAAGGGGCACTGAAAATGGGCTCCCCCAGGCTACCGAACCAGCACCATTGGAAACACTTCAAATGTACTGAGATTAAATGCCATGCATCCTCCTGGGCTGGATGTTGGGGGTGTGGTGTTTGGTCCATGTAAGCAACGTTTGCAATTGAGTTAGACATGATCTACAACCTTGAATTTGTTTACTTCTGACAAACGCATGCAGTTATGCCAGATGAAAATGCTGAGGGAAACCGGATGAGGGGAGTGTAAGAATTCTACTATTTCAAATTTTAAAGTTTGTTTTTAAAATCCTTCAGGGTAATTAAATGCCTTACAGGCAAAGGAAAGTGTCACAAGTACGGAATGGAGAAGGACTTCTGCCCCTGAATGGTACCCATTGTTGATGTTGGTCAGTGTTGACCAGATAGCGTCCATTGAAAAATGTTTCCATTGAGAGGGGAACTGGCACAGGGCTGTCCAAACTGGTGAACAATCTTAGTTAGTTTTGTCTTTGGATGGAAGCACTGGACAATCCTGCATCCATTCCTCCTGCTAGGCAGACATTACTAATTGACTTCCTCCTCCTCCTCACTCTTATCTTCCTCATTCCCTCTCTTGCCCCTCCTTTCCTCCCCATCTTCCTCATCCTTCTCAGCAGACATTACTAATTGCTCATCATGTTTTGTCACTGATCTCCTAGGCAACCCCTATCAACCTTGAAAGTGGCATGCCGAATGAAACCCATTTGCCACCCTTACTCATGCTGATACACAGAAATTAATCTCTTTTAAAGATTGTCACTTAACTCTTTTGCCAATAGGAGGAATGGATGCACAGAGACCGTGTGAGCAAGTTAGAGCACAGCATCCCCAGGGGAACCCTGGACCGGTTCCTTATGACTTTTGATGTGCAGCTGTCTGTCTACTTTCTGCTTCCCTATCTGAAATGCATGGATGATGGCTGTATTTAACTCAAAGGCTGTTACGGGGTTGGGAGCATCAACACAGGTAAGACACAACAGTGACTGATATGTACACCACAACTCAAAGTGCTTTCTGTTTATCTACCTGAAAAGTTTTGTCAATTGCTTATCTCTATCTAGTAGGTTAGTCAACACGTTGATGTCCAAAGCTTTTCCCGTATCAACAACTCTGCCACAAAATAAGAAAGCCTATGAATAATTAAACCTAAGAAGACTGCATTTTGAAAACACCTGAGTTGCAGAATGTCTACAGAAGTGCTAAATGGATTTACAGGCATCTCACTGGCAGCCAAAAGGATTCTAGCAAGCAAGGAGAAGTAGTGGGAGTTTAATCGTGCACCAACCATTACCACAAAGCCGAGGTGTGTGAAGAGATATTGTTAATTCTTTTTATTTACATTGCTGAGCTGTTTGAACTTAGTTATTGCATATTGCCATGTTGAAAAGTTTTCTCTCATGTCCACTTGACTTCCTCCTGACATGACTTTTTTTTTCCTTTGATTCTTCCAGAACTCGTATACTTCTCATGCTAAATAGAAGGCTGTGAAAGGAAAGTTCCATGAACTCCTGTAGCCTGACTGGAGATGCACACATTAAGTATCATGTCCCCACCATCTTCACCCTCTCCCCACACAAACCTAAATGGAATGTAGAATGAAGAAACAATCTGTGATATTTGCGCCATGGCGTGTAGTCAAGGATAAAAACCACCTTCCCTCCATTCTCCATTCTTAGGGGTAGGAAGTATTAAAGGAGGTTAAGAAATGAGGGAGACTAAGTGAGGCTGATGTCCTCACAACACACCCCTCATCTCCCTCCGTCTTCTTACATAGAAGTCTTCTATAGCAGACCATGTCTTTGGAGCATCACGAAGAGCCAGGATGGGGTCAGAGGACCTCTCAAGCAAGGGTGGCTCAGATGACCGAGTAAGCATCAGTGCAGTGAGGTAAGTCATTACTAAATTCTTTTTTTGTTGTTTTGTTTGTTTGTTTGTTTTATTTTTCGAGACAGGGTTTCTTTGTGGTTTTTGGAGCCTGTCCTGGAACTAGCTCTTATAGACCAGGCTGGTCTTTGAACTCACAGAGATCCGCCTGCCTCTGCCTCCCAAGTGCTGGGATTAAAGGCGTGCGCCACCATCGCCCAGCCTATTACTAAATTCTTGAACGTCCCACTGGAGTCTCAGGCTAGCGGAGGTCGGCTGTTGGCCTATGGTGTTTCTGCAAAAGCAGCTTTCTCTAGACCACACGGCAGCACAGGGCTTCATCTTCCTTTCTCCCAGGGCTCTCTGTTTTGAGAAGCCAAGTGTCACTGTTTTAAGTTTCCTCATAAATAACTAACATTCTTGGGCTTTTGAAATTGTTTCCTATCACTAGAAATAATGACATTCTCAGGAAGACTTGGTCTTTGAATTCATTATGTAAAATTTTGGGTGGGGATTGTAGCTGAGGAAATGAATCAGCAGTTAAGAGCACTCGTTGCACCTGTGGCAGGTGAAAGAGAGGACCCCAGGTTCCCGAGAGTGGGAGAACTAGCCTTGCCCCTCACCAGCTGCAGCACACAGGACAGAGGACCCTGCAGTCCACCAGGGCACCACACTAGTGCTAAACCTGTTCTCGGGTGCAGATGAATAAGCCATGAAGGTGTGGGAACAGGAGAGCTGACCCTGCCTCCCCTCCATATGCCCCCTACAGCAACTGGGAAAGATGGCCCTGCATCCTGCCTGGGCAAAACAGTGAAGCTGGCCCTCGTGGTGTGAATGCGAATGAGCTGGACCCGAGGGCCTGAGAGCAGAGCAGGCTGCATTGGGTGGGCTGCCCAAGGCAGTGCTGAAAAGTGGGAGTGGAGCTTGACAATGGAGGAAAGCTGGCAGGCTGACCATTCCAGCTGACACCTAGTCCCAGGACCGGGACTATGAGCTGGCCCATCCCAACATCCATCTCATCTTAGAGCATGAGAAGGGGACGAACCCACAGATCTAAAACCACAGGATCTCCATGACACAGGACAATGGTGGGAAGAGGGTGGAGCAGTCAGAGCCCATGGTTGATGGTGTGATAGAGACCTCGAACCACAGCAATGACTAAATCTACGATCTCTAACCTGCAGTCTGGTCCATGCACAAGTGAATGGATGGTCACACTGTCTATTCATTGCATTGAAATGTCAGTAGAAGCAGCCTTCATCTCGCCAAGCTCATAATGAGATTTTTAATGTTTTTGTTGTTCTTTTTGTTAAATCTGCTTAATACCTTTCTCTCTCCCTCTGTCCCTTTCTCTCCCTTTCTTCCTTCTTCCCTCCCCCCCCTCTCTCCTGCTATATCATGAGTGCTCCCCATTTCTCACCCTTGTTTTAACACACCCCAATTGCATTCTCAGGTCTGCCCTGGTGGATGTGAGTCTACTTTGTGACAGGATGCAAAAAGAACGCGGAAAGCGTCTAGAACAATAGCTAAGGCTGAACTCCACACTCTGCTACCAGCAGTTGCCCCTCCTATAGCAGTTGTCCTATGGTAAGCACGTGATGAGCTCATGAATGCTCCCCAAGTTATTAGACCCTCAGTCATACCAATTTCTCCACCAGGACTGGAAACTTGAACCCTGTTAACATGAGCTACCAATTCTGCATGAGTGAGATAAGAGTTCTGTTCCACACACTAAATAAATTTCCTTTGTAGAAACTGTCACATTCCTCCTGAGGAAGCACTTTATGGACAATTTGAGCTCAGTGTCACAGTTACAACGACCAGTTCTAGAAACGGGAACTTCCGGTTTGAAATCCCTGTGACTGCACTTGCTCCCTGTGCTAGTATATTTGGTCATCTTCCTAACTCTGTCTTCTCTTTTCAACATGAGGTGCTCTCTCCTAAGGACTGCTGTGCTTATCACGGGGCAGACACCAGATCAAGTGATCTGTGGTCCTCGTGATTAGGTCCATGTTGTTACCCGGTTTTCTGCTTCATAATAGAAAAAAAAAAGCAGGAGCAGAGACACAAAAGAAGCTACTGGGATTTATAAAGCTCTTTGTCTTTGGTCCTTTTGTAATAGCTCAATGTACTTCAAGAATCCTGAAAGTGTTACAGACAGAATTACAACACAGGAGAAAAATCGCTGCCCGCATTCAAGTCCAAGAGAAAACAAAGGTTTTGTTCACCCTGAAAGGAAAAAAGAAAAGCAACAAAACATATTATATTAGGCATTTCAATACATGCCCAAGAGTTTCCTGTAGTATTTCCCTTGAAAAGACAGTTTTGTTTGCCAGAGAAACATGTAAATTATTCCTGCAGAGGCAGGTGAGTTCCTAGAGGCCATAGCCTCAGTGGGTCCCTAGACTACAAAGTAACCATCAAACAAGACCAGAAACTACTCTCTCTGACACAAGAAAGTTAGTGCCGCTGGGGGAAGATGAGCTGAGTGGGTAAGGATGGAAAGAAAAAGGAAGTATAGCATGGCAACCTCTAGAAAGACAGCTGTCCATGCAGGGTCAGACTCTGGAGTGCTCCAGATAGGACCTCAGTATGGGGGCTTAGGCGCAGCAGATCTCAGCCTGGAAAACATCTCTGAATAGATGCCAAGAATCCAGAGGCATAATGTATATATAGCGAGAAAAAGAAACGGAGATACAATGTGACTTCTTTCTAAGTATCCGATTACTGGGAAATTAACATGGAAGAACCCACCGAGGCAAAACCACACCTACCGCACCTACCTGTACTATAAGGGGAAAGTTTGGATTAAGAGGAAAATACACTTAGGGCTCCTTTGTATCTTTCTTGTCTTGATAGGTAGAATGCATTATTCACGATGTCATGCCATTTCTCTGATGGAAGAGCTCATAACTACAACCTTCAGAGGAAGCAAACATCTTCCTTCCTGGCTCAGAAGGGAAGAGGTCAGGTATTGAAGGGTTCTAAAATTTACTCTAACAACAAGAGATTTGGGGCTTTGTCTAACCATTGTGTCCACTACCTCTTCCAGCAACCAATTTGCTAAGAACTCAAAGGCCACACTTGGGAAAATCAATTCTCGTGTTTAATATTTATAGAACTTTAGGACAGCTAACATTATAAAAGTCAAATACATAAGTCATAGTGCAAACACTGCCGGATTCTTCGTACATCAGCATCGACAGAAATCAGAGGCTGCAGGTGGTTGATAGCTATCTGAATAGGTGCAATGCTTCCCTGCCCCCACTTCTATGTTGCAGATCAACTTTAACCGTGAAAATTCCTCAAAGTCATGGTAGAAGGTCTCTAGAAAAACATTCTGGGTATTGGAAGAGAAGGCTGTAGTTATTGTTATCAATATTATTTATTTCAAGTTTTGCAATTGATTTCCTCTCATGCACTTGGTTAGTCATTTTCACTTGACTTTTTAATACTCTGATGTATTTGCATTTAATTTCCTTTTACTTCTTTATCTTTCATAGCTTTGGGGTAGGTGTGAATTTACATATTATGTGTACACACATGTATAGAGGCACATATGCACATGTATGTGTGGGCATGTGGGGATCAGAGGTTGGCATCAGGAATCTTCCTTACTCTACTATACCTTGATTTTGCTGGGCAGTGGGAGGGGATGTTCATCTATGTGCCACACTGGCTAGCCGAAAATTTACTACTTCTATGATTTTTTAATATGTAGTTCAGCCACTAGTTTGTATGTAGATTCCCATCTCTAATACATTATCTTCAGTAAATGTTTATCAAGTTATTAATAATAGTGGAATGAAAAATAAGCCTAACATTGAAGAGTTAGACTTCAGGGGCTGGAGAGATGGCTCAGCATTAGCCCTCGATATAGGGAATTCCAGGGAAATCTGGCGCCCTCTGCTGGACTCTGTGGGCACTGACATCCATGCATATAGTCATACACAGACACATACATAATTAAAAATAAATATAAACCTCTTTTAAGAAAGAGTTGTATTTCATCCACTAAGGAGATACAAAAAGTAGCCACTCACAATCACAACAGTTTATCCATCATAATCCGTGATTGGTGGTATGGAAAAGCAAAGATCAATCATGTCCCCTTTTAAAAAGACAGAATACCTAGTTGTCTAGAAAGACTACCCTAGAAGGAATGGCATGGCCTTAATACTTGAGGTGCAGATTTCCTTGGAAGGTTGATCAACCTGGGTTAATACAGAGTTTGGAAGAGAAAAGCGTCACCCACAGTGTCAATAAAACCTGGTTATAGGTGGGTCATCTCTAGAGCTGCCCCATTCCACCCAGTTGCCTTTCTGCATAGCAGAGAGAGATATGAAGGTCATCACTTTATACTGTAAGCATGTTCCCTTGGACTCAGATCGCTCTCTCTCTCTCTCTCTCTCTCTCTCTCTCTCTCTCTCACACACACACACGCACACACATACAATCATGAGAGACCTTTAATCTCTCAGAATATCTACCTGGAGAGAAGCAGAACCGACTTCTGAACTGGAACCATGTGGCATGAGAGGACAGGGCACTGCTGAAGGTTACACAGGCTGCCAGCCAGGGAGGTAACAGAAAATCCCTGCCTGCCGCACAAAGCATAATTAGAGCAAGCTATGTCTGAGACTCTGGAACAAGGGAGAGATTCAAAACAAAGGCTCTGCCAGTTGTGGAATTAAAAAAGAAAATCTTCAACAGGTTTTCCTCCTTGGGCTTCAATGCTGAGCATCACACAGCCACCGGCTCTGTTGTTCTCCGAAGAGGCGTTCTTCCGGCCGCATCCTGTGAGCCACCTGCTCTAATGTGGCAGCATCACCTGTCTGTGCTTTCATTTCTAAAAATGTCCTCGGTGCCTCAAAGGACCTGAGAAAAAGAGTCATTAAGGTGGCCCCAGGTGCATCAAGATTGAGCAGAAGGAAAAATGTCATTTTCTGACCCTCTCTGACCTCTCTAGAAGAGGTTCAATCTCTTTGTACCAGCCTGCTGTTCAGGCTGTGGCCATCACAGGGTCAGACAAAAGCTGGGAGGGGGAGAGTGAACACTTGATGTAAAATTATTGGAAACTAAACTAGGTTAAAGGGATCTGTTTGGTGTCAGAATCACATAAGAAGAAACCAGGCAGCTGCCTAGAAGCGGGATGAAGGGAGATGAATGCGGGCCTAAAGTTCAGGGGCTTGGACCCAGTCCCAGCCGTGCCAATAACTAGTGCATGACCTCTCTAAATCTCTCTTTTCATGTGACTAGAACAGAAAGAATAGAATTCAGTTTGCAGACTGCTGTGTGCTCTGGGCATGGTTATTGATATGAACGGCCTACATAAACATTCATCTCCCAATCAATATCCGTAACTTGAAATACATAAAGATTTTTCTCTTTTCAAAGGGTCCTGGCCCCCTGGAACTGGAGTTACAGGCGGCTATGAGCTGCTACTGGGTGCTGGGGACTGAACTCAAGTCCTCTGCAAGAACCTAAGTTCTCTTGATGCTGCACCATTTCTCCAGCCTCTACAACAACTAGAAGTCAATGGATAATCAAGAAAAGAAAGGGAAGCTCACAGTCATTCCAATGATAATTAAGAAGTAGCCATACTGAACTCAGAAATCCTATCTCCTCTCTACTGACTCATGTGGGTGGAGTCTAGCGGAGATCCAATGACTGGCCCTTCCCTCGGCTGTCCCATACTAATGTTGAGAGACCACTGGAGAAAATTTATACTTCCATTGTGAGTCTGTCACTTGTGGCTGTTTCTTTCAAAACATTTCATAATCCTAGAAAGGAAAGTCTGCAGGCACCCATCATCCCAAGATTTCTGGAACTTTTTAATATTTATTGAAACAGAATGATATTTAAAAGAAAGTACGACAGCTCTGACACGGGCAGAAAGCTCCCAGCATTTTATGAAGTTGGGTTTAAAATAATCACTGTTCTCACAGTCTTAATCTCACAAAGGGTAAAAAAAAAAAATCAAAATAACCCCTAAGCTGAAAAACATTTTCCACCACCCTTGACTCTCATACCTTATGCCCATGAAGTTTTTGGCATTGTAGACACCGCATTTTATAGAATATATTCAGACATCTCCAGTGATGCGACCAAGGGCCTAGGAGACTGGCTGACTCATTCACACCCATCTGTGAAGTGGAAACAGCCCAAGGCCATCTCTAATATATCACACCCACTTTTCTGAACTGCAGTGAAGACCTCTGACAAAGGCCACGATTTTTTTTTTCCCACATCATTTTTGTTCACTATTTTATTTGTCTGGTTTGGCTTTTTGTTCTTCCCCTAATTGGAGAGGCTATTTTGTCAGTGTCTGTATTTGTGTTTTCTACCCACACAGCTGTCTCACTTCCGACCTTTGTCCTGTTTGCTTCTCTATCACCTTGACACAAGATAGAGTCATCTGGGAAGAATGAACCCATATTGAGAGGTGGCCTCCATCAGATTGGTCTGTAGGCAAGTCTGTCAGGCATTTTCTTGATTAGTGACTGATGTGGGAGGGTCCCATCCTACTGTGGGCAATGCTACCCCTATGCAGATGGCACCTGAGTGTATAAGGAAGGAAGCTGAGCAAGCCACAGAGAGCAAGCCAGTAGGAAACATTCATCCATGGCCTCTGCATCAATTCTTGCCTCCAGGTTCCTGCTCTGATGTCCTGCCCTGCCTTCCCTTCATGATAGACTGTTGCTTTTGGCCACAGAGTTTTACCACAGCAACAGAAACCAAATAAGACAACCTTACTCTAAAAACTCATGAGGAAAAAAAATTATAGCTTTCTCAGTTTTGGCTAATGAGCTGGAAATGTAAAACCCTCAAACTCTCAATGGGAAAGGGGCTTTCTTCTCTTCTAACTCCTGAGGCACATCAAACTGCATTTGGGATAAATATACATGAAACCCTTGTGATCTGAGGAGTCAAGAAACCAATTAGAATTGTTCCCAATGCAACAGTGCTTTGCTTGTCAGTGAGAAACAAGAATAAGCTCCCCTGGCCTTGCGGTTATGGTCTTACACAATTCTGTGATCTCGGTTTGCATAGAGAGACAAAATCGCTCATCCTCTGAAAGTCATTTCATGCTTCAGCCATCAGGCAAACTGTCCCCCAATGAGCCAGAAATCTCTCTCTAGGCTAGGTACCGACATATTAACTTAAGCTGCTTGATGCCACATAAGACTCTAAAATATCTAGCAAAGGCATTGCCTACTGCAAGAGTGACTCTAAACAATAGAGTCTGCTCATTCTTCAGGAATGAGGCTTAAGGACTGAGGCCTTGGTCCCTAGTGACAGCAGTTTCCAAAGTGATTCACACAGAATCATCGGTAGTGACTTAACCCCATATGAACATTCAAAGTCATGATTATCATTTATTCTCATTACTAGTGACATTTATCAAGTCCTTGCTGATATTTTACAACATGCCATAATTACAGAGGCCTTTAAGGCAGATAAAAATTTCTCTTCCCAGGGTTGGGGAACACAGCTCAGTCATTAAGTGTTGATCCCACACTCTGAGGACCTGAGTTCAAACCCCTCACCTACACAGAAAAGTCAGGTGTGCTCATGCAAGCTTGCAGTCTAGCACTAGAGAAATGGAGAAAAGCAGCTACCCGGAACACTCTGGAGAGTGACCTTAGCTTACTTCTCAGGTCAGGCAGCTAGCCCCTAAAATACGGTAGATACTGGAAAGATGGTTCAGCAGTTAAGAGTACTTAGAGCTCTTGCAAAGGACTGAGGTTCACTCCCTAGCACCCACACAGTAGTTCACAACTGTCTGTAACTCCCGTTCCAGGGGTTAATCTGTGACTGCCACAGGTGTGCACACATTTGCAGCCACATGAACACACATGACGGCGACAACTCATATATTTGCATGCACACACTCACACCACTCCTTTAAACAAGAAGAAATTCAAGGAGCGCATTACAGTCTATGAGGGGGCTTGTAACCACTGTCTTCGAAAGCCCACACCTTTGTTCAAAGCCACTCAGCTGAAGAGGAGCACGCAGTGATAAAAGCTGGCCCAAAGCAGAGGCCACCGACTCTTCAGCACTGCTCACGTGGAAGAGAAAGCTATAGGAAAGACTGATCGTTCATGCATCGTTCAAACTGAGCTGGCCTTCAGAAAACAATGGCATCTGCTCCAGGAAGGTGTGCAATGGCACAGAACACAAGGAAAGCCGCCTTTTTGCCCACAATGTTTTATCCTGTTGTAAGGCAACTGCACCCCTGCCCATTTCTTCCCGTTGGAAGTCAGCAGACTAGGAAACAATGACAATCCTTCTGATCCTGCTTCTAGGAAGGAAGGAGGTCTAGATTCCATCCTCGGGTATGGAGACATTTCCATGAAGAGAAGTGGACAAACCAACCTAGATGGTGTAAGTGGGAGTCATGAGAGGTTGAAGGGAGAAGGCAGAGGAGTGGGGAATGTGGAAACAAACTGGAACACACAAAGAATTAGAGTTGAAGTTAGAAATAAGCATCTACACAGCTTTCCATGAAGGCACAAATGTCAGAAATCACACCTGCTTTCCTGATCCTCAAGCCAGGAGATACAAGTCCAATGAATGTCCCAGCTACACAATGATCACTAGGCTGTGTGACACTCCTCTGGTAATGACAGATGTATAGACAGGAGATGTGGTTCCTGATCACTTCTGGCTGAAACTTGTTAGCATTCTGAACCACCCTTTGAAAAATAATAAACACGTCTCAGCCGCTTTCATAAATAAGCTAGCCATACAAAAATACACCATTGTCTGCCACTTATACCACGGAAACAGGTGATAGCTGAGCTACAAAGAGTAAGAATGTACTGGCCCAAAATGAGACGTCAACAAGATGGCTTCCACCATATTTTTGTGTGACTGAGGAACCTCATTGCACAGGCTGGGAAGACACACTTCATGGCTTCCCTCTGGCTAGAAGAAATCATGTTCCTCTGTCCAAATTTACAGATGGAAAGAAGAGACCATAGCTTGGGGCCTGAGTCACATCCTTCAATCTAGCAGAAATTTAAAGTGTGGCAAAGGACGGTTTTATTTTGTGAGAATCCTTCCCTTTCCACTGTATCACACCAGAGAGATCAGCAGATTGTTAAACACCTAACTATTTATCCTACGTGGTGGCTGTGAATGTCACCTGCATCCCACCTCAGCATTCACCAAGGGATAGTGACAGGGAGATGGAGCAAACAAGGACTCAAGGAACCTAAGTAAGGGTGACAGGTGTCCTAGTCACTGTTCCATTGCTATGAAGAGATGTCATGACCAAAGCCTCTCTTAGAAGAGAAAGTATTTAATCTGAGGTCCACTGTGTCCTGATCCACAGACAAAGACAGAAAGCCACAGTGGAACTGGTGTTGAGCTTTTTGAAAACTTCAAGTCTACCCCCCAGTGACACACTTCCTCCAACAAGGTCAAACCTACTCCAACAAGGTCACACCCCCAATCCTTCTCAAAGGATACCACTTCCTAGTAACTAAGTATTCAAATATATGAGCCTATGGGAGCCATTCTTAGTCAAATCACAAGAGGCCAAAGATGGCTGCACCACGACAAGAACAAAGATCTGTGTAAATGAAGTAAGAATCAGAGAGGAAAATCTGATAAATCAAAATCACTACCAGTGAGTAGCAAAGGAGGCCAGGCAATTTGACGCCTTCTTAAACATCCCAAACATGCCATCTCTCCTTTCCCAAACTGGACAGCAGGTAAGCAGGTAGAAGAATATTAAGACATACTTAGGTATACTTCCTTACTTTCTGCTCTACACTGTATCCTTAATTGATATGCTTTCTATCCTGTACAAAATCTGAGGGCATAAAAGAAAAGAGACTTTCTTTTTTCCATATTTACCATAAATGCTAACACACAGTATTTCCTGATTCAATCACTGATTATTCAGGAACCATGCAAGGAAAATGATATCAAGGAGAGGGTGGACCACAAAGGATGGCTTGTTTAAGTACTGACAGGTAGTGAGACAAAAGCACAATGAGAAAGGCAAACAGGTGTTCGGCGAAGGGAAGACAGAAGCCCTGTGGCTGAGATAATGGGATTTCCCACCCCATACACACTACAGAGGGGCTGGATAGAGGCTTGCAGAACATATGCTAGTAAACAGTGGTCCACCCTGGGAGATGGCTAGGAGCCAAAGAGCAGAACTTCATCTGAGCAAAGGCAGAAAGACCGGGTTGGGGGGGGGGGGTGGTATGGAGAGAAAGCAAAACCCTAAATGGATGGGGTCATAGCCCTGGATACTGCGAACCCAGATGGTTAGGAGATACCAAGCCAATGTGCCCTTCTCCCCACGTGCTTTCTTCCTCTTCCTCGCCAGCCTAGCTTAAGTCTCTGTCCACTGCCAGGAGCTTGTATCATCAGATTATCCGCCTTTTTCCAAATCTCTCCTTTCCCACAGCTTTGTCAGCCATTACCCATTCTCTGGTCTTGTCAGATTCTAAATGTTTAAACTTTAGGCTCCTAACTGAATTCTATCTGTATTCTATTCTACCTACACCTAAGGTAAAAAGAAATCATGACATGAGACATGTTAAAAATAAATAAATAAATAAATAAATAAATAAATAAATAAATAAAGGTACAGGTTATAGAGAAGCATAATGCTGCTAAGCCCAATATTCAAAGCTTTATTTTATCTTACATGTGTGGGTGTTCTGCCTACATGTATGTATGCACCACATGAATGCGAAGGCCAGAAGAGGGTGTTAGAGTCCCTGGAACTGTCAGATGGTTGTGAGCTTTCATGCTAAGAATTGAGCTCAGATCCTCTGCAAGAGCATCTAGTGTTCTTAACTGTGAGCTATCTCTCCAGCTCCCTAATATTTAAAACTTTAAAGATAAATATATTTTAAAAACAAAGACTTCAAAATAAGTGAAACCAAGGAGAAGGAGCCATTACAACTGATAACACAGAAATATAGAAGTTGAGAAGATGGAATGATGAACAATTTGCCAGCAAATTGGACAGTTTGCAAGAAATGAACAAATCCCTGGATACATATAACCTATAAAGACTCAGTAATGAAAATGACCAGCACATAATGTGTAAAGATTGAACTGTAATCTAAAAAAAAAAAAGTTTTCTATCAAAGATGAGAGCCAAATCTCTTTCCCTGCTGACTTACAGCTGCCTAAAACAGACCTAATAACAAGTCCTATCAAACTCTCCCGGAAGACTGAGGAGAAGGAATGCTTCCAAAGTCATTACACAACTCCTGCATTAAATCCAGAAAAGAATCTTATGAGGATAGAAAAATGACAGGCTTGAGGAATACAGAGGCAAAAATCCTCTACAAGACAAACTCCGCACCACAGGTCAGGTGAGATTTATCTCCAGAGACAGGATGATTCATGTGAATTTGTGAATGTGGTGGCAGACTGAAGACTGAAACTACCCTTCACCACCACACATGCAGAAAATGCAGTCAACAGTCACTATCGTCTCATGATCAAGAGAATCAGAACTCCCAATATAGTAGGTTTAAGGGGAAGTATCTTAGGACCAGAAAGGTAGCTCAGTGGTTAGCAGCACTTGCTGCTCTTGCAGAGGACCCAGGTTCAGTTCCCATTACACACACACACACACACACACACACACACACACACACACGCACACAGTTCAAGGGAAATCTGATGCCCTCTTCTGGCCTCCACAGGCACTGCAGTCCCATGGTGTACATATATACATACATGCAAACACTCAAACACAAAGTAAAAACAAACAAGTCTTTTTTAAAGAAAAGTACTTCAACATAATAAGAGCCACATATGGCAGACCCTATTGAACTGCCTCTCTCTCAAAAAAAAAACTCTCCTACTTAGAGCAGAATCAAGGGCCACCATCTTTCTGCTCCTACTTTCTTCCAATAAAGCCTTTCAAAGTCTAGCCAGATCACTTAAACAGGAGAAAGAAAATTAGATGGGCTAAAGTAAAACGATCTCTACTTTCTAATGACATGATAATACACAGAAAAGAAAGTCCTGGAGACATCAAGAAAAATCTGTTACAAGTAAATGAATTTTACAAAAATTTCAGACTGCCATACTAAAACTTGAAAGTTGCTGGCATTTTCCCACCTGAAAATAAAAGTAAGAAAAGACATCATCTACAAGAGCAACAACCGGTTAAATACTTAGGCATAAATTTAAATAAGGACACAAAAGAAAACAGAAACAATGATGGAGAAGATTAAAAGAAACACAAATAAATGAAACATTGTCCCTGGTTCCTAGATTGAATGAATTGGTATTTTGAAATTCTTCATACAACCTAAAACAGTCTACAGACTCAATACAATCTATATCAATGTCTGTTCCAACAGCATTTTTACAGAAATAAAACAAATACCCTTAAATTCCTATGATACCACAAAAGGCCCTGAAGGGTCTGAGAAATATTAAATCTGAAGATATCACACAGCATGATTCCAAATGCTATTGCTGACAGTTATAAACAGAGGATCACGGTACGGATGTGAACACCAGTATATTCTCTATAGAACAGGCAAGAAACGGGGGAGATGCAATGATAACAGTGAGACCACTAAAGCAAGGATCAAAGGCATAGCTCAGTTCTCACTTTACAAATCCCATTTTCCCTAACACCCAGAGGGCTGCGGGGAAATAACTGATTACCCAAGATTGAGAAAACAGAAAATAATCCTGCAATAGCTGATGTTACCACAAAGCCATGAGGTTCTAAAACAGTGATGGGTCATTTGACAGGAAACAAAGAACCAACCTGAAGGGGTTGCTAAAGGCAGAAATGTGGGGAAATCCGAGCGATAAAATAAATCGTGACAGTTTGGGGCTACAGTCCAAGGCACAAAATATGCATGCCTAAATCCATACAGACACAAATAACTAACTGAAGAGATAAACAATGGGGACAGGGTGTTAAGGAAAGGCAGAAGGAGAATGTCACCATCAGGTGGATTCTGTAGCAGTAACAAGTGCAGGCAACATCCATCAGCGGATGCTAAGATTAGTGGACCAAAGGAGAAGAGAAACGATGTGTTCAAAGGCTCAGAATCTCTCCACTCAAGGAGTAACTTCATAATGAATCAGCCTAACGGCCACCCTCCTCAACCGAAGAACCAGATTTGACACCAATGATGGTGGCCAAAATGACACTTCTGTAGCGTTTTTGTCAAAATGCCTAACCTTAATTGAATCATGAGAAAATATTAGAAAACCCATGGTCGGGGACATTTTTCAAAGTCACTAATAGTGTCCTTCTATTGAGTCAGGGTCAAAGTCACTAACCAGTGTCCTTCAAATTGTGTCAAGGTCAAACTCAAAAAGACTGAAGAGGAATAATCTAATAGTTGACAAAGCTGATGGAGACCTAATTGACTAATGGAATGTGATTCTAAATTGATTTCTGAGCCAAACCAAGACCCTGGAAGCAAAATAATAATAACAATTTTTAAAATCTTGGCAAAGTCTTGATAAAGTCTCTGATAACATTATTATACCAATATGTATGTCCTATACATCTATACAACATGTGGATTAGCATCAGATCAATAGGGGTTCTTCAGAACTCAGAGCTGGAGAGAGGGTTAGCAAGGAAGAGCACTGACTGCTCTTCTAGAGGACACAGGTTTGATTCCCGGCACCCACACAGGGGCTCATCACCACCTGTGACTCCAATTCAAGGGGATCTAGCACCCTTTCTGGTATCCATGGACACCACACACATAAGGTGTAGACATCTGTGAAGGCAAAAACACCCACACATATAAAATAGCAATAATAAATAATAATACTAATAGTAACAGCCTAAAAGTTTTTTAAAGAACTCAGACTATTCACAACATTATTAAAGACTAAAATGATGAGTACAAAGTAAAAACCTGTTTTTCTGTTCTTTGTTTTCATTAATGACAGAAGAAAATGTCAACCTAACACAAAACTTTCATTTATCAAGTTTTCTGTTAAAATGGCCAACGGGGCCAAATTACTTATTTTGTAATAAATATTTTGGTTGTTCATCATTTTCATTGCCAGATGAGAGGAGTAAAAATGTGACCAAAAGAGTGCAGTTTTCCTCCTGACACACTCAGGTCCTGACAGGCATCTAGGAAGCAACAAGGCACCCGTAAGTGTAACCACAGGAAACCCGTGAATGGAGGCAGTGGGCTACAGTGTGGTTCCAGGAAGCGCTGACGTCATGCCTCGGATGAAGGACCATGGTTCATTATAGGCAGATAGCTACGCTTTGCTTACTTCATTTTCCCAGGGAAAAATAAAGCTCAGACTAGCCTCAAACAACCTTTCTTCCGACCTGGCAAATATTCTGGCCTTTAACAGTCTCTGTCAACTGCAAAACCCTGCATGCGCTGCCTGCATCATCTTCAGACAGGAAGACTGTACTAACAGAAGTGCGCTAACACTATCAGAAGTTATTCACTGGCTGAGGACTCACTGCTGAGAAATTCTAAACATGATAGAATACATCGTATACATATATGAAAGCATCGTAAGGAAGTGCATCATTTCTAAAATAAACATGCTAATGAGAAGATTTTAAAAGTCAAAGACTCCCTTACAACCCCTTGTGAGCCTGTAGCCCCCTGTTGTGTATGTCATTGCCAAGGGTCACAGCAAGGCAATCCTCTCTTCTCAGTCAATAGCAGAAAGACTTTTGCTCTCTGCCTGTAGAAATAAAAAGGAAGAAACCAGGGCATTGTGTAGCCCTGTGCTGTAAATTCGTGAATTCTGCGTGTGCTGTACTGGTATAGAGACACTCTGAGAAAAACTGAATGTGCCTCAGAAACTTAACCCTGGTGTCCTAAGCTAGGCACCATTTATTCCCACAAATACAGCAATACGAACCACAAGCCAAACTTCCTATCCTTGCTCACATCTGTAACAAACCATCTCTAAGAATCGCTCCTTACAAGCTTCCACTGTTGTCTGAAGGGCCTCAGGGTATCTGACCTAAACACACTAATATGAAAAGCTGTCACTTGGAAGCAGCTGCCAGTACGTCTCCCCTGCTCTCCCAAGGAAAGTCTAATGGTGGCTAAACCCGAACAGCACCTGCCTCCTACTGCTGAGGATGACCCTGAGTCTGCAAAGGCGCTGTCTCCTCGGTGGCACGTGTGTCAGTATTCCTTGGGCTTCAAAACCACTGTCTTCTCAGAGAAGCCTGGTTTTGCTCTGTGCGGTTGTTTCTTAGATCTACAGAGTCTGTCTAACCAGCCAATGGCCATGCTAGAAAACAGACTGAGGGGCTGGGGGTGTGGCTTAGAAGGTAGAGTGCTTGCCTGGCACACACAACGCCCTGGGACGCGTTCCCAGCATCACATGCACTGTGGGTAGTGGTTCATACTTCTAAGTCCATGCTAGGGAGGCTTATCCTTGGCTATTCAGCAAGTTACATGTGATTATAGCTGAAGATATATGAAGTAGAATACAGGGTTCTGTGTTGAGTTGCCCTGAGAGTAGGGAATAGAAGGAAAGAGAAGCAGGGGCAGGCGGGGAGAAGAGGGAAGGGACGAGGCAGAAGAAAAAGAAAGTAAAAAGTTGATGGGGTCAAGGGTTTTCTCTATCCCAAGCCACTCCTAACACTGAAAACACAGTACCCTCTTTCTCATTCTGTCCAAGGAGAAAATGTATACACTTTCCTTGTTCCTCCAAATGACACTGGAGATACGGTCCCCCCCTGTGGAGTTTATCTGGAGCCACCCAAGCTATCAGTAGTGTTTCTAGACAGTTCTCCTCTAGAATACCAGAATGCACTGGGCTCAATGCGTGTGAAGCGCAGAAGCCCTGTGTGCAGGATGGACTCATCTCTCTCCATTTTGAAGCATTTTAAAGAAGCAATTCAGGACGGTGTAGCTGGCTTTCTATAAAACAGGATCTTCTGCTCACACCTTCTCTTCCAAAAGAAGACAAAATTTTTGTTTCTATCAAATCTTTTTAAAGGGAGTCTGTTGACGCAGCTAACAACTCAGAAAAACAACTGCCTGCATTTAGATAATTGTACTCCGTGGATTATGATGCTCAAAGAGCTCTCACGTCCATTATCTAATTTATTTCTCAACACAGCTAAACAGTTTCTAACGAGGCAAAATGGATGCCATGGAGCCCCCAGGAAGGCTTGGGAACTAAGCGGCCACAGCTAGATGGAAGACTCTCAGAACACGCTTGAAAGTCTGGGTGTCCTCACACTTCAAGGTCACATACCAGTTTCCACCTCAGAGGAGGGAAGGGAGCTCTAGAGTGACTGGGTAGTGACTTAAGTCAAAGGACATTGACTCCACTGAGGAGAGTACATCCTCAGGACACTTATAGGGCTAGATCCTCGTGGACAATGGAAGGGAATGTCCGAACACCCGTAACATGAAGGACAGATCTGACTTCCCTCCAAAATGAAAAACTACAAAACTTCTTGCATATAAGGGAGCATGTCAATTAGCCTGTGGAAGACATGGCCAGTCAAAAGCAGAGAAAGCACTCCAGCTTTTTCAAAGAGAAAAGGCACATGATCTAGTAGCTGCCCTCCCACCCCCCGTGTCTCCAGCCTCAGAGTTCATTTATCAAGGATAGGTGAACTCCCAGAAAGAAAACCTCCTCCTGCCAAGATGATAAACTTTTATTATGGTTTTCTCTACAGTGGCATTTTAAGATCTGGAGATATATTAATAGGTCATTTCTCCTTCAAAAAAACCTCAAGAACACTCCAGAATTCAGGAAATACATTAGTTTAAAGACTGCAGCTGGGTGATAGGGAGAGAGTTCAAGGCACTGGCTGCTTGTCCAGAGGACCTGGGTTTCAGTCCCAGCACCCACATGCTGGCTCATAACCATCACTGAGTCCAACTTCAGGGAATCTAACTTTCTCCTCTGGCCACCATGGGCTGCAAGGTTCTTTGATTATTTTTTTCTTTAATTGGGAATCCTAGGGAAGAAAACTCCAATAACCTTCGTGAAATAGGAAGTGATAAGAGTGGTGTGAGAGAAATTTGGAGGAGTCCTATCAGATGATAAGTGATGAGATGGTGTAAGAGAACTTTCTAGAAGACCCAGCAGAGGCTGAAGGCCTGCAGGAACAGACGGGCTGATGACTGAGCAGCCACTGAGAGCAGCAGGCTCTGAGCTGGTTCTCGGCTGCACATCTCGATTACTCTTGGAAGAGAGTTCCAGAGTGACGACTCCTCCATGGTGTGAATTGTGGATAACTCGAAGAGCTTGCAGCTAATTGCTCCCACCACCCAACTTTATTAATGGTGTAATTCGCTTCCCAAGAGCCCTCACACATCATCCGCCAATTTCACTCAATGCCCCTCACACAGCCCTCTAAATCATCCCTTTTACACCGTGTCCATCACGTCCTACGAGACCACCCCGATTTCCTTCATGGTTTCCCTATCTCAAGTAGTCCCTGCCACAGAAAGAATGTTCCACCGCCACAGAAAGAATGTTCCATCCCAAAGCTCATCTCCCATGCTGCCAGAGACATTCTCCATAAAGTACTTCAGAAGGATCAGATGTCTCTAGATGGAATCCACCTTTTTTGGAAGCCTCCGTCGCTCACTGCTGCCTGTCCTCAGTGCCTTGGGTAGAGTCTGACATACAAACATTATTGTTTGCATTTTAAAACATGAGAAAAATCAATAAATGAATCATGGGTAGAATGCATGTGTGAATTTCCTGAACCTCTGCTGTTGTTTTTCTGCTGGCACACAGGCTACACCTGAATCCACTGCAGTTTTAGCCTATAACTGCTGGCCCACTTCTCAGTAAGCAGCCCAGCAGGACTTAGCCCAGCAGATCCAACATCCCGCTGGATATGCCTCCTGCCGCTAACACCAAATGTAGTTTTTAACTAAATCTCTATCATTCTATTTACCAATAAAGACTCAGGAGTCAGAGGCTGGGGTGAAAACTTACTAGTTCAGAGAGGCTGAAGAGCAACTGGTTGACCTTTCCCCTTTGCAGATGTTTTCTCCATCACTCCAAACTGAAAAGGACCCCACACTCAAAGTCCCTCCCTACGACTTCCTGTGCATCTCTCTATCCGTTCCCGGGACTCCCTCTCACTCTCTATGATAACTTTCTGTCAACTAGTTGACTTTATGTAATTAACACAAATGCCATCTCAGGGTCACAGTGTGATCATATGTCCTGCAACACTCTACTCCCTCATCTGCAATCGAGAATTAATGACCCGGCCTCACAAACACAGCATCCCAATCAGAGATTTCTTTTTAAAAAGTTGGAGGTTGAAATGTCAAAGAATGCGAGCCATCCTTATTAAAATAATGCCCACTGCTATTCTTAGACCTGTCCGGTCTCTCTGATATGGTGTTTCAGGGACACCTCCTCCATTCCCCTATTTGAAGTAATCCTGCTGTTCTTCCACTTCGCTGCTATTCGCCTGCCAGGCCCTGATGGGGAGAACGTCACACAGGAACTAATCAGTTCAGTTATACTTAAGGCTTCAGGTGTCAACTGCTTCCCTGTGCACTCAGCACTGGTGTGACCCTTAGCGCTAATTGTCAATCTGACAGAATCTAGAATCGCCTCTGGCTATGCCTGTGGGAGATCGTCCAGATTACACTGATTGATGTGGGAAGACTCAGTTTAATGGAGGGGTAGAAAGCAGACCATTTCATGGCCTGGGTTCTAGACCTAGAGAAAAGCAGAGAAGGAACTGGGTGCATCCCTTCATCTCTTGCCCCCAGCCCTGGCTTCCCCCAAAATGGTAGACGGTACCTGAACTGAAACAAAACTTTTCCCCGGCAGTTGTTTTCATCAGAGTATTTTATCAGAGCAACAGGAGGAGAAACTAAGACAACTCGTCTTTCCCTGGTTCCTTTCTCGTTCCAAACAGCAGCTCCTAATGTGTTCGCCATCTTCCAAATGTCCCAGTCCACCTCCAAATCCACTTATTCTCAAAACTTATCACAATATTCATTTGGCTGAATGCCGTCTCCCTGAAGTCCATACTGAGTCCAACATGACGTTGCCTTGATATCTATGTCACAATGCGATCTCATGGACTGGAGATGTAGCTTAGCAGGAGAGCAACTGCCCAGCACATACAGTTCCGGATGTAATCTCCAGTGCACCCAAAGGAAAAATATTTTAATTTTTCCAAGATTAACTCCTTGACTGGTTCGGCAGACATCTTTTAACTACTTCTTATGCCTAGCAGACCACAAGACAGCCAATGCCAAACTGAAAGCATAAACCTGGAAATTCTTTGTCAAACTCTAGTCTCCAGTGAAATAGACACGTTATTTTGTCAAAATGGGGTTCAGGTACAAGTCAAATCAGCTTGTGTCATTGTTAAGGCCTAATCAACTAAAGCAGAGGTCCCCCAGAGAGTGAGGTTCAGGATTGGATGGTCAAGTCGCACAAGACTCACAGACTTACTCTGCTGCTGTATGCAGCATGGTCCTAACCTAGGTCCCTCGTGGCTCTGGGTCAGTGGCAAGCGACAGGCAGAGGTTTCTGGTTTGTGCATGAAGGGAAGAGAGACCCAGTTCTCTCGAAGTCCTGTGAAGAAGCAAACTTTCCCAGAAGCCACAATAAACCATCTCATCAAGTCACATGTCCACTTCTGAACCAATCACTGACAAGAAGAAAATACTCTTAGTTCATGTTAGAGCTGAAAACAAGTATCCAATCCTCATTACAAAAAAGGGAAAATGCTCTCAACTGTGATGGTCACTGTGCTGCCTTCACCCATAACCAACACACACACACACACACACGCGCGCGCGCATTCAGCCTTCAGCTAGGGTCTATGGCTAATCAATCAGATTTCCTCCAGTCTTCCCAGGTACTGGCCTCTCTCTACCTTCTGTTCACATTTCACAAAACCCTAAAGAACAAACCAAAGCCATAGCTTCTTACATCCTCCACGAGTGTTTCTCCACTAGAATAGGTGTGTCTAAAGCCACTCCCTTCTATTCTCTTCAGTCATCTTTACAACTGAATCTCCTTGTACTCCACACACGCCTAAGGGAATAGAACCCTTTGCTCAGTCCTAAGTGTGCCCGTCAATGGGGAGCTTCTTTCCCAGAGGAAGCCCTCTGTTCCCTGGGGATACAACCTGAAAGAGATAACACATATCCTCTAGCTTGCCTCCCAAGCACCACCTTTAAATTCCTTCTTCCTCGACTTCGCTTTTATGCTGAGAACCTGTGGAAAGGCCTGGCATCCCACCCTCTCCACTACTCGCTCCAAGTGTACAGGGCACACCTGCACCCCAACAGCAGACCCGATCTAGAAAGCCTCCCAAGAAGCAATGGGTATGGTAACCGAGTGTTAGAGAACTCCTGAGCCAAATACACAAGACCTGGCTCCCACATCTGAAAACCAGGCGAAGGGTCAACTTCACCCTCAGCTGGGTCTTTCTGTTAGTTTTTACTTTCCACAGTTGAATGTGGTTTATTAGGGGGCCCTGGCATATTGACTGTGCAGCATATCAAATCAGACAGTAAATACAGCAGCTAAAGAGATGCCTGGCTCAATAGTTGATGCCCTCACCCCAGCCTACATTATCCCTCATCGGGACCAGAGTATAGTAGCTGGAAGAAATCAAACATCATGGTCTGTTTTCAAGAGTGGTTGAGTCAGCTCAGGTCCAGCTCCAGATGTGCAGGGAACAGTGGGTCCCTGCTAACAATCTGCTAATTCAACCACCACTGTCAAAACTGGAGACTTAGAGGAAAAAGTATTAATGCCCAAACTTGCCTCACAACCTGAAGATATGGCACGGTCAGAGCCTGACATCTTTACAATACAAAGCATGTAGAATGTAGAAATAAATCCAGGCAGAGTCATTGTTGAGAAGTAGGCAAATGTACATAGATGTACCCCCCCACACACCTGATTACTCAGCCAATGAGGAAAGAGGGGAAAGACCACCTTTCCAGAGAGCACTACCAGGTGAAGATCGAGTATTTAAACAAGGGAACCTACAGGGGCCCATTTCACATTCAAACCACAACAGCTAAATATTTTCCTCTATACATATTTCATAATATGTCGCTAACCTCAGACTTACTCAGTGAAGTTTAAAGTCCCTTAGCAACTGAAATTCAAGCTCCAGACCATGGAGTGTTTTCCTCAACGATCCAGACAGAATCCAATTTTCCTACATAATGAAATGTGTCTTTCCTTTGCAGCCCTGATAACCTACGCCCCAACAGCACCAATTTTGGTCCCAGCAAGAAAGTAGTTTTCACTGTATTTGTTCAGCAAGATGAACCATTCATCCATACATGGCCTCTTTTGTACCTTTGTGGCAGTTTCCATAGGAGCCTGACTGGGAACATAGAGAAAATAAGACAAACTCGGATGCTGTTAAAGTCACTGATGTATCAATTCTCTTCTAAGTTCTGAGGGTGTCTTGGTGAGGACATGGTCACTGGCCTTGTGATGCTAATCTGAGGAAATAAAGAATATGCCCCCATTGAAACAAAGTTGTATGGGCGATCACAGAAAGAGGAGCCTTGAACAGCACTGGGATAGATGACAGACTGGCAGAAAGATGACCAGGGGACCGGAGAAAGATACACACATAGACAAGAAGCACAAGACACCCAAAGGAGCAAGAATGAACCTCTAGAGCAGGAATTTTTAGCAGCAGAAAAGAGCATCTTGCTCAACTAGAACAGCAGAATGGAAACTTTAAAGCGATAGGAGGAAAAGGTGGAAATCTGTAGCTGGTTCTTTTGTTTTTAGTCTCTGGTTCTTTGGGGGGGGGGCACCACCAAGCTTCCAAATAAGTTACACGGAGGCTTATTCTTTCTTATGAATGCCTGTCCTCAGCTTAGCTTGTTTCTAGCCAGCTTTTCTTAACTTTAACTATCCCATCTACTGTCTGCCTCTGAGCTTTTACCTTTCTCTTGTTCTATATGCCTTTCCTTACTTCTTACTCCATGGCTGGCTGGGTGGCTGGGTGGCTGACCCCTGGTGTCCTCTCCTTCCCCTTTTCTCGCTCCCTGATCTTCTCCTCCCAGATTTCTCCTCCTATCTATTCTCTCTGCCTCCCAGGCCTGCCTATCCTTTCTCCTGCCTTGCTATTGGCCATTCAGCTCTTTATTAGACCAATCAGGCGTTTTAGACAGGCAAAATAGCACAACTTCACAGAGTTAAACAAATGCAACATAAAAGAATGTAACACATCTTTGGATCATTAAAACAAATATTCCACAGTATAAACAAATGTGACACATCTTATCTAATATTCTACAACAAAAACCGAGCAGGAGAAGACATACAGAGCCGGCAGAGGGAAACAGGGTTGACAACAGGAGAAGGCTCAGTGGCAAGAAGGATCGTCCTGGGCCATCTAAATCCAGGTGAAACTGGAGTTCCCATGAGGAAAGAAGAAAAAAAAAACAAAAAATTAATATTACCAGGTGGTGGTGGCGCACACCTTTAATCCCAGCACTCAGGAGGCAGGAGCAATGAGATCACTGAGTTTGAGGCCAGCCTGGTTTACATGGTGAGTTCCAGGACAGCCAGGACTACACAAAGAAACTCTGTCTCAAAAAAAAAAATAATAGCTAGATTTCTTCCTAGTTTCATGAAAACCACAAATCCACAGATACAGGAGCTGGCTAATCCCAGGGAAACACTAAAGCAGACCACGGCAAACTGCTGAGGACCTTGCCTAGCCTAAAGGGCTAAGCTTACCCAGGATCTGCACAGTGAAGAGAAAGAACTGACTCTCATAAGATGTCCTGTACAGTAGTAGATTATTTGTGTTTTAATAAATAAAGCTTGTCCAAAGATGGGTGCAAAGCAGCCATACAGGCCAGGCAGTGGTGGTGCATGCCTTTAATACCAGCACTACAGAGCAATACAAAACGGGAGGAGACAGGTCTCAGTTTCAATCTGAGGATTTGTGGAGGCAGGATCACCCATTTTCGGTCTGAGGCAGGGGTAAGAGCCAGTGGTTGGCTGCTTTGCTTTTCTGATCTTCAGGTTGAACCCCAATATCTGTCTCTGGGTTTTTATCATTCATGCTACAGTCTTGGGACCTCCATGTGTGCACTTGGCAGGCACTCATGAATGTGTACACACACACACAAGTTTTTAAAAATCAGCTCCCCAAAATAGAAAATCACAAAAATAGAATGGAACACACTGTGAAAAGGCAGAGGATGTGTGCTATATGAAGAGAAAACTGGAATGTGGGACACACTAGCCAGACATCACAAACATTATTCAAGCACGAAGATAATAAAACATTGGGAAGGCACAAACAGAAGAAGAGACAGCCAGACACTCATGCCCATAAACAGAAATATCTGTGTGCAGATAAATGAGAGCTGGCATACTCTTCCACCAGACACATGAAGCTACAGGTAGTACTGAAGGAAGTCTCCAGGAAACACCAAATTTGATTAAAGGACATTTTTATGATGATCATGTCACTTATCTGTTAACATTATCTCTTTTAAAATTTCCCTAGACGACAACTAGCTATGGAAAGCAAAAATTACTATATAACAGGGTTCATAGATACTTAAAAGTTTATTCTAAAAAGAGATAAGTGAAATTGCATTCTCAGAATATGTATATATTAAGTATGTATATACATACATATGAAATGATAGAATATTATTATAATTTTTTCTCAGGCAAACTGTGAAAACTGTGACTGTTCTAAATCTACGGCAAGAACTAAAAAGTGCCAAAGAGATATAATTAATAACTCAGTGGGAAATAAAGCAGAATACAAAAAGAAGAGTTCCATTAAGAACATCTAAAATAATGCTCATCACTTTAAAAATAACTTGAAAAGGAATAAGAAGTATTTTGAAATGGATTCAAAGGAGAAAATATCAAAATGTATAATATGTGGGTAAATTAGTGTTTAAGAGGAAATCTGTGGCTTTAGGTGTGTTTTAAGAAATAGGATCTACCTACTGCACGTATTGGCTGTGTGGGAGCCTAGGCAGTTTGGATGCTCACCTTACTAGACCTGGATGGAGGTGGGTGGTCCTCAGACTCCCCACAGGGCAGGGAACCCTGACTGCTCTTTGGGCTGACGAGAGAGGGGGACTTGATTGGGGGAGGGGGAGGGAAAGGGGAGGCGGCAGGGAAGAGACAGAAATCTTTAATAAATAAATAAATATCAAAAAATTAAAAAAAAAGAAATAGGATCTAAGTTAATGATACAGAAAAACAGAATCCAAAGTAAGTGGAATGAACAAAATGAGTACAAAAGTCAATGAAGTAGGGGATTATAGGAATAAACTAAGACAAAAGTTACATTTTTGAAAAGATTGCTCAAAGTGGCAACTCTTTAAACTAAATTCAAAGCAAGAAATAAAAACAAGCCACCACTATCAGGAGCTAAAAAAAGGAAACACCTTTTGACAACCAGCATCGAAAAGCTGTTCCGTGAATACATTTGAATACATTTGAAATTTATCCTGGAGCCAAGTCAATGGGAAAGTGAAGCTTGAATCCTACCACTTGGAGTACTCCTCAGCCAGGCAACACTTCTTCCCCTGGGCTGAGATCTTCCTTTCTGCTTATATGTCTACTATAAAATAAGGAAGGTATCATTGCATAACAGATCTGCGGTGATTGACATTAGGTCATCCACAGAAAGCATTCAATACTGCCCTGCACACGAAAAGCTCTATGGGAGTGCTAAAAAATGATTGTTTGGGAATGATTGGTCTGGTGAGATCGGCCAACATGTCTCTCCCCATTTTTCAACATGGATCTATTATTTTAACTTATCTGCAGAGGCATCTCTCATTCTAAGCTCACGAGACCAAGTTCTATTTGATAATATGCTGGAAAATGGTCTGAAGGTATGTTTCCTTACTCATCAATGGGTGTTCCAAGGGTGTCTACAAATCCCCACCCTCACGGCTGCATAGCTGTATGAGCTCAGGCATGGTCTGCCTCAAAAAACTCAAAAGGTGTGTTTCCCCATCTACCAATTGAAGAAGAATATGAGAAGCTTCAACTGAAACCTCACTAGGTCAAGAACATGGGTGTCTTAGTTGTTGTTTTATTGCAGTGAAGAGACACCATGACCAAAGCAATTCATTTCTTAAAAAAGCATTTAATTGGAGACTTGCCTCCAGTTTTAAAGGGTTGGTCCATGATCATGGTATCAGGAAGCAGACAGGCATGGCCATGGAGCAGTAGCTGAGAGCTTCTCATCATGATCTACAGGTAACATTAGAGAGAAAGAAACACTGGGTCTGCTGTGGGCTTTTGAAACCTCAAGGCTCACACCCAGGGACATGCCACTCCAATAAAGCCACATTGCTCCAACAAGATCATGTTGCCCAATCATTCCCAAACATTTCTACTAACCAGGAAACAAACATCAAAATATATAAGCCTATGGGGGGGGTGCTATTCTCATTCAAACTATCACAATGAATAATGGGGCTAGAGAGAGCACTTAGTTGTTAAAAAGCACATATTGCTTTTGCAGAGGACCCAGGTTTGGTCCCCAGCATCCACATGTCGGCAATCTGTAACTCTAGTTCCAGGGGATCCAACACCTTCTTCTCCCATCCCTAGACACCAAGCATGCATGTGGTATACATACAAGCAAAACACCCGTACACACCGTGTGTGTGTGTGTGTGTGTGTGTGTGTGTGTGTGTGCATGTTTTGTGTCCATCTTGCAGGAGATTCTCCCTCCACATCAAAAGGCAGCCTTGGAAATGACGGGGTGGAGTGGGGCAGAGAACTCCTCTGGTCTAGACTTTTAGGAAATCTCACTCCTCTGCTCAGTGGTCTCGAGGCTGCCAATCACCCCCACATCTAATTCACTGCCATTTTCTTAGAACCTGTGAAATTGTGCTCCAAGCTCCCACTCCAGATGCTCCAGCTCAGACTGTTGCAGCAAGAGACTAAATGCTTCCTTTCAGAAGAGTGACCTTGGTCGTGGTGCCTCTTCACAGCAATGGAACGGTTACTAAGACACACATAAAATTAAAAATTGAAAAAACAACAGGCAGAAGGAAACAGCCATGCCAAGGCAGGTGCCTGAGGTCAGGTAACATGCAAACCCACTCTCACGCAGTGCAGAAATCCAGGTTCAAAATCTCTTAGCTCATTGCCATGTTCTACAAAACCTTTATGTCCAAGTTCGTCAAACTGAGCCATGCTTTTCTTTTTTCATATATTTTTTTCTTTTATTTAAAAAAAAGAAAACTATATTTTTCATTTTACATACCAATCCTAGTTCCCACTCCCTCCCCAACTCCCATTCCCACTACCTACCCTCCACCCTAACATCCACTCCTCAGAGAGGATAAGGCACATTGCTTTGGGGAAAGTCCAAGGCCCTCCCTACTATATCTAAGCTGAGCAAAGTATCCATCCAAAGAGAATAGGTTCCCAAAACACCAGTACAAGTAATAGGAATAAATCTTGGTGTCACTGCCAGTAGCTCCGCAATCTGCCCCAGCCATACAACTGTCACCCACATTCTGAAGGACTAGTTTGGGCCTATGCTGTTTCCTTCTCCATCCAGCTGGAGTTGGTGATCTCCCATTAGCTCAGGTAAACTGTCTCAGTGGGTGAACCCATCACGGTCTCGACCTCTTTGCTCATATTCTCACTCCTCCCACTCTTCAACTGGATCTTGGGAACTCAGTCCAGTGCTCTGCTTCAGGCCTCTGTCTCTGTTTCCATCAATTGCTGGATCAAAGTTCTATGGTGACATTTAAGATAGTCATTAATCTGACTACAGGGCACAACAAGTTCAGGCACCCTCTCCTCTATTACTTGGGGTCATCCTTGTGGATTCCTTGGGATTTCTCTAGTGCCAGGTTTCTTGCCAGCCCCACAATGTGCACCACACTTTCTGGTGACCTCTGAAATGGCTTCCATATCCTGCACAAGGGGTCATTCCAACAGGTGACAGCCACTCAGAGGGAGAAGCAGACTCTGAGCTCCAGGTCCCTTCTAAGCCTCCAGTGGAAGACTGCTGTTCAACAGGACCAAAACACACCTTAAGATCTCTCCATTTTAGGAGCTCGGAATTCAGTAAGTCCTTGAAATACTGGGTCAGTCTTAGGTCATTTAGTTCAGATGGTGGCCCAGTCTGACAGATCAGTGGCTTCCTCTCCTCTGAAGTCCTCAGAGCACGAAACAAGGAGACCATGACTACAGTTAATACCTACACAGATCTCATGCTTTTAAAAAGTGAGTTATGGGAACTAAACATGAAATATGTTGAGACCTGCTCTAAAGGAGACCAGAGGTTCAGGCGAATTTTTGAGGCAGCCTAGAGCATGGTTTGATTATTTAAGATCCCTTAGCTGCGCCTGTTCCCCAGGTGCCCCGGAAAGGTTTTAGCATGACCTGCCTCTTTTCTGAATGGGAACTTGTGGAGTTCTGCACAAAGATGCCTTTGTGCCCCTTGCTTCACTCCCTCGGGCATTCGTAATATGTTCCCCAGACTCAAAGCCACATGGACTCATGATCATGGAACTGTCCTGGCAGCCGGGGTGGGGGGAGGGGTGCTGGGGGGCGGGCAGGGGCTATTTAACATGGCCTCTTGACGATGGCAGCACTGTGTGGTCGACATCTCCCCTTCCATGAAGCAAGCTTTAGCCTTTACATTCTTCTCAGGGCCATGCTTGGGAGTGGATCCTGAGACCCACACCTGCAAAAAAGCACTCTACCAGCGAGCCATAGCCCCAGCCCACAAGGCAAACTCTCAGACTGAGAGAATATCTATATTTATTTTATGTGCAAGAAACAACAGGTGTGTAACTTCTGTTCCACTGGACAAAACCTGGCCCCTGGCGTAGCTCCAGTATATGAAAAGAAATATGTTTTGCAATTTTCAACAGAATAACATACTGGGGGAGATATGAAAAAAATCTTAAACTAAGATCATTACTATGGTTCCATAAATTCTGCTGTCTAAATCAAACACAATAAGCATTGCTGTTAGGTATACTGGGGATGCTGGACAGTTGCTATGGTGATGTCACACAAACAGAAACCAAAGTAAGCAATTATCAAACTGAGCACTCTGGGAAAGTTCTACAATTTGTTGTCGCTGGAGACAAAACTTTGCTCTCCAGGACAGCTATTCCTGCAAACTTAAAAGTACAAAGCCATTGCTGTGGATGATTGACATATACTGATTTTTTTAAGGCAGCAACAAGACAAGACACTAGCCTGTCATCAGACTCAGTTTTCATCAGAATTTTGAAGAAACCTAGGGGCCAGCGCCAGACGGACAGGCCTGAAGTCCTGGCTAAGGGTTGTCCCTCAAGCCTCATCCACAAACATCAGTGATTGTGTGCGTTTATAATTTGAAGGCATGAACTGCAAACAAGGATGGCTCTGGAAGGTACATAGTGGCTTGGGGGCTCCTAACGGAGGCCCACTAAAGACATTAGACATTGCCAAGCAGTAGTGGTGCAAACTTTTAATCCCAGCACTTGGGAGGCAGAGATAGGCAGATCTCTGTGAGTTCAAGGCCAGCATGGTCTACAAGAGCTAGTTCCAGGATAACTAGGACTATTACACAGAGAAACTGTCTCGGGGTGGAGGGAGACATTAGATGCAATTATCGTAAACATTCCTGATGCAACAGCCCTTTAGAACAGTTCATGTACTCATGTGTGGTGACCCCCAACCATAAAATTATTTCATTGCTACTTTATAATCGCAATTTGCTACTATTATAAATGGTAATGTAAGTATCTGAGATCCTCCCGAAGGGGCTGTGACCCACAGGTTGAGAACCTCTGAATTAAAGCATCTTGAACAAAAAAAAAGGGGGGGGAGACAGTTAAGAGCAAGTCAAAGGGCAGTAATACTTTTTAAGATTTTTATCATTTTAATTATATATAGAGATGGAGTTATTCCACACACATGTGTGTGGAGGTACCAGTGAGTCCAGAAGAGGGTGTCAGGTCCCCTGGAGCTGGAAACCCAGGCAGTGGTAAGCAGCCCTAATGTGACTGCCAGGAACTGAACTCGGGTCCTCTGGAAGAGCACCTCACACTCTAACTGCTGCACCAACTCTCCAGCTCCACAAATGGTAATATTTTTTAAAATAAAGAAAGCTGCTTTATTAAAAGTGCTGACATTTTCCAGAGTGGAGATTTTCTCATTGTAATAAGTCAGATTCATCTAAATTCACATCCCTGGGCCTTTCTTTGGAATTGAATTCAAAATGTACATTTTGGGGACACACACGCAGATGATTCTAGTGTAAGCAACTTCAGGCCCATCCATTGAGAAGCACCCCCATTCCATGTGCCCTCTTTGGATATCAGTCATCCTTGACTGGGATCATACTCCTAGCCTCTTCTACACCGTGCCGTTCAAGTGACCACAGTTTCTAGACAGTTCTGTTTCCCACGCCATATTTTAGCCAGAAAATGTCACATGTCTTTCTATGAAAGTAAAGCATCGCTTGACCATGGGGACTGGAAACAGGCTGAGTACTCAAAAAGATACGATGTTCGCCTTCTGATACCCACCCTACAAAATATGTGAGGTAGACAAATTGTCAAGACTGCTTTGGTGGGTGGAGGCCGACTACCAAATCTCACACACAGCTACACTGTGCTAATGTGTGTTTGGGACTTTAAGTTCCTATACTTGATATTTAGCTGATGGATTAAATGATCGCCAACTAATGAGAGAGCCTTCCATCCCTGACTGTTTCTACTGGTTATTGCCTCCCTCCAAGCTCCATGCCATCTACCCAGCAGTTCTCTACTTTTCCAGCATGTACTGCACCCTCATTATAGGAATTAGTGTCCATGTCAATCAATAGCCCTGCCCACCTAATCTCCCTGCTGCTCAAGGCCACTGCTCACCAACCAGCCAATCATGCCCACAAGCCTACCCCACATTTCCTGATCCTGACCCATTGTTCTGGTCATGTGGCAAACTTCCCTGCGCTGACATTTCTGCCATTACTACCCAAGCAGACCCATAGCCGACATCATCGGTCTGGTAACCGCCGACAGCACAGAGCCCATCGGGTCAGCCTCCCATGAAGACAGAAGAACAACTTATTAAATAGCCATAGGTACAGCATAGTGGGAGTGAGGAAGGGACACAGGGAGGCCTGTGACATGGACTGTCAAGTCCCAATCTTCCCAACCTTATGCCAGGGGCGGAAACCTTGCAGCAAGCCAGTCTAAGCAGTTTTAAAAACCAAGATGAATGTGTCTGGTGTGTTTTTACTTTCTTATTAATTACTTCAACTAGCCTTATAAAGATCAGCACTGAAAAAGAAGGCTTTGAACCAAAAAGAACACTTTTATCTAAAGAAACTCCACTGTGTCTGTCATCAGCCCCCGACGGCCTGATGGTCTTGTGGCTCTAATTAAATCAGCTTAACGGGGAAGTGTGTGTCACTGAAGGTCATCTGGTTATAGCTCTGAGCTGTTTTCCAAAATTCCTTTTGTTATCTCCCCCCATGAACCCTCATGTTCTAGCGTGGTTTCCTGGTCAAACACACTGACCTTACTGAGAATTAGCTTTAGAATGTTCCGAAAACTGGAAGCAACTCTCGGATATCATTAACTGTCCTGGAGACCACAGGGTTTCTCCTTCCTGCTGGTGCTCCAATCTGTCTCCTTTCTTCTCTTCAAAACTTTATCTTAACAGGCATAACTAGAAGAAGATCTTGTCTTAATCCCATGGATGGAAAGAAAGGAGCTGGGAGACGCTGGTCCCCACCAGCTGTTTCAGCTGCTGACTGAAGTCAGTCGAGAGCAAGAGGTTTGAAGGAAGGCCTTGTTTCCTCAAAGACTTCCTCAGGCCCTTGAAAATGTACATATCCCTCTTGACACCCCATTCCCTGTCAGTCCAGACAGAAGTATAAGGTACAGTCAGCACATGGGTCAGAACAGACAAACTTTCATGAAACCATGTTTCCCAAAATCTAACTTCAGAGGACAAAGAATTCACAAAAGAACCAAGCTATCCTGGAATAAGCATCCATTTTGCCTCCCAATACCATGAGTTTCAAATGTTGCTAATTATGTTGTCTGCCAGATGTTGTCATGTGTGTACATGACTCTCAAGGTGTCTGCCAGATATTGTCGTGTGTGTACATGACTCTCAAGGTTGCTGTTATTCTAGAATACTATGCGTGGATGTATTAATCCTGATGATTAATCAGATTAATCCTTTTTTCCAGAAGACAAATAGGCATTTCAACTCCCTTAGGTGCATGGAATGCAGCCTAAGAATACAAGTTAATGCTGACTCCAAGATCAGGGGAGTTGGGGACCCACATAATACTAGAGCTCCCTCCATGGCTCCTCTCTGTATGCTGGGATTCTCCCCTCAGACAATGGCTGCAGATAACTGTGAGGTCACACACTGAGGGCTCACAGTTTAGATAGGAGAGCATGCTTCCCGTCAAGCATAGCAAACCCTAAACATTAGCAAGGGAGGAGGCGGATGTCCAAGGAAGAGGGAGGAGAAAACCACGGGCTTAGTGTGATCTCAAGGACTGGACGTGGACAATGAGGACCAGTTTGGAGAAGGAAGCAGAGTGCTGCTGACAGAAGTGGGGGTGAGGAGGAAGAAGACACCATCAGAGACACCCTCGTGTTGGGAAAATCAGCTGCAGTTAACCGAACAGTTAGCTTGAGTTTTCCCACACTCACCCCAAAGTGGCACCCATACAGAACGGAAGTTTTCAACGTGAAGACCTGGAAATATCGTCATCTCCCTTCTTTAATGAATCCATCAATCACTGAACACTTAAAATTGTTTTTGTGGCTCTTTCTCCAAGCCTAAGCTCAATTACTTAATTGATTCAGTAGATTATATACTCATTTAAATGTGTACATACAGAGAGCTATAATAATTGAAGATGAGGCCATGAATTCCAGACAGATTTGGGGATGAGGGTGGGAAGGGAGGGCAGAAGCAGCATAAATACAGGGCTCATGTGTGACGTTCTGAAAAAAAAATAAATTTTTAAAAAGGATTGTGGTTCTCTTCTTCATATTTATATTGGAAACCATTGCTCTAAAGTGGGTCTGTTGCCTGTAATTATCTGATCTCAAGTTTTCTGTGAAAAGCACTTGTCCAAGATTGATCCATGCTTTCCTCTCAGCCCGGACAGCAGTGAAGGGGAAAATCAATTCGCAGCATCTGATGTACCTGTGATGCCCCTGCTCTCAAGAAGCCCTTGGGGAAATCAGAGTCCAGACTCTCAAAGCCGCTGCAAGAACTAAGGGACCTGCACAGTGTGTGTGAAGTGGGGAGTAAGTGCCTTAGCCAGGGACCCAACAACTGTGGGAAGGGCAGGATTGAGTAGGAGAAACAGGGGTTCAAGCCCAGCCTGGGCTACATAGCAAGGCCTAGCAGAATGTAGCTGGGTGGAAGAACACTTCCCTATCACTTCTGAGGCCTTGGGTTCAGCAGTACCAAGCAAATGAAGAGAAATACCTTTACAACTATTTCTTTAAAGGACCACAATTAACAGGTACATATTTAAATGAGGTTTTTTAATGAGTGTTATTTATTTGTGTTCACTGTCTTTCTGTTCCAGAATGACCGAAAAACAAATGCTCAATATTTTAAAGCCATAAACTTGAGCTGTCAGTGACAGACCAAAGAGGAAGCACTTGACGTTCACCAAGAAGATTCTGGAAAAGCTTCCTTAGGAGTTTACTAGAGTTTAAATCAGTGATTCTCAACCTCTGTGGGTCATGACCCCTTTGGGGACTGCATATCAGATATCCTGCATATCAGATGATTTATATTACAATTCATACATATCAGATATTTATACTACAATTCATAACAGTAGCAAAATTACAGTTATGAAGTAGCAATGAAATAATTTTATGGTTGGGAGTCAGCACAACACAAGGAACTGTGCTAAAGGGTCACAGCTTTAGAAAGGTTGAGAACCACTGATCTAGAGGAACCTGTAACGTTTGTTCTGTGTGAGTGAAAACATCTTTGTTCTTAATTGTGCAATTCCCTGTACCAGGCTTTTTCTTTTGGGCCACCAACCAGCTCCCCAAACATGACACAGAGACTTGTTATAGTTGTAAATACCCTACCTAGGCATTTTTCTGGCTAGCTCTTTTAATTTAAATTAACCTCTTTCTCTTTATCTACCTTTTGCCTCAGGGCTTATTACATTACTTCTGTGTATCTTACTTTCACTGCTTCTTTATGTCTGGTGGCTGATGTCTGCCTGGATTCTTGCCCCAGGTATGTTCCTCAATCTCTCCTCCCCCTTCTCTTTTTCTTCCTTCTCTTTCTCAAGCCTAGCTTTTCTTATTTATTCTCTCTGTCCACCTGATGTGGGATACCATTTTATATGCTGTGACTATGTTTTATTACCATTGGTTAATAAAGAATCTACTTTGGCTTTTTGGCAAAATAGAATATAGTTAGGCAGGAAACTGAAACAAAGATTTAAAAAAAAAGGCAGAGTCAGGGAAGACACAAGCAGCGCCCAGAGAAGCAAGATGTGAGGTAACAAGCCATGAGCCTCATGAAAAAATATAAAATAATAGAAATGGGTTAATTTAAGTTGTAAGAGCTAGTTAATAATAAGCCTGAGCTTACAGGCCAAACTGTTTGTAATTACTATAAGTTTCTATGTGATTACTTGGGACTAGGCATCCAAAAAACAAAAGCACAACCTCTGGTTTCATCCACTAGCCCTGCCTTTCCTTTCTCTGCCTAGCTATTGGCCATTCAGCCCTTTATTAGACCAATCAGGTGCCTTAGGCAGGCAAGGTGAAACAAATATAACACATATTTTTATAACTAAACAAATGCAGCATAAACAAAAGTAACACATCTTTGCCTAGTTAAAATAATATTTCACAAAAACTCACCAAACCATGACCTGTTCTCACACCTATAAAAATAAAAATTTAGGTAACTCCTGGGACTCTCAAATCAAATATCCTTGGGTTCATTTTTCCTGGCCTTTTGTGTTTCAAGTCTTCAAAAACAAAAAATAAATTAATCCAATTATTGCTAAAGATCAAAGGTAAAAAGACTTTTGTCAAAATAAGTTTTTGTTTCTGATTTCATTAGAAAACACACTTGAAGATATTTTTTAAGGAGCATTGGCCCATTTCATCCTTTTATAACAAAGGTCTACCATGCTGATTTGGTGGTACTGGAGACAGGGAGATGACAGAGAAGGAGGATGAGAAGAAAGTGAAAAATGTCTCCACCTCCTCAGAGAAACAACAAGCTTTAAATTCTACAAATTTACCAAATACTCAGCAATTTCTTAGCAGGTCATTTCGTTACTAAATTTCAATTATATCTGGGGTAACACACAAACTTCCTAAACTAACAAGTTAATTTTTGCACCTCAGAAAATATCTTTAAAAAGTTAGTCCTAAATTTTTCCTATTTAAAAAGAATCCCAAGAAATAGTTCTGTGTAAAAAGTTTCCATTATAAGATGAATTTCCCAGAAAATTTCCTTTGCGATAGTAACTTGTCAAAACAGTGCCCTACCAAAATATATAAAGTCAAACAAAGTAAGATTCTATAGAATCTGCCAAGCAAAGTTCTCACAGGTTTCTGCTGACTACCCTCTTAATACTGCGTGAGGCTTCATGCTTACCTCAGCATTTACATGGAATAAATATAATATGGATGACACCAATTACCAACCATTTGAATGCCTAGAAAAACCAAGCAACAGAATTCCACTGGCAAATGCAGAACCAGAGAAGATGTTGTGGATGGATAGCCCAAGTCACACACCTAGAAATGAAGCAGGTACAGGCATCTATCTACACGTGGCACCGTCGTCAGACCCTCTTCACCTTGCTGGCTGTGTCCCAAGTGGGGCTTCCTCACCCTCACTGACTCTCTGAAGGCTTAGCACACATCTCAAGGAGTCTGACGACAATTCCTGGGAGTCAGGGTCAGTATTAGAGCAGCTATCCGTAGGGATCCGGTGGGCTAGAACACAGCAGTCACAATCTACACAAACCTGCCGTTCACAAAGCTCACCATGCAGAGAACGTGCCCATCTAGCTCAAGATGCCATTGCTGGGAACCAGAAATGGGTTTTCTGTTTGCTGGCGAGAACTACCAGCTAGCTACATCTGGGCACTTGACCAAGCCCCAGACACAGAGAGGCATACCAAGGAGCTAAGACAACCTTAAGGGTTCAAGTTCATATGAAACAAAGATATCCAAGGCAGATGCTAAAGACTCATGCCACATCCATATTTGTTAAGGCTGGGTCACACGTAGCCTAGGCTAGCTTGGAACTTGAACTTCTGATCCTCCTACCTCACCCTTCCAAGTGTTGGGATTATAGGCATGTTTTTATACAGTGCTGAGACCAAACTCAAAGCTTCTTACATGCTAGACACTCACTCTATCAACTGAGCTTCACCCTTAATCCCAGCTTTCTATACCTTTCATAATGGTAAAATAACTCCCCATAACTGGAGAGGTTAGCTGAGCCACAAACTTATTAATACTTTATTTTCCTGTTTCAATGCCTTTGAAAGTCTTTCCTGGCAGGTGTTTCAAATATAGAACTTCTAAAGTCCCAAAGGATAGAAAACACAAATAGGGAGTAAAAAATAAAATTAAAACCAGAGCTCCCAAAGTCTTGAAAATGAACACTCTGATCAGCTGAATATGCTTTCTGTAAGACCCGTTTCCTTTAACACTTGCGTTTGTCCATCTGTATGTATAAATATGAACATGCACGCTGATGCTGTGGAGCCCAGAAGAGCAACATCAGATCCCTGCGGCTGGAGCACCAGGCAGTTGTGAGACTCCTGACATGGGTACTGGGAGCCAAAAACATACACACTTAAGAATTGAACCATCTCTTCAACCCATGAAGAAATGGGGCACCCATTCTCCGTTCTCCCAAACACCCCTTCTACCAACATGAAGCAAGTCCTTTCTCTGAGCTATTATCTTTCTCCCCAAATTACTATTTCCTCAGCAGGGATAAGTTCAGCTTTTTGACATTAACATGTCAATGTTCTCCAAACTTGTGTATGGGACTAGGTTCCTTAAAGTGTTGTCAGTAATGTGAAGATGGCAGCTATGGGTCCCAGGATTCTCTTAATAGAAGTATTAAAATAGGAGTGAGTGTATTTTTGGATTGTAGACATCTCCCCACACCAAAGTTCTAACTCGGTGCTGAATGAAGTTTGTAATGTGCTCTTGTAGAGAAGGGAGATGTTTCGTAAGTCAACTGCCACTTCTCTGCAAGTTCTGAGGATGCCAGAAAGACTGCATATATCTAGTTGGCTATAGCAGAAACCCCAAAGGCACAGTTTCTGGGGCGTTGAGTCCCAATTAAGTGCTGGTATTGAATGATGACAGTCCACAGTGATAAAATCTTGACTGGTTCGCATCAGATTAAATCAAAGCGTCAAATTGTGAAGGAACTGAATGGGGCGTCTGCCTCGGTCATGTAAGAGAGAAGCTTGTTAACTGGGAATCTTTTCTCTTAGCATGAAGCCTTTGTTTTGATGTATTTTCAGAGCTTCTAAGGCAATAACTTAATTGTCTGCTTTCAGAACCACTGCAGCTTCAGGCTCAGGGTGGTTTAAGGGTCCCTATCCAGGCTACAGAAGTAGCTCGATTGGTAGAGTACCTACCCAGCATGCACAAAGTCCTGGGTTCCATTCCCAGCATCACATAAGCTGAGGTGCCCGCATACACCTGTAATCCCAGCACCCAATTGGTAAAGAGAGGAGGATCAGAAGTGCAAGATCATCCTCTTCAGCTACATGGCAAGTTTGAGGCTAGCCTGAGCTACATGAGGATTTATCTCAAAGGAAAAGTAATCCTTAAGTTTTATAAAACAGATAGCTTCTTTGTACCTATGAAATCTCAGAAGGCGGATAGGAAATAGAAGACAAGGAGGGCTGGAAATGTCTCTCAAGGACAAACAACAGAGAATGAAGACCAAGACAAATCTATGAAGGAAATGTGGAAAGCTTAGCATCTGTCATGTCAGATACTGGTCTAAGATGGTCCATCCTGAGTTACAGTAAATCCATTTTGACACTTAGGCAACCATAAGAAAATGGATGAAGGGAATGGGATGCCTCCCCTCCCTACCCTTCTTCACATTTTAAAATGATCAATAACAATCCAATAATTTCTTGCACTAATTTTCACATATGTATTTAGAAAAGAGGTTTCTTGGATTCTTTTAACCAAAATAGAATCACTCCCCATTGCTCAGTGTCTCTCTTCTGACTTCATCATGTATCCAATCTATTTCAGGTCAGACCACAAAACATACTTTTCCAATTTATTCATGCATATGTGATGGGAAGGGAGAGAAACTATCATATCTGTTTAATGAAACTGGCAGCCAATCTTGGTTTTGGTTTTGATCACGTAAATGGTTGGAGTTTTTAACATCTGTATATAGAGGGGTAAAAGCATACACTCTTTTCAAGAGCCAGCATTTCTGTATACAAAAAGTTCCGTAGCATCTTCTCTTGCCTTATTATATTACTCAGTGTATCAACTATACTTGACACTAAATGTATAGGAACATCACAGTTAGCAGTCTGATTTGTAGCTCTAGTTGTCTGTCACAAGGTCAGACTCTAAGCTCATGAGCTGATGGTCTTCATGAAAACTGCCTGTTATCAGCAATCCTCATCAGTACTCATCAAAACTGCCCTCATTTAACAATGCCATCTGATTTATATAATTAGAAATAAATTTCAGTTAATTTGCTAAATAACATTGTTATCTTGACATCATTTTCATCTGTTCTCTGGAATTTCTTTGTACTTTTTTTTTTCAACAAGATTACATAAAAGATTGGCCCTTCTTCAAGTATTAAATGTGGTTCATTTTTACAAACTATTAAGATGCAGACCATTTTCTTCACCTAAAACACTCCCGATGCACAGACTCTCCCTTCGCCCCCACGTCCTTCTCTATGGTTTGTCTTGCTGTTGCACAGTGAGTGGAAGAGCAGTCATCCTCTGCTACCTCCACCTCTCCCCTCCAGGCACTTCCACTTTTCTGGCCAATGCTGCCGTAGCCCACCCGTATTCCCAGAACGTTCCAAGCCTGTAGGGCAAGTGGTCGTTCATCCTGCAAACTGAGCTAAGGACGTGGAGATGCTGAACTCCTAAAAGAAACTTGTCTCCAACTCCAGGCCTCACCCACCTGTTTATCTCAGTCATAGACACTTGGAAGCTTTGGTGCGATTGAATCTGGTTTTCCCGCCCTTTCATGTAGAAATACCTCAAACTTTCTCACTGACTAAGTATGAGTCTCAGATTTTGTGTGCCAATGCCTGGCATTTCCATTACTCCCTGAAGGAAGCTTGAATGTCCAAAAAGTAACTAGAGATGGCACCAGGCCCCAGAGGCACAGGTGGGACTGGAATTACATCTAACAATTAGCGCAAACTTGGCCAAGTCAGAGCAACTTAGCTCTGAGCACGCATTACTTCAAGGGCACAGTAAAAGTTTCAACAACATCCAATGTCAAAATAAATGTAAACAAAGTGCCCAACTCCTTTATCCAAAGAGATACTTTTTAATCTGTAAAATTTTAAATATAAAATATATAAGAAATAATACTCTTAGGTTTTGTCATTTTGTTCAAGGAGTAAAACCAGTTTGCTATGTGAAGCCCTCCATGTTCTTCCCACTTACTCATAGCCCTAAAAATAGACACTCTCAGAACTGGGTGTGCATCACATTGCAAAAAAAGAAGCAGGACACAGTGACATGTATGGGATCCTATGTGACAGAAGACAGAGCTTTGTACTTGAGCCTGGTGTATCCTACTACTTAAGAGACCAAGTCAGGAGGATCAGAACTTCAAGGCTGGCCTGGGCTACAGAGTGAGTTCAAGGCTGGTGTGGGCTACTACATGAGTTCAAGCCTGACCTGGGCTACTGCATGAGTTCAAAGAGAACATGGACAACTCGGTGAGACAATGTCAAAAAATGAAAAGTAAAGTGAGGGCTGATGATGTAGCACCATGGACCTGAGAACTTTCCTAGCATGTACTAAACCTTGGGTTCAATCCCCAATCCCAGAGAGAGAGAGAGAGGACTGAGAGGAACTATAACTTTCTGAAATTCTATATTCATCATCTGTGGTATGTTGTCTGTTGAGGAAGGCTGTTTGTTCATTTGTGGCCACCCAGACTCCTGAAATAATCACTCAGAAATTATATTATTTTAATCACTGCTTAGCCAATCACTTTAGCGTATTGTTAACTAGCTCTTACATCTAGAATTAAGCCATTTCCGTTACTTTATATTTTACCATGAGGCTCATGGACTACCGGCAAGGTTCCAACTGGCAGCTTGCATCTCTATGGCATCTCCCTGACTCTGCCTTCTTTCTCCCAACATTCTGTTTAGTTTTCCCCACCTAGCCTATTCTGTGCTATCATAGGCCAAAGCAGATTCTTTATTCATTAACCAATAAAAGCATCACATATACAGAAGGACTTCCCACACGATTTCCCCTTTCCTGTTTAAATAAAAAAGAAGGTTTTAACATAGTAAAATTACATATAACAAGACAGGTATTGAGCAATAATAACAGTTACAATATTTATATCTACTTTATCTTTTGTCATAACTAAGGAAAACTATAATTATAACTATCCTTCAACTCCATCAAAGAACCCAGAAGGATAAAATATTACCTAAGTAAACAGAAAGTGCATTGTAAGCAACTTCCAAAACTCTAGAATTGACAAAGACATCTCCCTGCCTGGACAGTCACCCAATTTTCTTCTGTAACATTGCGAGCACCCATCTTCAAGCTATTGGCCTGAAGGCGTAAGTCACGAACAATACCACACCAGTTTCTAATTATTATTAATAGGATTGTATTTATTTAAAAGGGAAAAAACTTACAGATCACGGTCCCAGCCCTCTGCGCAACCAGGAAGGGAGTCTAGTCGCCGGCGGAGCAGGAAGTCAAGAGAGCGAACGGAGGGAAGTAGTAACTTTATGAAAGGGGGGGAGGCCATGCCCCCATGGGCTGGTATCTTAGCAGCTATTGGTTGGAGGAGCGGAAGGACCTCCCGCAGCATTGGCCCATAGTATTGGCCAGACTTTTCCATGAAACAGGAAATTTCAAAGACAGTTCCGCCTATATTGGCAGTTTGTCAGTCACTTTCTTCTGTATCCTGTAGAATGTCTTGCAGACTCTTTCATGAATCAGGAACCCCGAAGAACCATCTCATCTTTAGGCAACTTCAGCAGTCATTTTTCTGTGGGTCCTACATGTCCAATTCACACTGTATAACATCAAACAGTCTAGGCAAGAGCAGCCTCTTGCCCAAATGGCTAACAAACTCCATAAGGAGCCTCTTCGATGCCCATCTTCCTTTTGAAGTAATTGGTGCTGTCGGGAGCAGATGTGTCTCATTGTCATGAAAAGTCCTAAGTTTTTAAAACATTTTAAATGCCATATTCTGAAGGTCTCTGAAAGATTTGAATAACTATCTAACCGAAATATATCTCTATGTATTTAGAAAATCTAACTAACATGACTACAAGCTTGACTATTACAGATGATTATCTAATAACCTGTATTTCTTAATTACACATTACAGTTTTAAATGTGCTGCACAAACACAATATCTTAATCAAGAGCAGATATATATATATATATATATATAACAAAATTGGCCTCCATTTGTATCAACAAACCAAGATCCACACCAATGCAACTCTCTATAGCAGTCATCTACAACTTAATTTCTTTCATCTGTTTCTCACATGTCAACTCTGCCTGGCACTCTCCAGGTCACTCCGCTATGTGGTGCTATAATATAGCCACAGTCCAGTCAGGTTCCCATTACACATGGAGTTTCTATGAATCCTGTCTTTGGTGCCTCCCTTGAGTGAGAGGAGGGCTAAATTATGTATCTAGAACTGTGTTGCTCCATCAGAGAACGGCTCCAGCATCTCTAGAGATATCCAGGCTGTGCACTGGAGAGAGTGTGACAGCTTAGATTTGTAGCAGGATTGTAGAAGAGGCCTCCCTGTTTTCCACTCCCACTAACATTTGCTATCCTGATGCCTATGAAATGGTATGCATGTGTAACTCAATTCATTGCTGGTGATTGGGGAGAAGGTTTCATGCAGCCCAAGCTGAACTCCTGATCTTCCTGCCTCCACCTCCCAAGTATTAGGGTTATAGTCATACTCTACTACTCCTGGCTATTTTAAGTTTGTTTTTTTTAAAAAAAAAAAAAAAAGATTTTATTTGTACATGTGTGTGTGCATGCATGCATGTGTATGCACACGCACATGCCATATATGTACAAGTGTCCACAGAGGCAAGAAAAGAGTATCATATCTCCTGGTTGCAGGCAGTTGGGAGTCACTAGATGAAGGAACTGATCACTGAACTCAGCATCTTTGCAAGAGCAGGAAGCGCTCTTGTCTACTGAGACTTCTGTTTTTAGTCTACAAAACATACTTTTAAAATCTTTAACATTTTAAATATAAAATATATAAAGAATATTACTTTGTTTTCTCGGCTCAAAAAGTATAACACGGTTACCTGTGTGAAGCCCCCTAAGTGTTCATCCTTGACTCCCCCTGGTCACCTATTTTAAATTCTAGCCCTATTTTAAATTCTTTGGAATAAAGGTATCAAATTGAAAGGGCAAAGTTAAATGAAGGAAGACTTCACTCGAGACTACTGAAGCAGTGGTGAAGGACCAAATTGAAGTCTAAACTCAACTACAATGAGATAAAGGGCAGAAGGGTTCTTAAGCCCTGGAGTGAGCTAGCAGCAGGCACTGGGGGTGTCGGATGTCAGATACGGAGTTACCCACGTGTGTGCCATCCTCAGTGCTTGGGTCACTGGGCTGGCTAACTAGTGCCCACTGAAGTTAGGTGCCTACTCTCCCACAAAGACGGAGCTCGGGGGCACTGTGGCCCCTGATGATCACATTTCAAAGGGATGACTCCTAGATCCTCAAGAAAGTGTTTCTAGACTGTTAAACTTACAAGAGACTTTTAAAAGACATATCTCAAAAGGCAGAATTTATAATTAGATGTCTTCAAAAATAAATGCCCTAAGGAACTGTATATAAGAGCTGAGAATGAGGACGTGGCCTAAGGTTTAGTCAGGGGCTCAGCCAGTAAAGTATAAGCATATGAATCAGAGTTCAATACCCCAGACACCACGTAAGAAAGCTAAGAACTCAACAAGGTACTTCTCTTAGCAACAGATGGAGACCACGGCAGAAAACCACAACCAATCACCATGCAGAGCTATGGAGCTCCATTCCAATAAACACATCTACAAAGCACTCCCCCACCTAAGGTTCAGGGCACACTTTGGAAGAGGGGGCAGAAAGACTGTAAGAAGCAGTGGATCAAAGAGTTTACCATGAAACTGTGTCTCCTAGTATTAGCAGAAGCTACACCTGCAAAGTCTCACCAACAGGACTGCCTAACTGTGAGCTGAGCAAGGATGACATCAATGGACATACTGGGTGAGGAAAAGCTCCTGAAGCCTCAACCGATACAAAGAGCTACAGGTAACTAAGGAAAGCTGGGAGTGGGAGTGGTGGTCCACCCCAGGGACGAGCACACCAAACGGTTGTCCAGTGCCAAACAGTCATCCCTGAAAACATACATATGGGCAGCCTTCTACAGACCGAACAGACATATGTAGAAATACGTATGTATGTAAAAATACATGCATGTATGCATGCAATAATTAGTAAAACAAAAAGAAGGTCACAAATTTAAAGTGGGGGAGTTATATGAAAGGATTTGGAGAGATGAAAAGAAATGAAGAAATTTTGTAATTATATAATAATCTCAAATATACATATGCAGTGGGGGCAGCCAAGGACTATAGCATGCCTTTGTAATCCCAGAACTTGGGGACCCCTGGAGCTTGCTGGCCTGCCACAATGGCCAGATCATTCGGCTCCATGTTCAGTATGAAAGCCTATCTATAACACAGTGAAGAGCAGTTGAGGAAGACACCTAAGGATGACTTTTGGCCAAGACATAAACATGCCTGTGTGTATGCATTTAATCAAACTGAAGCAAACTTCAAGGACATCATGGTCATAGGCAATTGGCCATTCAGCTTCCTGACTGTGTGTGTTACCCATCAATAAATATTTATCCTACCTTTCCACTGAGCCCTGCGTCTTAGTGACTAGTGCAAGTCTCTAATATTCTCAGCACCATTCTCTTATCTGTTACATGCACTGCACATGAATCTCTTCTCTTCTGATTATCAGTATAAAATAGTTCTATATAAAAGACAATTCTCAATTTTAGTGTACCTATGGTCATCCAGTATTTCTCCCCTCTGAACTGCACATTTTGTATTAAGAAAAACCTTTTCTGCTCTAAATTCATGAGTGTGGCCTTCTCTTTTCTTCCAATCTCTATTTCCAAATTGAGATTTTTTTTTTTTTAGGCTGGCCCCTGTGCCTGGTGTGGATTCTTCTGAAATAGCATCACTGTACATCGGAATGCAAGTGTATGCAAATCTACTCACAAATAGATTTATTCCATTGCATTCATCTGCTTCTCAGTATCTATACCAATAGCACACCATCATACCACAATGCTAACAGAAGCAAGACTCATAAAAAAGTGTATGAGTATTTGACGTGTGTGTGTGTGTGACATGTGTCCTATAACAAAAGAAGTCGAAAGAGAGCATCGGATCCCCTAGAACTGGAATTACAAATGTAATTTGTGTAATTTGTGAGCTGCCATGTAGGTACTGGGAATCGAACTCAGGTCCTCTGGAACGGCAGCCAGTGATCTCAACCACTAAGCCATCTTTCCCGGCACAAATCTTGACATTTTACTTTTTTAACAAAACATACTAGCCTAAACTGTTTTTTAGATGAATGTATATTATGCGTGTAAGTAAGGACAAGTCAGGTATTCACGAAGAGGAAACAAATACCAAGGATGCCAGGGACCACCTCCCTTGCATTCTACTTCGGAAAGCCAGGCCCGGCCATGATTCATCTCCACCCAACTCCTAACAGTGGGCACTGGGGCTCAGAGCACCAAAACAATGCAGTTTATTGCTCTGCAGAGCCCAGAACAGTGACCTGATGACTCAGAAGGGGAAACAGTTTTAACCCTGAATCCATGTCCCTCCCTCTCTTTCCTCATTGGCTGGCTAATCAGGAGGGTACAACCTTATACGTCTTCCCTTAGCCATTTACTTCTGTCTACCTCTTAACAAAGACCACAGCTGGCTTCATCTCTGCATTTTACTTCCTCTTTCCTAAAGCTCAAGGGAGCATGACCTTGTCTCAGCTTGGCTTAACCAGACTAGGGACAGTAGCAGAGGTCCACTGTTCACTGTATATCTGTAAGTGGACCAAAGGTACTTTTGTTTCTAAAATTCACCACCACCCCCCTTTATATATGCATTGCTACTTTGGTAAACCAGGCCCTATAGAACAAAGCCAAGTCCTACCCTCAAACTTCAGGACTGCTGATCTAACTTCTCTATATTCCAAAGCAAAGCTATGAAAACCTAGAAACTTGGCTCAACACAGGTCATTGCAATCCCATTCCAGCCAGCAACTACAGAGAGAGTTTGAACCAGAGACGTTATTCCATAATTGCTTCCTTGAATGCACTCTCTTGGGAATCTTAATTTGGACAGTTCTAAACCCTCGCCCTTCCAGATGGCTATTTCCCTCCACGAAATAGGCTGGGTTTCCCCGCCTCTTCATTCTCAGCAACATTCCGCCACTCCAGACTCGCGACTGACAAATTAAAGCACACAGCAGAAATAAGCTAATGAATGCCATGTTTGTGTAGCCTTAGCTTCTGAAAGCCCTGTCTTCGGACCGCAGAAGTCTGGCGGCAGGAACTGTGATCATCAGTAATATTTGGGCAAAGCTTCTGCACTCCGCTTTTAGAATCGGCAACTTCAGCTTCTGCAACTCAGCAACGAGCGCATAATCTGAATACAAACACATCACTGAGGCGGTGTTTTGACAGCCTTCCGGCTTTCATAGATTACCATCTCTTCTCCTAATTCGGGTTCTCCATCCCCTCCAACACACACCTTTGTAGTCTTAAAAATTGCCTAATTGTGCCCAGGCATGGTGGAACACAACTTTTTTTTAATATGTTTTAGAGACAGGGTTTCTCTGTGTATCCTTGGCTGGCCTGGAACTTGCTATGTAGAACAGGCTGGTCTCAAACTCAGACATATGCCTGCCTCTGTCTCCCAAGTGCTGGGATTAAATGTGTGTGCCACCATGCCCGGCAGTGGTGATCATTTTTAATCTCAACACTGAGGAGGCAGAAGTAGGTAATCTCTGTGAGCTCTGGACCAGCCTGGTCTACATGGCAAGTTCCAGGCCAGCCACGGCTATATAGTGAGACTCTGCAGTTGAAAAAGCTGTGTGGATTAAACTTCTAAAGTGACATCCACGAGTATGAGCTTGGCTGAGACTTGCAGCTTGCTGCCGTTACAAAGCCACAGCTAACCTCATTCTTCATTCTGCTTATTTCTTTTCCTTGCTTTCTAGGGAACAGACAGAGCAGCATGGGGCTTGCTATACGGCAGCACTGATAAAATTGACTTTTGCTAACAGAGAAAGCAATTTTCCACTACAGAATTGTGAATGCATAGGATTCCTTGAACTTTCAGAACAAGGTCCTTCCGTACCTCAAATCCCCCTGAGCCTCCCTTAAACCAGCATCTGGATTTTCATTATAAAAGTCAAAACCTCAGGCTTTCTGGACACTCAAGTCCTCCCACTCACCGGCCAGCAGATAGCTGTAGTGCTTTTCTATTTTCAATTGACACACAGTAATCGTACAAGTCAAAACAAGATCCCACCCTTGTGCCTCATACTGCTCTCTCAAGAAACAACAGGAGTTAAAATTAGGAACTCTGAAGCCAAGCCTCTTTGATTTAAATCTGACCTTGGCAATGGCGAGGCTCTTTCTCTTTGTGTAGACATTTGTTCTTCCTGTACCTCGGTTTCTTCATCTGTAAAGTGGGCACATTGTGATAAATAATTTCATAGGTTATTATGGTGTTGAGTCAACACATGTCTAGTACCTGGATGGGTGTTGGTGCGTACATCTCTATGCAAGCATCAACAACACAAGGTAGGAGCATTCACTGTGGCAAGATTTATGATAGATGAAGAATTTAGATAAATCTGAATGTCCACGCTAGAGAGATGGCTCAGTGGTTAAAGTGCTGACTGCTCCTGCAGAGGACATGGGTTCAGATCCCAGCACCACATGGCAGCTCATAACCACCTGCAACTCCAGTTCCAGAGGACCTGGGGTTCTCTTCTGGACTCCACAGGCTCCTGCGCACATGAGGTGCACATAAGCTCAGATAAACATATGTACTCGTAATGCAATAATAAATATTTTTAAAACGAAATGTCCACTCATCATTTAACTAAATAATGAACAAGTAAAGAGCTATTTAAAATGACAGAATGTAGCCTTCATCAATGCTTAAGGTAGGGAAGAAGTATGGCGCCCATCCTCAGGCAGAGAGGGTCATGATGGAGAAAGACCACAGCCCCGGGTGCTAGCACTCCACAGTATCATTGTCTATATCTGATTGAAGTCAGAATGGAAGAAATTTGGATATCTAGGGATTTAAAGTTATCTTTCATATACAATTTCTAATAAAACTACTTAGAAATACATTCTGAGAAACAGAAGAAGGATTTTAAGCTAATAGGAGATATGTGTGCTGGCTGGGTTTGGACAACTTGACACAAAACCTACACATAGGTAGGAAGAGGGGACCTTAATTGAGAAAATGCCTCTGTAAGACTGACCTATAGGTAAGTCTGGCAGGCATGTCTTTGACTGACGATTGATTGATTGATTGATTGATTGATTGATTGATATGGGAGGGTCCAGCCCTAGGTGGTTCCACCCCTGGGCAAGTGGTCCTGCAGGATACAAGGAAGCAAACTGCGCGAGTCACAAGGAGAAAGACAGTAAGGAGTGTTTCTCCATGGCCATGGCCTCTGCCTTGAACTCCTGCCCTGGCTTCCTCAATGGGTTGTAAGCCAAATAAACCCTTTCCTCACACAACTAGATCAATCAGGGATCTGATCCTATTGACAGCTACATGTAGGAGGTCCCACAAGTCACTGGAAAATAGAACCTGCTTCAGTTCAGGCACCTAAATCTGAATGTCTAGACGTGCAGGTCAGATTCCTGTGATTTATGAAGAAATTTGTATGGAGAGTACATACAAGACTTTATAAAAATCCAGACTCAGTTTTTAATCACCAGGTTATACCTGCTTTTTATTTTTCCCATTAGTTTTACTTGTATCGGCTGCTAAGATCAAAACTGAATGCGCTAAAAGTCATTTTAATAAATTGATAGTAACCTGGAAACCCCTTCAGGTATACCAAAATGTTTGGCTTCCTTGTGAGTCTGGACTCTTTCCAAATGACATTGTATGTCCTACGAGCGGCTTCATCTCTGATAACCTGAAGCTTATCTATGTCGTTGGGGAGGATTATTTGCTAAACCTAAATTCAATCCGGAATTCTGATCATACAGAACAATGGAATTCCGTGAGAACATTTCCACCCAGCGTCATGGACCAGGCTTTCTGTCTGTGCGGTGTGTTCCAAACACCAGACACCAGCAGACTCTCCTCTCAGCTCCCTGAGTCCTGCTCTGTGCATGGAGGACCTGAAGAGAAACTGCTAGCATTTTCACCTAAAACTGAGCATTAAGACGCAAACCTCAGCAAGGGCTGTTTTGATGCCTTTGAACGGGATCAAGGGCTGGAATGATTCTAATATCATTAGAGACAGGCAATCATCCGCTCGTCTTTTAGTACTGAAAAGCCTCTCTGTATCTCATAAGCATGCATTGGTGCATCAATTAGAACAAAAAGAAATCGGCAGCCATGTTCCCATTGTCTAAGAGGATTCCACTCTGAACAGTTTTATTATTATGCAGAGAGATGCTCTTTTGGGTCCCACAAGGAACAGTCTGGCTCCTCTGAAAGCCACTTCTCAGATTATATCTCAAAAGGCTCGTTGAGTGAAGCTGGCGCCTAACTCTTTGTTCATAGTAGCTTTGGAATTGTCGCTCTGAATTATTATTCACCTCCCTTCCTTCTTATACTTCACCAGTCTTCTCCAAGGAGGACGTGGTGGTGCACCTGCAATGACAGCATTGAGGAGACCAGGACAGAAGGATTCTGTCATAGAGACCAGCCTAGGCTGCGTGGAGAGACTTCTTCTCAAAACCATAAAGAAAAAAGTATAAGATTCTTGGGGCTGCATCAGTTTTTCCTGGAAAGATTTGTGAGTGTGTGTCTGTGTGTCTATGTATATGTGTATACATGTCTGTTGTGTGTGTACATGTGTGTTGTGTGCATGTGTGTTGTGTGTATGTGTGTTGTGTGTACATGTGTGTTGTGTGTATATGTGTGTTGTGTGTACATGCGTGTTGTGTGTGCATGTGTGTTGTGTGTACATGTGTGTTGTGTATATGTGTGTGTGTGTGTTCCACATGTGTATAGGTGCACACAGAGGGCAGAAGAGGGCCTCTGATCACCTGAAGCTAGAGGTACAGATGGCTGTGAGCTGCTGAGTGTGGATGCTGACAACTGAAGTCAAGGCCTCCAGAAGTCCAGTGAGCACTCTTAACCTCTGAGCCATCTCTTTTAGCCCCAAGACCTTTTTCTAATTCACTTGTGAAGGGAAAGTTTCTACAGGTGATGGAAATATTTGTGATGGGAATCAGCAGATTGGAGAATGGGATTTTTTGCTTTTTAATTCAAGTAAAGGCAAAGACAGAGCTCTTAATTCCAAAGTGTTCATGTAATACATGTAATAACACTGGGGTATACCAGACTTGGAATCTCACACATGGAATTAGTAACAGAGTTCAAAACCTTAATTTATAAAAGAAAAAATAAATTCAGACCCCGAGAGGACTTGCAGGTGTTGTAATAGGAGCGGCGGGGCTGCGTCCCCAGCACCCCGGCCGCCGCCTACTAGCTTATGCCCCAAAATAATTACACGGACACTGTATTCTTTTATACACTGCTCGGCCCATTAACTCTAGCCCTTACTGGCTAATTCTCATATCACAATCAACCCATCTCTAATAAACTGTGTAGCACCGGTCTTACAGGGAAAGATTCAGCATGTCTGACCTGGCGGCTTGCTTCATCGTGTGCGTCTGGCCGGGCAAGGGGAGCATGGCGTCTCTGTCTGAGGCGTCTGCCCCAGAGTGGAGAGCTATCGAGTCTGAGCTCACTTCCTCTTCCTCCCAGCAATCTGTTCTGTTTACTCCTCCCACCTATGTTTTAACCTGAGGGCCAAGCAGTTTCTTTATTATAATTAACCAATGACCTTCCTCCATCATGCAGGACTCCTGACCTGTCTCCAAACATGTGGGACAACCAAGCTGAAGCCCAGGCACACAAGCTGCCCTTCTCACTGCCGACCCAGCTCGGTGCAGGGGAACAAAGAGGTCCTTAAACAGACGTTCCTGAGATCTGTCCAATGCCAGACTTGAGCTGATGGCTTTTTTTTTTTCTGTGGGTACTCAAGCAGTACACCAAGGGAGTGGGCAGGTGGGCCAGTCTATGGTGAGCTTTTCTTATCCTCTGTGTAATTGTCAAGTATCCTCATTTTGTCATTAGAGTGACATTTGGAGTGTCTATAGAGCCACAACTGCTGGGACAGTACTACCCCGTACCATCTGACTACCAAGCAAAAGCCAAACCATTTGGTTATTTAATTCTTTCAAGCACAGTCTCCTGACAGAGTCCCATGATGAGATGGGACCTTGAAGTGTGTCCAAGGTTAGACTCTCCCAGTCATGGCAGTGGCACACACGTTTAACCCCAGCACTTGGGATGCAGAAGCAGGTAGATCTCTGTGAGTTCAAAGCCAGTCTGATCTACACAGGGCAGTGGCTCTCAACCTATAGGTCACAATTGCTGTGGGGGCCTCACAATCCTTTCACATTGATTACCTAAGGCCATTCCACATAGCAGATATTTACACTATGATTCACAACAGTAGCAAAACTACAGTTATGGAATAGCAACAAAATAAGCTTATGGTGGGGGGGGGTCATGAGGAACTGTGTTACAGGGTTACAACATTAGGAGGTTGAGAACTTCCTGACATCAGGAGTTCTAGGACAACCAGGGATATGTAGAGAGACCCTGTCTCAAGAAGAAAAGAAAAAAAAGCTGGGCAGTGGTGGTGCACACCTTTAGGGGGCAGAGGCGGGTGAATCTCTGTGAGTTCAAGGCCAGCCTGGTCTATAAGGCAAGTGCCAGGATGGCCAGAGCTGCTATGTATAAAAACCCTATCTCAAAAAAAGAGAGGGAGAGGGAGATGGAGGGAGGAAAGGAAGAAGAGAGAGGGAGAGAGGGAAAGAGGGAGAGAGAGAGAAGGAAAAGGAGCAAGTTGTCCTATAACCCTAGAAATAATATAAAATCACAAATGAGTTAAGATGTTCATAATCACCCAGCATACAATTCTGGATATTGACCCTCTAAACAAACCTGCAAGTCTGAAAAGCCACATGTGACTGGTTGGAAGGAGATCGCAGCACACCACTCGGTACCAACTGGAACCCTCAGTGGTTCTCATCTGCTGAAAAATAAATGTCATGTTCCCCACATCAAGCAGAGTGTATTCTAAGTCTAAGATCAGCCCTAAGACTAGACTCTGAATCTCTGTTCTTCTCACAATGCCACTGGGAAATAACATATGATGTTGAATCTCCTGCACCTTCATCAGCTCCAGAAGCCAGGTGACAGAGAGTATTTCCATCCACATGAAACTCCTGGAGCTTTGTTCACTGGTGTCCTCAATTAGTCACTGGTAAACATTAATTTTTTTCAAAAAGCCAAACCAAAGGAAGTGAGTGAAGTTTCTGGGCTTCATAGGTCTGCATCTGTCACAGCAGTTAGGGAGAAAATGCCTGGACAGAGAGGCTGGGCACATCCCTGCCACGCACCCTCCCTCCTTGTAAGGAATGGACCCATCAGGATAGCACAAGATGACCTGGAGGAGAGTAAGGAGCTCCAGCAACACTGGTATTCCAGGAAGTCAGGCCAAACTGGGCAATATAGACAGTGAAGCACTCCCAGCAGGCTCCTTCCCCATGGCTTCCTCGGGCTTTCCAGGGATGGAAAGGAAGCAATGAAATTCGTGTCTGAAGTCTAGTCACTTTTGTTAAGTTTCCCTTGGGCCACAGCCCCATTTAGGAAAAGAAAAATTCATTTCTTTTCCAACTTTCATTATGGCACTAAGACACATGGAGACTTTATGCCAGCATGAGGTTATCAAAAGTGAATTAACTATTTGGAAAAAATACAAACACTGATAATGAACATCACAGAATGAGAGAGTTCTAAGATCAAGCCATGTATCAAGAAAACTACCAAGACAGAAAGAAAAGAAACGTGTAGACTGCCATTGGAAATGTCTAGCCAAGGCCATGGCTCTTTGTGCTAACTAGTTATAATCTACGGCTAGCTCTGAACGGGGCACAGCACAAACCAGAACCTGAATAAAAAGTTATAAGACTTTTGGTTTTTTGGTGTTTTGTGGAACTTGATTGCACCATCCCTGAACATGAACTTTATAAAAAAGGGTGAAACTGGAGAGACAGCTATTAAGAACATCTGTTGCTTTTACAGAGGATCCAGTTTCTATTCCCACAACCTACATGGTGGTCCACAACTATCTGTGACTCCAGTTCCAGGGACTGACTTTTCTGACCTATCTGGGCCCCTGCACATGTGTGATGTACAAACATATAATCAGTTAACACAAATACATACAAAATAAATATCAGAAAAAAAGGAAGGAACAAGCAAGCAGGCTATCAGGTTATCATTGAAAGGAAAATGTGATGTGTGGGGAGAGTAGGAGGGGGAGGAGGAGAGAGACTCTTAGCTTAGCCCAGGTTGACCTCAAAATCCCCATGTAGCTGAGGATAATCTTGATCTGATTCTCCCAATTCTATCTCCCAAGTGCTAGTTTTACAAGTATCCTCCACCATGCCCAGCATATGCAATACTGGAATCAAACCCAAGGCTTCAGGCTTACTAGGCAAGCAAGCGTTCTACAAACTGAGCTACAGCCTCAGCCCCAAAATGTCATACATCCTATGTGAAAATACTGGACTCATTAGCTAGTCTTAACAACCCAAAACGCCAAGTAGACCTTGAGAACGAGCTAGGACAATGCCCACATGGACATTCTGGGTTTGCTTGTGGGATGAGAACTACTCAAGGGAAGTCATGGACTCAACCTAGCTATGCCGTAGCTATCTATTTCCATCAGCAACCCTAGGCAGTAAGCCTAGGCAGTGATGCGTTGGAAACCAGATGAACAACTGGCTCTGCCGGACAGTGCTGCACATGCGCAGCACTAATTCCTGTCTGACTCGTGAGTCAGAAGCTTCACCAAGACATACACTAATGCATTTTAAAGAGAAGACAAATATGTACTGAGCTGAATGCTGTTTGTTTTGGGGGAGTGGTTTATTTTGTTTTGTTTAGTAGTCAAGGTCTCATGTAGCCCATCTGGGCCTTGAACTAAGTAGTCCCGGGTGACCTTGGGCATCTGGCCCGCCTGCCTCCACCTCTTGCGTGCTGGCATTACAGGAGCACACCACCATGCCTGTTTTATTTGCATAGGATCAAACTCAGTGAGGTTTCTTGCAAAATAGGCAAACAAACTAAGCTGCATCCATCCTCAGCCCCATGTGGCTTTTGTTAGGATCATTTTCTCGTCAGCTTAAAATATATACATGGATTTGGAACTGGAGAAATGGCTCATTGGTTAACGGCACCAGGTGTTCTTTTCGAGGACCTAGCTTTGATTCATAGCTCCCACACGGTGGCTCACAAACATCTTTAACTCCAGTTTCAAGGACTCTAGCACTCTCTTCTAGTCCCTTCAGACACCAGAAATACATGTGGTGCATAGACACACATACATATAAAATTTTCCATATACATATGCATTGATTCAATTTGCTTTGAAATAAAGCTATTTGAAAGAACCCGATAAATTTCAACTTCATTTTATAGAGATAGAAAGATAGTAGATGATAGGAAGAGATAGATAGATAGATAGATAGATAGATAGATAGATAGATAGATAGATAGATAGATAGACAGACAGACAGACAGACAGACAGACAGACAGACAGACAGACAGACAGATGATGGACGGATAGATGAATGAATGGATGATTGATGGATAATGGATAGATGGATGGATAAATGGATGATGGATGGATGGATGGATGATGGATGGATGGATGGATGGATGATGGATGCATGGATGATGGATGGATGGATGGATGGATGGATGGATGGATGGATGGATGGAAACTTAGAGGTGTGTAGGTAGCTAGCACAGACAGATGGATGATGACCCAATCTAAACTATTCAGATGCAAAAATGTTAAAGGGAACAGCCCTGCCCTGATGCGCTGTGTACTAATGGCCTTTACTTCTGGAAACTGTGTCCTGCTCAGTCCTGGCTCCTGTCTATTCCACAAGGGCAGAAACCAGTGAGAATTTGCCATCCTTTGTTCTGGTTTCCTAATACACTTTCTGACACAGAGGAGAGACAGACAAATATTCCTTATGCCTCCAATTAAATCTGTCATGCAACCTGAGAAAATACAACTGAAAAAAACTCCAGCTCTCTTCAGAGTCCTGTGTGTCTGGTCATGATGAACAATCTCTTCAGTGTCACTAGGCCTGAAGACATTTGGAGTTAAGGTGTTGGTAGGAGCAGAACTCTCCCGAGAGCTCCTGTAACTCGAGTTCATTCCAGAGTAAATTGTATGTTACCTTCCGGTTTTTCAACTGGTACGTATAAATCAATTTCTAAAACATACCAAGTTATAAATAAAAATAAAACCACCAGAAGCATGCTATATAATAAGTGTGTGTGTGTATGTGTGTGTTTGTGTGTTGGCCCCCAAAAGAACAACCTTGTGATGGCTTGGCAGGATGGTTTCAAATACAAAAATAATCTGATAATTCAGTAATGTTTTTTGTAGAGCACAGCAGCACGTGTGAAGGTTAGACACAGTTCCAATTGCCTCCTAGCCTCCAACAGCCTTAATCTGGTGGGACACCTTTCCTTTTCAAGGACATGTTTTTTTTTTCAAAACTACATGTCCTTGGATGAAGGCTGCTCTCCCTTAAAAATGCTATTGTAGGCACCCATTTTACCTGCTGTTCTGGATTGTATTGTCTCCCTAAAAGTAACAGGATGGTGCGCCTTTAGGGGGAATGTGGTACTGCTGGTGGCTTCATATCCATGAGAGAATAAATGCCGTCTGAACCTACTGCTCTCTCAGCCGTAGCAGCCACAGAGAAACAGGGGCTGTGCCGTCCTCTCTATTAGAATGGGAGGAGCACCTGGATGCCTCGGAACTGACAGCTCCCAAAACCTCAGCAGGCAGAGTTACCAAATCATTAAAATCCTCCCTCCAGAAGGTGCTCTGAAAGCCATCTGTCTCTGCCTCGTCTTTTTAACCGTTTCCTCTGTTGTTTGGAGCACTTCACAGAACATGAAAGGCTGCCTTCTTTTTATTAGGCTGGTTTAGGTCTTAGCACAAAACAAAACTAAAATATACCTTAGCTACATGAGATCCAAATCAACGGAGAGGGTGTTCCCAAAGCCCTTTAATCCCTTTTAAAACAAGGAAGAACTGACTATTACCACAAGGATCCTCAGCCCTCAGCTGGTTCCTCCCTTTTTCAAGTCCTCTTGCAGAGTTCTCAAGTTCAGTTCCCAGCACCCATGTTATGTGGCTCAAAATCTTTTGTACCTCCAGACTTCAGGGGATCCAACACCTTCTTCTGGCCTTCTTGGGCACATACAGTCAGGTTCATATACACCCACACAGACACACACAGAGAAAGAGGAAGAGGAGGCTAATTAAAAATAAAACATTTAAAACACAACAGTATGTTGCACTGTGGCATTCTCATCCATACACACAATGATTAGGCCTGTGCCTTTTTATGCACACACAGCAAACCAAAATGGATCACAGACAGCCATTCCTGTCACCTTTACTCTATGTCGACTGCATTCCCTTATAGTTAAGACTGGTCACTGAGGCTTCGGAGGCTCCAGAGACAGCTCCATCTGTAAAATGTCTGGCACACAAGCACAATGACCTGAATTGGGCCCCCAGAACCCAAATAAGTCAAGCCTGACGATACATGCTTGCAATGCCACTGCCGGGAGCTAGAGACATGAAAATCCCTGGAGCTCACTGCCCAGCCAGTGCAGCCAATCCACCAGCTCTAGGTTAAATGAGAGAGCTCAACTCAGAAATGAAGGTGGAGCGGGGTGTAATGGCACACGCCTTAAAAATAGATGGTCTTTAAAAAAATAGATGGTCTTAAGTTTATTAGGAGACAGGAAGGGGTGAAAGTCTGGCCTGCCGAGTGATGCTGACACTTGGTGGCTTGTGGTGAAAGAGAAGCTGGCAAGATTCAGAAATAGCCAGAAAGGTCAGCAAGAGAGTAGATGAATCCGCAAGGCCAGTATTTCAATACAGGGACAGAGTTTAGGACCTCCAAGGCATCTGCCTAAGTTCGCTTTCTGTTGCTGTGATAAACACCATGACCAAAACAACTGGGGAAGGAAAGGTTTTGCTTGGCCCCTATGCCCCATTGTCGTCGATCACTGAGGGAAACTGAGGCAGGAGCAGAGAAAGGAACCATGAGGGAACACCGCTGACTGGCTCGCTCACCCTGCTTCCTTCTACTCCCCAGGACCCTGCCTGTACCGCCTACAGCAGGAGAGTGCTGGACCCACGCTACTGACCCAGCACCCAGCTGCTGGCATCTGAGAGACGATAATGCCTCCGTGAGACAGCAGCTCTTCAGAAGCCAGTCTGTTAAAAAAGCTTGTCTGCCTCCGACTTTCACTAAAACCCTCTAAACTCAATTCAAGATTGATTTGCTGGAGCTGTTCACACACTCGCCCGCCACCCTAGCCCACGGCACCAGGCAGGCTGCTTCTTGGGGATTTAGTGGAAAGGAAAAGGCACTGCTCTGCCCCCAATCTGTCTATGACGTGACAAGCCAATTTTTCTCCCTCTGCTTTGTCATCTGTCAAATTGGCAGGATAATTATCGCACATGACTGTAAGACAAACCAACATATTCACGTAACCAGCACAGAGATTTCTGTAACTAGTCATTCTCCCTCATGTTGACATGTTGACTCGTGCTCCTGAGGGATGTATGTTACATGCTATGGCTCCATGTTGCACTAGAGGCCACATCCTTCAGGGAGAAAGCAAACTCTCAAATCCACACCCCAGTGGGTTCAGAGGATGAGTGACCTCTTCAGGGGTCCCTCATGCCAAGGAGTGTTCTAGACATCAAGTTCAGAGGGCACAGCTGCTACCACTGCAGATGAGGCTGGAAAGCCAGCCCAGGGTGCATCTCCACTTCTAGTAAACAGCCTTAGTTCTGCTAAAGAACTTTATTCTCATCCCACATCCATTTGCATTGCTAAGCAACTCCACGGAGCCCCAGTGCTATTTCTGGTTCTGGGTTGATAGTCACAGACACCCACAAAGCTACCTCCCACATGCCAGAGTATCTTTAGGGTTCACTTGTGAGCAGTGAACACAACCAAGTCACAAAAACAATGTTTTATATTTGTACAGAGATTGTCACCAACAAACACATTACAAATTTACCTCTCGTTCATTTTGTGACTCTGCAAACTCTCCCATGAGGTGGCCTCTGAGGCTGTTGCTGTGCAGGCGACTGATGTCCCTAGGGATGCCTGCCTGAGAAGGGAGAAACTCAAAGCAAAGGCCACTTCCAAATTTTCCAACCCAGTAGAACCTAGTCACATGGTGTGCCTTGGTTTACCTAATCCTAAAATACAGAAGTGATATGGGATTCCCCTCTGTATGTTGTGAATATGTTTTATTACCATTAGTTAATAAAGAAGCTGCTTTGGGCCTATAGCAGAGCACAATATAGCCAGGCGCAGGAAATCTGATGTATAGACAAAGTAGGCGGAGTCAGGGAGATGTCACATGGCCGCTGAAGGAGACAGACGCTGGAGAACCTTTACCAGTAAACCACGAACCTCATGGTAAAATATAAAATAATAGAAATGGGTTAATTTAAGATGTAAGAGCTAGCTAGAAATACATGTAAGCTATTGGCCAAGCAGCATTGCAATTAATTTAGTTTCTGTGTGATTATTTCGGGTCTGGGAGCCCAGGAAACGAGCAAGCAGCCTCTATTTACACAGTCCATATTCTGAATTCTATAACTGTGCGTATGCCTATGAACTCATGTGTATGCAGGTGCATGTGTGTACATGTGGTGCAAGAGGATAACCTTGGATGTCATTCCTCAGGTGCTGTCCAATGTTTCTCATGAAACAGGGTCTCTCACTAGGAACTAGGACTCACTGATTCAACCAGGTTGGCACCCAATGACCTCCAGGAATCTGCCTGTCTCTTCCTCCCTCCTACAGGATTACATGCATGCACCATACATCTGGCTTTTACACCAGTTCCAGTGCTTGAACTTGGGCCCTAACAAGTACAAGCTAAACACTTCACTGACTGAGCCACCTCCTGAGCCCTGCAGCCATAATTTTTATGATTCTGAACACTTTGTACTCCATGAAGAATTTTAATTTTCTTGCCTCCTAGTGACTCATAGCCTCCTTGTAACTAATTTTGAAAATGGAAGCAAAGAGAAACTGTACTATAAAAACAGATTAACGTGAGTAGGAAGTCGAGGAGATAACATTATTCAGAGAGGACCTGGAAAATTCCACACCAGACAAGGAGATACACTTGATTCAAAACCTTCCTTCTATCTTCCATCCCCACCTTCCTGGTAACCTCCATACATGATTCCTGAGACATTAAAAGCTGCCACACCAAGGCTCCATAGGTATACATAGCAGCAGCCGAGGGTACTCACAGCATTTAAAAGTCTAAAGGGACCTCAGAGACCAAGTAAGAAGGAACAGTAAATTCTTTTTGTGACTCTTTAAAAATGTTATCCACATGGCCAGAGAGACAACTCAGCATTTCAAAAACACTGGCTGCTCTTCCAAAGGACCCAGGTTCAACTCCCAGCATGCACATGGTGGTTCACAACTGTCTGTAACGCCAGTCCCAGGAGATATGATGACCTCTTGTGACCTTGATAGGCATTGCATGCACATGGTACACATATATACGCACAGACAAAACAACCATAAACCGCAAACATTTTAAATGTTAAAAAAAGAAATTATTTGTGGAATCTTCCAGAGGAGAAAAGGAGCTGCAGTTCAGAATGTGCCAGAACATGGCCTGGAGGCCAGAGCAGAGGATTCTCCTTGCAAGCGTTGGCAGGAGAGCTCTGGTCCAAGCTGTCGAGGAGACCCAGAAGAAGAGCAAGAGACGACACACCCACATGTCTGTGACTTTCCTCATTTGTATATAGGTTAATCCGCTTATTTATATCCAGCCCTATTCTAAAAACAACAGCAACAAAAAAAGTCTCAAAGGCAGTTCACAAAAAGGCAAACAAGGCAGCCAATGTAAGCAAACTTGCACAAGGAAAAGCTGCACTATTGTTAACAACATTTATACTTCCAATCTATGAGCCCTGGGAAGCTGGCCGTTTTTGTGTGTGTCCTCTTCAATTTCATTGAAATTTTACAATTTTTCCTTTTTTATCTTTTTTTTTGATTTTGTAATTTTTTTATAATTTTCATTTTAGAGGTCTCAAAGACTAATAGGAAAAAAGCATTACAGCCAACTCACTTTCAACCAACTTGCCAAAAACAGATATCAGAGAAAGAACAATCTCTTCAATATTTACTGCCAGGGAAACTAAATATTCATATGCGCAAGACAGAGACTTGACTGTTATCTTCTACCCTTTTTTTTTCTTCTACCCTTTTTAGGAAAAAAAAACACAGCTCAAGGGGCTGCAGAGATGGCTCAGAGACTAAGAGCACTAACTGCTACTTCCAGCAGAGGACTCAGCTTGGGTTCCCAGCAGCCATATGGTGGTTCACATGCTCCGGTAACTCCAGTTTCAGGAGCTCTAACGCCCTCCTCTGGCCGATGTCAGCACTGCACTTATGTGATACACTAGTATCTTTCTCCCCCTCTTTCTCATGCCACACACACACAAGTAAATAGATCTTTTAAAAAAAATGAAATATATTAAAGGCCTAAATTTCAGATCTAAAACCATCAAACTAGTAGAAGAAAAGTTAAGGATCCACTTCAAACTTTAGTACAGGCAATGTACTTTTCATGGCAGTTCAAAAGGAACATGATGCTGTGGGTGTGCCCATTAGGGGAGGAGCATGAGGTCATGGATGTACCCATTAGGGGAGGAGCATGAGGTCATGGATATGCCCATTCGGGGAGGAGCATGATGCTAATGGGCATGCCCAGTATGGTAGGGGTGTGATATCATGGATAAGCCCATTGGGGGGGAGCATGAGGTTATGGATATGCCCGTTAGGGGAGGAGCATGATGCTATGGACATGCCCAGTATGGTAAGGGTGTGATATCATGGATAAGCCCATTAGGGGAGGAACATGAGGTCATGGATATGCCCATTAGGGGAGGAGCATGATGCTATGGATATGCTCCTTACGGGGCGGTGGGGGGGGGGGGGACACGACTATCATCCTTGAGACATTGCTCAGCCAGGGCATCTCTGGGGGAACATAATCCCAGCCCTCCCTGGAGCTGCCGTGCCTTCTAAGAAGACTGTTGTTACACTTCTGAAGTCATCTGGTCTAGGTCTAATTCCCAAAGGCACCTTTGATTACCATCCTGTCATCCTGCCACCACTCCTTGGCAGCCAGAACCTCCCAGCTCAGGGTACACTGAGTGATTTTACATCTAATTTCCCTCTCGGCACTGTGATGGATGATGACAGGTGCCTTGGCTCGTGGTTGTGTCAGGTGTGATCATAAACATCTTATCTTTATCCATCAGCAAAGGAGCGTTTCCAGGGTTACCCGTCACGGTCAAGGTCAGGAGGTCTGTTCTTGGTATAGTAGTGACAGCTCATACTATTGTAACACTGAGCTGCGGCTCCACGCTTTTCTAAACCTTAGAAATTGACTGTCTTAAGTACCATGGAGACAGAAGGAGGGGTGAAAGTCTGGCCTGCCGAGTGATGCTGACACTTGGTGGCTTGCAGTGAAAGAGAAGCTGGCAAGATTCAGAAATAGCCAGAAAGGTCAGCAGAATTCAAGAGAGAAGATAAATCCACACGGCCAGTATTTCAATACAGGGACAGAGTTTAGGACCTCCAAGGCATCTGCCTGAGATCGCTTTCTGTTGCTGTGACAAACACCATGACCAAAACAACTTGGGAAGGAAAGGATTTGTTTGACCTCCATGCCCCATCGTCATCCATCACTGAGAGAAACTGAGGCAGGAGCAGAGAAAGGAACCATGAGGGAACACTGCTGACTGGCTTGCTCACCCTGCTTCCTTATATGCCCCCTGCCAGCACCACCTGTCAGAATGCCACCCCACAGCAATCATTAATCACAATATGCCTCCTAGGCATGCCCACTGGGACAGTCTGACGGAGGCAATTTCTCAGCTGAGATTCCCTCTCTCAAGATCTGTCCAGGTTTGTGTCATGCTGACACAAGTCAATCAACACAGCACGGGAGGACAGAAGGTATTCACTAAATGAAGGCCACTTCTGACATTAGCAAGGATAGTGAGAGAGTGCTGAGGGAATCCCAGACAAGAGAGACGGGAGCTGAAACCAGCAGCAAGGTAGCCCTGAGTCTCCCTCACAGAAGCAAAGCCAGGGAACACAGATATGCCAGTCAGATGGAGGGGGGAAATGTCACTTGAAGGGAATGCTTTGGCATTAGCGCAAATTCTGCTGAGGAAGAGAACTCAAAAACTTTGTCTTTTCCCACCTCAGCAACATCCTCTCATTCTCACGTCTAGTCAGTTGCTAACTGTGCTCCCATGCCTGACCTTCAACTCATTCCCTCCCCCTTTTCTACCGTCCACACAATAGAGCTTCTTGTCTAGTTTTTAAATTTACTTTAAAGTTTGTTTATGTGTTATATGGCTGTCTGTGTATACACGTATGTGTGTCTATGTTTGTATGTATGTGTACACACACACACACATGCTCACAGAGCCCAGAAGAGGGCTTTGGATCCCTAGAGCTGGGGCTGCATGCAGTTGTTCACTGCCTGACATCCGCGCTGGGAATCAAACTCCTGTCCTTTGGAAGAGCAGCAGGCTCCCTTAGCTGCTGAGCCGTCTTTCAGGTCCCTTCACACTTCTTAGCAGGGCTTTTGCTACAGCATCCACCCTGATAGAAACAAATCAGACACCCCATCCCCAGGCCTTGCATATGGCAGCTCTAAGTCCTTAGAACAATCAATTGTGTGAGGATCCAGAAAGCATATCCCACAACCATGCATGCTGTATCACCTCACAAGCAAAACAGTTCCAACAACCACATTTGCTAACACAATCACTCTAGAGCAGCGAGCGTTTCTCAGCCTGTAGGTCACGACCCCTTTGGGGTCTAATGACTCTTTCAGAGGGGCTTGTATCAGATATCATGCGTATCAGATATTTACACTACTATTCATAATAGTAGCAAAGTTAGTTATGAAGTAGCAAGCAACAAAATAATTTTTTGGTTGGGAGTCACCTCAACATGAGGAACTATCTTAAAGAGTCACAGCACTGGGAAGGTTGAGAACCACTGATCTAGGGGCTTCCAGGATATACAAAACTACTTTCAAAGGCCAGAAGCTGAAATCCCTTTGGGGTAGCACAGGATGAATCTCGCGTTGGGGAAGCACTTTACTGTAACACAGGATGGGACTACTAGGGAAGCACTTTACTGGAACACAGGATGGGACTACTAGGGAACTACTTTGCCGTAACACAGGAAACAAAGCATCATTTCTCCTAGAATACTATTGACCTGGAAAGAGCGGCAAGTGAGAGAACAAATTTGTTCTTGGTGGAAAGTGACTCTCTAGGATAGTGGTTCTGAAAGTTTAATGGCCATGACATTTACTTTCCCAACTTATTAAAAATGCATTTTCTAAGTACCTAGCCCTTGGACTGTGGCTCGCTGGGCTGAGTCCAGGATCTGTTGTTAAGCCTTTTCTCCAGCAGACTTGGCAGTGGCCGACCAAACCATATCATGCAGATGTCACTCTGTGGAAGGGCCAGCCTAGGTTAGGACTGAAAGCAGACAAGAGTCATCTGAGCCAAAATTCAGACCATGAGTGAAATAAGACAAAAAGACTAACTGATGTAAAACACATATATAAGTGAAATAGCTTCAAAAGAGAACAAAACTGAAAATTATAAATTAAAGCTCATCTTTGTTTTTTCATGGTGCTTTCTGGGAAACTTGTGGGGATTTTTTTTTGTTTGTTTGGGTTTTTAGGGGTTTGTTTGTTTGTTTGTTTTGGTTAGTTGGTTTGGTTTGATTTTGAGGTTTTGGCTTTGTTTATTTTTTTAAGATTATAGGGTTTTTGTTCTTGTTTTTGTTTTGGTTGTTAGTTTGTTTGTTTTGTTTTTTGAGGTGGGTTTCTCCTTAGTGTTTAAACAGGCAAGGATCTCACTACACAGCCCAACAAGACCTTGAACTCCTGATCCTCCTGCCTCTACTTCCTGGGTGCTGGGCTGTCAAGCTGTCTTCCACTACACCAGGTTTTTGCAGTGTTGGGGATCAAAAGCCTGGCTAGGTAAATTCCCTACCTACTAACCTACATTCCCAGCCTGACTTTGTCCAGTCCTCGGTGAGAAGGACTGTTGGAGAGTATGCCTGGAGATCTGCCTCCAAACCAACCAATTAGACTACTTATGATTATTGTTACAATCATATTGCAGAAAAGTAGGCATGCCGGATTCTTGCTACCTGGGATGTTCAGACAAAAGAGAGCGGCTGGGAGCTTAGTCCATTGGTGGAACATCTGTACAACACCCTGAGTTTAATCTCTAAGATTTAAACCCTAAGAGCTCTGTAAAACAGACTTGCAAAGGTTTGTCTTTGGTTTTGTTGTAAGCCAAAGGGGAAGAAGCCATTTTTCCACTCAAAGTGGAGCCAAATGGCAGAGGCAGCTCTGGTCCCTGACAGCATCTTAGCACATGCCAGCTCTGGCTTTCCTGTCAGAAATATTGCCAAAACTAAGAATATCAACCCCAAACTTAAAGTCCAATTTTTCAGATTTCTGTTGCCAGTACACAAAGTCGTGATGTGGTATGATAACACATTATCTTGCTTCTTAGAATTCACATTAGTAATTCATAATGATGATAAGATCTTGCCTATGGATTCCCAGAGAACAAAAACAGTTCTAACTGTTGAGAAAAAAAGCATCACCAGGTGTTTTCTGAGAGTGGGGCGCCGATATGTTTACTGGCCTCCACCACGGAGTTCTGAGACTATCACACAAAGAACAAAGCAGCAAGCACCCTAAAGCAGCAGCGAGGAGTCATTACAAACAAGGATGTCGGATTAATAGCTCTACCCAATAAAGGGGTTTGTGACATTGATAGGTGGTGGTTGCATTGACGATATCATCCCTACATAACGTGGCTCGGCAGTAAGCACAAGGGAGGGTCCCAGTTGAAGACTATGCCCAAAGAGGGCTGACTGGCCAACAGATGTTTAGGAGAGTAACATCTGTGTTATTATTACAGAATGAGTTGGGACCTTGGAGGGTCCCATGGTGGGTAAGGACCATGGGCAGTATGCCATACAGACAGGGCTTGAGTGTGGTGTTTACTGTGATAAAAGGAATGGGGAAGGAAAGAGAGAGGGAGAGAGAAAGAGAGAGAGAGAGAGAGAGAGAGAGAGAGAGAGAGAGATGCAAAGATAGAGGGGAAAAAAAGAAGAGAGAGAGAGAGAGAAAGCTGCCTCCTCAGAGAAATGGCAGAAAGGAAGCAAGCAGGAGTAGGCGGGACTTGTCTTTTAAAGGGACTTTTTGCACCTGCATATAGACTAAGACCCTGGGCTAGCCAGAGTACTGCCTGGGTACATCCTACCAGATGACAAGGGCCAGCGAAATGCCTGAATCCTAACAAATAGTATTTTATTAACATGCCAGAAAACAATATAAACTCTGTGTTTATCAACTTGATAAGCTATAGACCATCATTAATTTACTGTATGAAGCACTCAAAACAATCTCTCAAGGATTCCTAACTAAGAACCTTGCTTTCACGACTAACGATATAAGGCCTCCATCCATACATGCGTTGCAAAACCAAGTCTCAGCAGCTCGTGTAAAATCAAGCTGAACTGCCCAAGAAAGCTAGCAGCGTTCTGATGACGTCACACAGGCCTGTCCTTATGGAACTCAATGATGGATACATTTAATAAAGGTACAGTGTATTTGCATCTTGAGCAGCGTGTGGCTCCTTCTGAGCTGAATCCGTGTCTTTCATCACCCCGTTCTCCCTAGAACGCTAACGGCTTATCCCTCACCCCACATCCATCCTCACTGGGAAAGTGATACGGCAACCTGGGGTGACGGGGTCAGCTGGAGACAAAGAGGCTCCCCGTTCCCACCTCAAGGCTATGAAAGGCTGTAAGAGTCAGCGACCATTTGTGCCTCTTACACACAATGAGAGAAAGGAACTTTCCCTGCTCTTACTCACCAAGAAGGAAGAAAGCATCTTGGAGCAGAAGCAAGCGAGAAGGGCGAGCTGAGAGACCTGCCGGGGCCGCTCACCACCTGTTGCCCTCAGATCTTCTCCCCACCCTCCCTGCCCTCAACTCCCTCATCAATCTGCCGTCCAGGTTCTGCCAATTAGTGGGAAATGCTGACGGTGACTGTGCTGGTTAGCTTCGTCAACTTTACATAAACCTAGACATGTCTGGGAAGAAGGAATCTTAATTGAGAAAATGCCTTTCTAAAACTGACCCGTGAAGCAAGTCTGCCATGGATCTTTCTTGATGACTGATGTGAAAGGGTCCAGACCACTTTGGATGGAGCCACCCCTGGGCAGGTGGTCCTGAGTTTTATTTAAAAAAAAAAAAAGCAGACCATGAGCACCAAATCAGTAAGCAGCACTCCTCTATAACCGGCTCCCCTATAACTCTATAAACCCGGCTCCTGCTTCCGGGTTTCTGCCCTGCTTTGTGCCCTGACTTTCTATGATGATGAACTATGATATAGAAGTGCAATCAAATAAACCCTTTCCTCCCTGCAGGTAGATTGGGGGGGGCAGCTCACAAAAATTGACACAGAGACTTATTAATCACGAAAGCTCAGCCTATAGCTTAGGCTTGTCCCACTAGCTCTTATAACTTAAGTTAGCCAATCTCTACTCATCTATGTGCTGCCATGAGGCTCCTGGCTTTTACCTCTCCTCCAGTATGTCTTGCTCCCTCTGTGTCCAGCTGGTGACTCCTCCTTTCCTCCTCTTCGAGTCCTCTTGGTCCCCAGAAGTCCCATCTAGCTAATGGCATTCAGCTCTTTATTAAACCAATCACAGTGGCGCATGTTCACACGGCATAAAGGAATATTCCGCAACACCTCCCCGAGATGCTTTTGGTCATAGGTGTTCTATCACAGCAATAGACACCCTAACTAAGACAGAGACCAAAGGAAGCGAGGCAGGAAGCTGGACCACAGCTACCTCCATTCCTACCTCAACACCTCCTCCATTCCGCTGTCTCTTTACTCTCCTGCCTCTCTCTGAAGCCCTCTCTATGTCAACACCTGGCTTTTCTTCCCAGCAGCCCAAGAGGGCCCAGGGGCCACCCATGTGACCAATTTCACAGGTTAAAAAGTTTCTGTTAAATTCCCCAGCCTGAGTCTGTTTCCTCTAAAGTCTGCTGACCTAGTGACTATCCCATTGCTGTCACCTAAATGAATGAGAGAGGACACTCATATTTTTGGTTATGAGCCTAGCGCCTTTAACAGCTGAGCTGTCTCTCCAACCCAAGGGAGGATACTTTTTTTTTTATATGCAAGAGGGCTCAGCATATAAAGGCACTTGCTGCCAAATCTGAAAACCAAAGTTGGATCCCCAGAGCCCACCTGATTGAGAAGAGAACCCACTTTCATTTGTTTAATTTTTTCATTTATTTTACATACCAATCACAGTTTCCCTTCCCTCCTCTCTTCCTGCCTCCTCCTTCTACCTCCCATCAACCTCCTCATCCAATCAGAAAGAGGCAGGCCTCCCATGGGAGTCAACAAAGCATGTCATATTATGTAATGCAGGTCCAAGCTCCTCCCCCTGCTTCAAGGCCAGGCAAGGGTTCCCTTCATGGGGAGGAATAGGCTCCAAAAAGCCAGTACACATGCCAGGGACCAGTCCTAATCCCACTGCTTGGAGCCCCACAAACAGACCAAGCTACACAACTGTCACCCACATGCAGAGGACCTAGGTCCATCCCATGCCGGCTCCCTAGCTGTTGGTCTATAGTCCATGAACTCCGACAAGCTCAGGTCAGCTGTCTCTGTGGGTTCCCCCACCATGATCTTGACCCTCTTACTCATATAATCCCTACTCCCTCTCGTCATCTGGTCTCCCAGAACTCAGCCCAGTGCTTGACTATAGATCTATGCATCTGCTTCCATCAGTTACTGAATGAAGGTTCTCTGTTAACAAGTTTCCATCCCTCCATCTCCTCCCCTCCATTATCACCACCCCCACCTCCAGTTTACCCAGGAGATCTCATCTATTTCCCCTTCCCATGGAAATCCATGTATCCTTCTTAGGGTCCTCTTTGTTACCTTTCTTTACTGGGGCTGTGGATTGTAGCCTGGTTGTCCTTTGCTTTACATCCACTATCCCCTTATGAGTGAGTTACATACCATGTTTGTCTTTCTGGGTTACTTCACTCAGGATGCTTTGGAAATCAGTATGGTGGTTTTTCAGAAAATTGAGAATCAATCTACCTCAAGACCCGACTATATCAATCTTGGGCATATACCCAAAAGATGCTCAATCATATCAGAAGGACACTTGCTAACTATGTTCATAGCAGCATTATTCATAATAGCCAGAACCTAGAACCAGCCTAGATGCCCCTCAACTGAAGAACTGGATAAAGAAAATGTGATACATTTACACAATGGAGTATTACTCGGTGGTTAAAAAAAAATGACATTATGAAATTTGCAGGCAAAGGGATGGAACTAGAAAAAAAATCATCCTCAGAGAACTCATCTTCTCTGCTGTCCTCTGACTTCCATAATCATACCGTGATGTGGGTATACGCACATATACACATGCAGACAGTCACACATGCACACAAAATAAATCAGTGTAATAAAATTTAATACTGTCCTTTTCTGAAGTCTGTGAATTGAACAGAATGTACCTCAGCTATGGTCAGGGATCCTAGAGCTGTGACTTTGAACTAAGTCCCCACCCCAAAACACCGAGAGCAACAAGACCAGTGAAGTGCACCACCATCCCCCCGAGGCTCCTGCAGCTGCTGGTGGTGTAGGAGAGAGGAAAGAATTCCTAAGAACCTGGAACTGTCCTTTGTGCTCTTTGACCTATTAAAATGTGACCAGCTTTAAAAGCACACCAAGGAGACTTCTACACAAGTCTCTCGTGGTCATGTATTCCTTCCTCTTTAGCATCAACCTCTTTGATTGTTCCTTATTTTCTGACATTGACCCCTGGCTGAGCTAGGCAGGGCCACTCGACACAGCTGCAGAATCCAAACAAGGCCAGGAGGTATACGCACCCATCAAAACAAAACTCAGCATTTTTTCACTTCAGTGAAGTTTCTAGATCTCTGGCAGTAAGAGGCCATTGTCATTGTCGGTCCCATTAATTGGTAGTTACTGTTTTCACTTGTCAGAACAAATGTGAAATTTAATGTCTCCTAACTAAAAATAAATCAATACCACAACCTTCTGTATGACATTACTCCTAGTTTCCTCCCTACACACCTCACTGAAGACTTAGTATGACTGTTTGATATTCTTCTTCCAAGGAACTGTTTTCCTTATGCCATAAATTTTCACACCATAATATTTTGTCCCCTACGACCGTGTAACTCATCTTGAAAATGTATTTATGCCACACATACACACCCGCACATACAGACACACACACATTCATCCTACTCTGAGAAGCTGACCAACTCAAACATTTAAGCATGCCCCCACCCAAAACCGCCTTCCGTATGTCAGTACAAGGTTTTATGTCTACGTACCTACAAATGGAAAGACAAAGTCAGAAAACAGCCATTAATTTCATTCTCCCAGAAAATATTACAAACCATGAATTCTAAATGGGAAAGGGGGATGAGGAATGAGCAGAAGACACTGAAGTTTTGATGTAGGGTGCTTAGCTGAGTGTATGCACCAGAATCACTCAGAGGTGTATCTAGCCCACAGTCCTGGACCGCTTATGACTGAGGACAGATGTGACCAAAGCCCAACACTAATCACAAACTTACAACAGTATGCATTTTTGCAAGGCTTTTTGTTTTCATTTGGCTTTTGGTTTGGTTTTCTTCCATTTCTGTAGTCCTATATATGTTGTTGGGTGTTAATTTTATCGATGACATCATGTCACAATATCATAAAGCTGGACATGCCCACAAGGTTTGTTACATCCCAGATCACGGAGGCCCTAGGGTACAACACTCTCTTCAGGCCTCTGTGGGCACTGCACTCATACACACATACCCACACACAGATACATGCATACTTTGAAGAGAGAAACATACACATGTGTGAATTTCTTATGCTCAATCCAGAAATCATAACTAAATATTAATATAATAAATAAAAATATTTTTAAATATTTTAAGAGCTAAAAAGAGAGAAACCAAAGCAGAGATTCAAGCAGGAGAAACAAAGTTGTTCAAAATAAGAGAGCAATCCGGTACCCCAAGTTATCAACTATCTCCTCAGACACCCTCTCTAACACAGCAACCTCCTTCTTCTCCTAAGAGAAACTCTAGTGTTGCGTGGCTGAGGAGAAGGAGGCGCAGACCTTCTCTCATTCGTGGGACGGGTGTGGCCTGCGCTGGCCTGGTAACTACCCTACTCTTTCTCCCCCTGTGCTAAGTTGTCGGTGCAGCCAGCTCACTCCTGTCCTGGAGAGTCATGGGCAAAGTTCACAACAGTGACGATGTCAACATGATTCTGAAAATACCACAATGTGATGGTTTTTATGTAAAATGTAAGAGGCATAAACCTATAAATAACCACTCCAATTAACCTCCCTCTACCTTCCTTGTCTTTCAAATTGATCCAAGCTCTCCCTGCTCCCGAAACCAATTACAACTGGCGCTTGCTTTTCTTCAATGCTTCTTGTTTATGCTGCTTCTGCTGGTGTCTTATAACTCATTGCTGCAAATTCATGAGCCAGGCTGGTTTCTGTTTAGCTGAATTTTCCTTGCACTCTTTTAGTTCTCTTCAACAATTCATCCTTCAGTAAATGATACTTAAAGGAAAAATAAAATGTCCTCCAAGACGGATTTGGAGTGAAGAGTCAAGAATTGGAGCAAGCCCAAGTTCAGCTGTAAGATTTGAGCTCGGGTTTGTCTCTGGCATCCTGCTATTCTCTCCAGCTCCTAGAACCGCCTCTCTTCTGAATCCATTCTCCCTCTCTGTCACCATGGGAATGATTATCTCCCTCTCTACGTTATCGTTTATTGCCTCTTGGGTGCCTCAACCCCGCGTGCATATGTTCGAATTTCCACACCTGAAGATGTTTGTGCTCTCGTTACCTGAGCATCGCTGTGAGATCTTTTCCATGCCAGTGATGACGGAGTCAATACTGTCACCCCCACGTCTTCATGGCGAACATCTCAAAAAAAAAATAACAAACCTGCTTTCCTGCCAGATGTCCTGTCACACTTAGTGAACCAGTTATCTAGTTAGTTAGCTAGCTAGTGAGTATTACCGGGAAGGGCCTCTCAACACATCTACCAATGATACATAAACGTACATCAGAAGTCTTGACTACCCTTAAAGAACACATAGATGGCATTGCATGGTCTCGTGCACTAACAGATACTAAATCAATTTCAGCCAACCTGAGGCCATGAAAGATGTGGTCAAAAGATGACAGAACGAGAGTTGGGAGACACTTTGAACCCGCCTTTGAGCTCCTGAGTCAGCCCACCCTTGGAGCCCACACTACTCCTACATTCCTATGTGGGATTAGATAGATCCTTACTGCCTGAGCCAGTCTAAGCCCGTGATTCTCAGTGGCTCACAATCAAGGTCACGTGAAAACAGCCTTCTAGATCCCATCTCCTTCTGCACACATATCATTCACAGGTTCAAGCCATCGTGACATCTGCTTTCCCAAATATGGCAGCTCATCCTATATCAAGCTCCCCCAAGGACAATTCTTGACCCTGACAGTCTGTCCTCAAGTCTCCCCATGGCTGCCCCCTTCTCACCTGAGCTTAGCTCAAAGCATGACCTCTTCAAAGTCGACCACCCAGCCTGTCCAACCCAAGTGCTTGCCACGCCGCCTCCCACTTTACTTTCTTCTGAGAATTTCCACTGCCTGGTTCACTTCCCACAGGCCTCTGCCATTTCACACTCTTGAGAACCACGGCCCTCCTTGCTCCTTGTCAGTTTCCATATCCTGCGAACCTAGAAATACAAGGGATGCTTGACAAATGTTTGCTTAACAGACGAATTAACTGAACAGCTAACATATGCCCACTTTAAAATAAATTCACACTTGGTCCAAATGTGAGAATTTCATGATGATTGACAGCCTATGGTGGAAGGGTATCGTCTTAACACACCCTTAAAAAGGCATCGCGCTGTGTAGGGAACCATATGTTGCATATGTTTATATATAGCACACTCAGAGTCTCAGAAAAACAGATCAAGCCAGGAGTCACCAAAACACCAAGGGAGAGAAGCCAACAGAGAGAAGCGAATTGGCACACCAAGCCACAGCAGTGCCAAGAGCAGTGAAAGCAAGAGACAGCTTTGCAAAGTCACAAGAACAGGAAAAATATCCCGCCCCCAGGAGAGGAAGATTCGTAATACCAAGACAAGACAAAGGATTATGCTATGCATTCAAGTCTTTTAAGATGGCGTTTGAGTTGGATACAGTTGCATATGCCAGTAATCCTAGTATTTGAGGGACTGAGGGAAAAGGAGTATGGGAAGCTCAAGTCCAGGATACATAGTGAGTTCTAGGACATCCTACACTACAGGGTAAGACCCTGTCTCAAATAAAAATAAATACATAAATGGATGAATGAATGAATGAATGAATGAAGAATGAATGACTAGGAGAGGCCTGTACACAAGGCATCCTGAAGAGAGGGCTCACATCCAGCACTTTAAACTGTTCCATCCCAACATCTACCCCATCCATGAGCTGCTGGAATACATGGAGAAGCCAGTCCTGCAAAACCAGACATCATTACTGAATAGGGACAGTCCTAGGCCCACCAGTCAGCCCAGAGCATGGAGCTACTGTGGCTGCAACCCTCACTGCTTGCCCTGCCAGAAGGCAGAGAGCCTGGGACAGTGGTGCTGCTGACAGGCTATAAGCACGAAGGTCAAGCTCAGCTGAGCCTTGGGGTGGCCAACATAGAGGGCAGGAAGGTAGATGGCAGCCTGCCCTTAGACACCCTGCCAACCCACAAGATCACCCAGACTCTTGGTCACCGCAGGATATCTGAGACGAGTCTCCGTGCTGGTCCAGTATTTGTGGTGTGTCGAAAACCAGAGACCTTGAACCAGACCAATAACTCATTACATGAATATTTGTATGTAAAGCTATATATGCTGTGTGACACACTGCAGTTTCCAGTACCATTATCATGATCAATATGAAATGGAGAGATGAGAACGATGGATAAATGCAATGATGTCTGCACTGTGGTGTGAGGAGGAACCGGATACACAAAGGCAGTGAAGGCAGTAGAGAAGGCTGTGGTCGACCAGAACCTGGCACTGCCAGCAGGCTGGGCAGGGTGGTACACAGCAGACTGGAGCTTGTGCAAACTCAGTCCCCGAACACATTGCCCAGGTGCGTGACTGCCCTGGCTCTGGGAATGACAGGATATGCGATGAAGAACAACTCATTTTCTGGATTGGACCTTCTTGAGAGACCACTACGGTCTGCACTACCCTTAAAGGCCATGTCAGTGTCTGCAGTCCCTGCTGTTGTCCCAGGCCATGTTGAAACCTAAGGTTCATGAGGATATCTGTGGTCTGGGCTGCCACTGGAGGCCGTGTGAATGTCCGAGGCCCATGCTACCACCAGAGACCAGGAGGACATCCATCTCCTGTGCTACCATAGCAGGCCATATTAGTGTCCATGGTCTGGATTGCCACCTGAGGAGTGACCTGTACTGCTACCTAAGGTCATATTAATATCTGTGATCTGTGCTGCAATCGAAGGCCCTCACCGAAGGCCACGCAGATGTACATGGTCTGTATTGATGCCATGTTGACATTCATGGGCCACACTGCCTCCAGGGTCCATTTTGATGTGAGTGCCCGTGCTGACACCTGAGGCCATGTTGATGTTCCTGGTCCATGCTGCCACTGTGAGCCATGTCTGGGTCTATGGTCCTGCTGCAGATGGAGGTCTTGTTGATGTACACAGGGCATGTTACCACTGGAGGCCATAGGGATGTCTGGCCTGTGTTACCACCCGAATCCATGTTAATGTCCTTGGGCTGGGCTGCTATCAGGAACCACACTGGTGTCTGTGGCATGTGCTGAAGCTAGAGACCGTGTGTGTGTGTGTGTGTGTGTGTGTGTGTGTGTGTGTGTGTATTGTTTGGAAGACAAAGTTATTGGCATTTTGCCTGTTGGCCTCTGTGTACTTTATGAATTATTTTTCTCAAGAATCTGGGAGACATCTGCTTGAATTGTAAACCACAAGAAAGACGGTGCACTTGTCACCGGCTTCTGGTGGATGTAGGAGCCTAATTGAAAGGGCTCCTTGCTTTAAATTACAAAACTACCTCTTGTTGTCAAAAAATGTGGTTTTTCTATTTTCTGAATAAAGTTAAATAGTCATTGCAGGTGGCCACTTCTCCTTCCTGGTGAAGTATGAAAATGAAATATGGGTGACAGATGATACCATCCAGTCCTTTTATTGAAGATCAGATATTATCCTGAGAGACCGTCCATACTGGACTATATCTGCTTGGCTACCTATGACTAAGCTGTCTTTCTACTTCTGCAGTCTCTTGGTAAATTCTTATGGTATACATGATATTCTTGCTTTATTCTTAGTAATAAAAGACTTTTCCTTCTCTTCACCCTTGGAAGGAAGATTTCTGGGTTGGAGGAAAACAATTGGTTTTAGTGTATTTCTCCAATAGGTTCCAGCCATTCTTTCCTTGCTCAATCACTAAAAATTAACAACTTCAAACTTCAAAATGTCTTCAAAGCACACTTTGTGGCTAATGCTTACAACGGGCTATGCCCACCGCCACTGGGCAAGTGGGAAACTTAAAATACACTTGGATTGGGAATATTTGGCAAATCCTAGCAGTTGACACTCTAGCTCAATCTCTCTCTCCTTTCTCTTACCCCATAGGTGGTCACACATGTGTCTGTATATGTGAGACCCAGAGGTCTATGTTGGGTGTTTTCCTCTGTCACTCTCTGCCATATGTTTTAAGACAAGATCTCTCAGTGAACAAGAGTTCGCTGGTTACAGTAGACTGTCTCACCAGTGAGCCAAAACTCCCTTTTCTCTGCCTCGCTGGCATAGGGATTATAGACAGTTGCCTCCATTTTGACATGGGTGCTGGAGCCTGAAATCAGGTTCTCATGCTTGTGTGGCAAGCTCCTGACCAGGTAAACCATCTCTGCGGGCCCTGAAGCTGACATTTTTCAGTTATGAATTTGTTATATTCTACTGAAATTTGGGGAAGTCTTTTTGTTTGAATCTGGATAAGTAAAGGTCAGAATTGAACTTAAGTTGACTTTCTCTATTAATGGAGAAAAAATATGTGATTTTAAAAAAAAGCATGTTCAGAATAGCATCTGGAAATGTTCATAAATGAAAAGACAGGTAATAATTTATATATTTTCATGTGTGTGCTTGGATACTTAACACCTGTGGTCCGTATAACAGAATAGCCTCTGTCCTACTGAATCCAAAACACAACACTGCATTAGCAACTATGGATACCATGGAAACCATTTGGCAACACATCTCTCACCACAAACTGCTTGTAATCAGCCTTTGTCAGATATTTGTGTGCTGGTAGAAATGATGTGTTTTCCCAAGAGAGAGAAAACTGATGAGCCCGAGAGCCACGGCACACAGGCCACAGCAAGAACAAAGATGGCCATGCCCTGTGTGTGGTGGAGGGTCATACCCTGTGTGTCACTCACTGAGAGCTACAGAAGATTCAATTCCCTGCTGTTGGTGACCAGCATGCTTTAGGAATGCAGAGAGCTAAGCAAGATTGTTAGAGATGTCACTGCACTTCGAAGGCAAAGAATGTGGATGACAGGCAGTTTTGTGTCACAAGCCCTCTTGATATTCCCTGACCTCTCTTCAAGCCTCTAGCCCATTTTATAGCAATATGATTATCAGTTCTAAGATGTTTCTTGCTGTTGAGATGTAAGGAGTTTCTTGTGGGCTTTGGATATTAACTCCTTAGTGAGTGCATGGTTTGCAAAGACTGAAGCCAACTTCAATCAGGAGTGACGGCTAGATGCTGTGAGGAGGAAGAGCCTGAGGTGGCACCTTGAACTCAGGAGCAGGGAAAGGCCACCCATGGGCCATGCACTTTGACTTCCCATCAGCAAGCTCCTTTGGCACTGAGTGTCCTGGGTAGACTCAATGACAATGTACAGGACATCTGATCTACCAAAGAAAGCCCAGAATAGGAACTGTAAAGCAATCACTGAGCAAGCATGGAGACCTGAGTTCAGATTCCCAGACTGTCTAGGCTGTTCATGTTTGTGTTTCTGCACTAGAATCTAGATATCTGGAATTAAGATTTTTAAAGTGTTTCTTGGTATAAAAATCTGGTCTTGTCTTTTTTGGGAGGATGGTCCAGTTTTTGGTTGCTGTTGCTCCCTTGAGATCCTAAGCAAATGTAGTGGCTATGAGGTCCCCGATCATGCTTCTGAGAACCAGGGGGTGGCACAAATGAATGGAGATGGGCTAGGAGGAAAGGCTAAGAGGGGCCATGGGAAAGAGCTGGGAGAACCAGGGTCGGCACCAAGAGACAGATCCCCAGAGAGTGGAGGCTTAGGAGGAGGAGGGACTCCAGCAGGCAGGCTGCTAAATGACTAAGGTTGAGTCTGGAGATACTAGAGAGACAACTAAGCAGCTGAAAGCACTGACTGCTCTTCCAGAGGATGCAGGTTCAATTCTCAGCACCCACACGGCAGCTCACAACTGTGTGTAACTCCAGTTCCAGTGGATCCGACACCCTCACACACATGCATACATGCAGGCAAAACACCAATGCAGATAAAATACAAATATATAAATTATTTTTTTAAAAAATGAGTAAGTCTGGAAAGACTGGAATGGGAGACAGGAAGAATAGTGAAAATCACCTACCTCTATCCATCTCGATGTGACCACGGAGGGTCCCTGGTTGAAAGCATTTCTGCCAATCAAAGCCTGACACAGAGGAGCAGAGATGGCTAGAAGAGAAGGCTGAAAGGGTCATCAGGAAAGAGCTAATTTGGGTCCAAACTGAGAGGTGGAATCCGCAGGGAATGGAGGTGAGGTAGGAGGAGGGGATCCCACAGACAAGCTACAATACCCATTCTCCTCCAGGTTTCTCTGAGACACAGCACTGTGGAGCTCTTATCATAATACCCATAGGCAGAACATTCCAGAAAACATGCCAGAAGAAATTGTCTGATAGTTCACTATTTATGAATGAATTTATTTCATATTTCATTTTCCTCAGTTTGTTAGGTTAACCCTATAATATCGGTCGGTACAAGTACTGTCATCAATACCCACCTAATATCAAGTAGTAGGCATCTTCCTGGATGAAAAATGCTTTTAATATCTTACAACACATGTTTTCAACCAAGTTAGTTTTCTCCTTTTTATGAGACCTTCTTGAGGTGGACAAATTTTACCAGAAACCTAACAAGAGGCAAACTTGCAACACGGTATTCTCCAAGATACAGCAGACTGCAGTGTGGGGGCCTCTATCAGACCATGGCATCTCTATCTCCGAACATCATGCCTTCCTCAGCCTGCCCAGCAAGGGTGGAGTACAGGGAGTCTCAAAAGTCAACAGAGTCCAGCTCCACTGACTTCCTCCCAGGGTTCAGTCAGGTTGCCACAACGTAATGTAGGGACTTAGAAAATTCCTAGTCTAAGAAGCATGGAATGAGTTAGCACGTGCTGTTCAAATCATGTTCTTGATTATTCTGTGCTGCAAAGTTTCCAGTTTATAATACACACAACAACAACAACAACAACAACAAAGGCAGTTCTCTGAAAAGTACAGAGTTTGAATTTCTCAGGGTCAAAAAACAGGTAAGAGCTCTTCCAAGGACACTGTCTGCGCCTTTAATGACCCCAGGGAGGCATAGCTGGAAAGACGCCCAGGCAGCCCTAAGAGGTTAAAAAAAACTGATTTATTTAGGAGGTTTTAAATTCTAAGAAGGGAGATGGGAAGTTCATGCATGATACTATATTTCTAGGTTAAAATCCTGTATGATAAACCAAGGTAAGAGTAGATAAAGGGAGTTTAATAGTTTTTTTATGGTTAGAGCTGGGGGTAAACTGAGGTTAGCACTTCCCCAAGTCGGCTGTGGGAGAATTTGGGATGCCCAGTCTCCTTATCAGGAAGGACTATGAATCAAACAAGCTCAGATGTGCCATACTCCTTTATCTCTGAAGGTCCCAAATGTGATCTATAGGAAAGACTCCTTTCCTGACCACACGTCCTGACAAATGGGAGATCATTGTTGGGCGCTGGCTCCTAATCTTATCTCAGGGAATTGAGTGGGGATTAGACTGTGGGAACTAAGGTTTTTGACTACGTGACTAAATTCTCTCACCAGAAGTTCCACAGAGTTGGGGGAAAGTCACCCAATGAGAAAAAAGAATAAGGCAGGCTTTTAAGTGTCCACAGTTCTTGTGAGACAAATAGATCCAATTATGAAGCATTCTATATATCAAGACTATACAGCTAAATGAAAAGTCATCTTCCTGACCACCCACAGATATATGTACCCATAAGTTTGAGATGTAATCATAACACTACATATACACATCACATGATATTACATACTACAATGCAGGCACTGTGGGAGACACCAGCTGCTTTAGCACAAGTGAGCAATAGTTTCCAGAGTTGGTGGTCTTGCAGGCCTTGCCTGGGCAGGAGTAACCTCTATCAGAGTCCTCTGGTGGGTTGACATCTGAACACAAGTGGTCACCTGTTGTAACTCTCATGGCCCCTGACAAAGGAAGGGCTGAGAAAACTAAATTGGCAAATGCTTTTGGAGTGACTTTCAACACCCATGTAAAAGACCAGGCATGGTGCCATGTGCTTGGAATTCTAGCAGAGGAAGGCAAACAGGAGACTCCCTAGGGCTTGCTGCGTGGCTAGTCTTAATCAGTGAAAGGTCTCAAATCAGAAAATAAAGTGGAGAGCAACAGAAGACATTGATTGTCAACTCCTGATCTCTGCACACATGCATGCACGCGCGCGTGCGCACACACACACGGGGGGGGGTTACAAGACAGTTCTTCAACAGATGCTCACAGCCAGAAAGCCAATGGAGTCTTTGATCTCTCTCATCTTTCAGCCTCCCTTTGAAATCAAGAGACAAGGAAATAGCTTAGAAGCCAGGGCAGTCAAGAAAGTATTTCTTTTGTCACATTTCTTTCTTTCTTTTTCTCACTCTTGTAGTCCATTAAAAGCAAACTCAGACCTTGCACTCCAGAATGAGGGGTTATGCTGTGGGAAATCTATGGCTATTTACCTCTGGGGCTGTGTGTTAAGAAGATGGTCCCTGACCCATCCACTCTGCACCTGTGCATCCTGAGAAGCAGAAAAGAAAACACTAATAAGATGTTTAATAACTCTAAACATCTTAGGAGAACAAATTAGGAGAAGCTATCTAATATGAGCATCATGAAAAAGCCACTAACAGAAATAACATCAAGGGCTTATGTGAAGGGTCACCAACGGTCTCTGCAATTTAGAGTGAAACTTTGGGAACAACAAAAGGAGCAGGAGACCCTGTCCCAAGAAAAGAATGACAACACAGGCCAGAAGCTGCCCAAGGGACAAAAACATATCATGAACAGGTTCAAGCACTGGGCTCTGCAGGGTGGTCAGCAAGGTCACAAACGCAGAGACACAAACAGAAGTGTAGAAGGAGCTGCGGGCTGCATTCCTGCCACCCAGCCCCCAGCCGCCTGGCTAGCTTATGCCCCAAAATAACAACACACAAACTGTATTCATATAAACACTGCTTGGCCCATTTCTATTAATGTGTGTAGTACCACGAGGTGGTGACTTACCAGGGAGATTCTAGCCTATGTCCATCTTGGGTCGGAGCTTCATTGTATCTGCCTCAGGAGGAGAGCTATGGCGTCTGAGCTCACTTCCTCTTCCTCCCAGCATTCTGTTCTGTTTACTCCACCCACCTATGTTCTAACCTATCAGGCCAAGCAGTTTCTTTATTAATTAACCAATGAAAGCAACAGATTGATATGACACTCCCACATCACAGAAGGATGCTATGAACTCCTTGTGAGACCCTTAGGCAAATGGCAGAGTCAGCACCAAGACAGCTGGTTTGACCCCAACCAAGCTACTCAGTGTTTGTCACAACTGAACTCACTGCACAAGGTGATCAGGGTAGGACACAGTATTTAACTGTTTTTAAGGCCATTAACCATACTTCTAGTCCTAAAGAAGCATGACTGATCCTCTGAGGCTAATGGAAATCCACGGTCGACTGGAACCCTCATATGGATCCAAGGGCATGCCACAGCACCTAAGTGAGGAGAATATCTCACTTACAAGGATTGGCAAACTGGAAATGCATGGATTCAAGTCCAGCTAACTGTGGGTATGCAGCACACCCTCTGTCTACTGGCCATCAGTGGCTGTCCCCACTGCAATGTCAGGTGGAGGTGGGAGTCCTTGGCTCGCTGTCCACGTCACTGATAGTCTTTCTCCTCGTCTCTGCACCTTCTCTCCTGCAGGCTAATGTCCAGCCATGGTGCTAACTCCAGAGAAGGTCTGAGTCACTGCCTAATACACAGTCCAGAGTCACGCTCCCTCAAGAGGCTCATCCAAGTTTTGTTGGGGAGGTTAGCAGAATTTGTCATCATTGTCAGCATTAGATTTTTGGAAGCAGACCAAACTATAGCACAGGTGCCTAAAGAAAGAGCTATGAGAAGGCTCAGCAATTAGGAGCATATTCTGCCTTCCTAGAGAACCAGAGTTCAATTCCCAGCACCCATGCCACCTGTAATTCCATCTCCAAGCAATCTAACGCCCTCTTCTAGCCTACTCGGGCACTTGAACTCACATACACAGACATACGCACACTTTATTGTTGAATCAGAATGTCCCCATAGGCTCCCATATTTGAATACTTAGTCCCCAGCTGGTGGCACCGTCTGGGGAGGTTTAGAAGGTGAAGTCTCATAGAGGAAGTATGTCGCTGAGGACAGGCTTTCAGAGCTGGATGATTTGTGCCCCTTCCAGTTCACTATTCCGGCTTCAAGCTTACGGTAAAGGACATGAGCTTCCCACCCAAGCTACCATACCCGTCACTTGTCAACACACCTCTGTTCCATCATGGACTCTCGTCCCTCTAGAACTGTAAGCCAAAACCATTTCTCTTGTCCTGAAGTTGACTTTTTCATGATGCTTTATCACAGCAATAGAAAACTGATAGACACACATAATTTAAGATAACAAGGCAATTCTTTCTTTACAGGGGGCTATGATTCTCCCCCTTTCCTCTATTCTCTTTCTTCAAATAATCAGTGTTAATGTTTCAAGCCTTCCATACTTCTCTAAAGGTATCGTTCTTTAAAAAGGAAAAAAACCTCTATTGTTACAATAAAATTGAAAGATAAAATATTCAATATTTAATATTCAGAGCACATCAATTCACTCAAGAATTTCTTTTTTGTTTCAAGCACTGTACTAACTGCTGAAGAATGAACTTAAAATACCTGAAGAGCAAATATTATCTGTCATTTCCTTTGATGGGGTGGTTAATGAGAACCCCGTTCTCAATAGGGTGATAAGAATTCAATGGGAAGCAGCAAGAAGTCAAATCGAGGATGGGAGGCATGAACGCTGGGAGGCTGTGAAATAGGTAAGGCGGTCATTCCCTGGATCTGAACTAAAATCAGTTTTCAACACAAGAGAAAGTCACAGCCCAGTGAGCACCTCAGTGTGCTCCTAGGTGATCATTTATCACACTCCTCAAGGAGTGTGGTTCCCATTCCTCAGGGGGCTGCTGCGTGATGCATGACTTTCCTGGCAAAGTGTGAGTAGATGCCTATTTACCCCAGAGAGGGAGTTGGTAGCAAACCTAAGAAATGACTTCACCCAAGTCCAGATTAATGAGTTCACTAGACTCACAGGAGCATGGACAAGGGGTCATCCATGGAAACATGGGGAGGAATTACCCACAAAAACATGGGGAAGATTGACAGAAGCAAGGATGAGGGGTTCCAACAGGGGCTTGGGTGAGGGCTTACTCACATGAGTATAATAGAGGGGTTACTCCCAGGAGTGTGGGGGAGGGGTTACACAGGAGCGTGGTGGGGTGGTTATTTATAGGATTCTGGGTTATGGGTTATTTCCAAGAGCATGGAGGAGGGGTAACTGAGAGGAGAATGGGTGACCCAAAGCAACTATACCACTGACAAGTCTCATCCGAGCGTGGGTGACAACCTCTCAAAAGCCACATCAGTGGCGTCCCCAACACAGTCACCCTTCCACCTCCTCTAGACTCTGGCCCCTCCCCTGATCATGTGCAGCTGAGGAAGGATTACCTGGTCTAAGAGTAGGGTGTGGCTGGAATCTCACATAAGGGTCTGATGACAGCCCACTGTCTAGGAAGGGTTGTTAATAGCCCTGAGCTTTAATAGTCACACAGGTGACCACTGATGCTCTGAGGTCACCCCCAAGGACAGTTTCCTAACAGTAAAGTTGCACTCTTCTGTACCTTAGAAAGTAGGAGACGCTGCAGCTCTAACTTGAGAGCGCCAGCATGAGAGACAATGGAAAATTGAAAGTAAAACAGAGGAGCTCCCTGGGCTCACACACAAAGTTTGAGCTCATTTATGGGAAAAAATAGTTCAAAACCAATCCTCAGCCAGGGCTATATTTTCCCCCAGGGAACATTTGGTAGTTCCGGGAGATAACATAACCAAGGAGATGCTACAGGCACAGTAGGACAGAGAGTCAACCAACACCTATGATACACAGACTATCACCTCCCAACGAAGAGTTAACCAGCCCCACACTGTCAGCAGTGGTAGGGTTAAGCCCTGTGCCCTGGTCTAAATGCCACTCTAGTCCCACCTGGCAACACTTTACAGCATCAGTCCATTTTACGTAACTGTACTCTACAGCAAAGCTCAGAATATTTATGAGTGCAAAAATGTCCAAGGGACCAACCTTTAAATTTTTCAGTGCTTGGCATTCAGTCGAAGAATATCAATAATAAAAATAAACAGAAAAAAATAGAATTTATAAGAAAATTTTAAAAATCAAACAATTAAAAGCAATTAAGAAGTAGTTAGTCCATAAACAAGGATTTTTTAAAAAGTTGAAATGGTATTCTACATCTTAAAGAAGTTGCACTAAATATTGGGTGTATCTCCACTCCACCTCAAGCCAAGTTTCAGGGAGCATCGCAGAACGGGGGCAGAAAGCTTGTAAGAGCCGTTGGTTGAAGAGGACAGGGCAAAGCAGTGTCTCTCTGGCATGACGTGATCATCACACGTATGAACTCACAGCAGCTGTGTTCACCTGTACAGGATCACGCCAATCAAAATTCCAGCATGCATGAGGGAGAGGCTCCCAAGGCCCCACCCTGGCTAAGGAGCTATTGGTAGGTGATGGCTGCTAAAAGAAGGGACCTTTTTATTCAGGGATATGACCCCTGGTAGGTGAACCACACTTCAGTGGATGGCCCACACTCATGCCTACATGAACAGCACTGATATGACTCAATGGGCTAAAAACAAAAAAGTCATAAAATTGGGAGGGAAATAGGGGACGTCTGGGAGGAGTTGGAGGAGGGAATTGGGGGTGGGTATGATCAAAATACATTGTGCACGTCTGCAAATTTCTAAAGAGATAAAGATAGTAAAACATAAACAAGTAAGGAACTAAAAAGATTGATTGTATCTAGATATATCTAAGATGCAAACTATACAATGAGACTAATAGCAGAGTAGGCCTTGCAAAAGAAGTTCTGGGCAAACTTGAAAGTACATCAGTAGAATAGTCAAAGAGTGAAAGAGAATCTGAAAAATGAAAAAAATATAATGCACCAATACACCGAGGGACAGCTTCAAGTGCTCTGATCCATGCAATCTAAGTTCCCGCTGGAGAGAAGAGTGAAATGTGTGGAAGAGGGAAATGATTTGAAGAAATAAATACCAACAGTTCTTATGTTTAATGAAAGCGAGAGATGATCTCAAGATCAAGGAAATATAATTGGTTTTGTATAGGTTTGGTTGAATGCTCAACACACTGTGTGCCAGACACATTCACCTACCTGCTGTAGGTTAAGTAACAATTCCTGAAAATGTCCTGACATCCTAAACGCTTAGTCACTATAAATATGACTGCTGTGACCAAAGCTGCTTAAGGAAGGAAGGGTTTACTCTGGCTCAGGGTTTTGGGATATGGTCCATTATCGTAGGGAAGTTGTGGCAGCCAGATGGTGAGGTGGGGAAGCCATGGTGGCAGGAGGATGAGGCAACCAATCACATTCTCTCAGCAGTCAGGAAGTAGAGAGAAAAGTGTCGGTGTCCTGCTTATTCTCCATGTAATGCAGTCCAGAACCCCGGCCCAGGGGCTGGTGCCACCCACAGTTAGGGTGGATCTTCCTACGTCAGTTAACAGATGTGTCCAGGGGTTTGTCTCTTAGGTGACTCTAGGTCTTATCAAGTGAACCATCAATATTAGCCATCAAAAATATCTTATTTGGACATTCAGATATAATCCTACTGAAAGGAAGTCATACATAATCAGGGTGGAATTCGTTGTGAGTGCTCTTATAAGAGAACAGAGAGATGAGGAGGAGAATGATGTCCACCAGATGACAATATCAAAAACTAAAGAGAGAAACCTTAACAGAACTCCAGGGGCCCTCTGAGAAAACCCTGACCTGCCAACAACCTGGGGGGGGGGGTTATTCCTGACTCATTCAACTGTGAAGGGGAAAGTCTGTGTTTATATTTATGTTGTGTTGAGCCAGCTTCTGGTGGTCATGTGTCACAACAGCCCTACAAAACCCACCTCCACAGAGCCTGGCAAAACCAGCCGGCCACACTCTTCCCTCAGCCTGAGAATAGAAATCTGTTGCAACTGAAAAGACCTGTTTAATGGCGCTGAACTCACTCCATGTCTTAGAGATGGATCTGGACAGAAAGAGACTTTCATCCTAGATTACAGCCATTTCTGATGCACCACCCCCACACCATCCTGACCTAAAACCCACAAGCCAGAGCACTAGGGAAATAGTTCAGAGAGTTAAAATGTCTAGAAATAATCCTGTTATTCAAAACTCCCAACATGCCCCTTCAGTGAAACAGGCCCGAGACTATGAAGCGCCTAGGCAGAGCGTCAATCACTCAAGGAAAATGATGTCCTTTGTCACACAGAACCTCTGCAACTGTAGGCAACAGTCAGAGGCTCACAGGAGGAGAGAGGGCCGCAGTGGCCTCAGATCTGCCTACAAGCACTGTAATCCCTACCACATGCAGCGGAGAGTTTGAGAGCACGAAACCCTTTCATTCTGAAGTGGAATTCAGCCGTGGACTCTGAGCATGTGATGGCAAAAGCCTAGAGAGCAGAGCAGATACACATGAAAAGACAGAAGAGGGAGGGCAGGAAGAGGGGTTACGGGGCCTGACAGCACCTCAGCTGTCCTGATTAGCAGCCAGTCGTATATTTCCTACCCAGATGTTCAGGAAAACATTATGTCTCCCGGGATTTGGGCTTCTCTTCTCCAAGCGTGCATGTGCGTGTGTGTGTGTGTGTGTGTCTGTGTGTGTCTGTGTGTGTGTCTGTGTGTGTGTCTGTGTGTCTGTGTGTGTGTGTGCGTGTGTCTGTGTGTGGAGAGAGATGTGTGAGTGTATAATGAAGGAGGGCTTGTGACTGAGTACCTGGCTTCAGGATTCCCAGGTGCTGACGGCGTGAAACAAGACCAGGTCTACAGCAACAGCAGAAGCACAGCTACTCGGAGCTGGTCCTTGTCTGATCTATTTTTAGCAGCAGTGCGCCATGACTCTGCATTCTCCCCATTACAACTGACAGCAGCATGATCCCACTGGGATCTGTAACTACAGCTAAGGACTCGCAGTATCTAGGATCCTTCTGGACAAATAACAAAGCATCTCTAGGCTGCCGAGATGTTCAAACACTGCATATCATTCTCCAGAATTTAAAACCAAAAGGGAAGGAAAAGATTCAATATATCAACATTGACTCTTCTTGGGGACGTTTAACCAGTCCCTCCAGACACCATAAAGCCTGAGAGCTAAGTAAACAGATGCCAACATAGTGCATAACTGTGATTAATATTTTCTGGTATTAGTAAAAGCTGGAAATAATGCTGAGGTTGGCATGAATGCAGTCTCTACGTCCCCTTGAAGCTATAGAGCAGGTATCTCTTAAGCAAAATAAGTTAAATGATACTGATGCCCTTGAAAGATATCCTTACCTCTAAATATCTTACAGTATCATAGATGTCATAAGAATTGATATGTTATAAGATTACCAAGAGGTAATAGCTGTCCTAGAAACTTTAGTTATTCCTGTTTTAAAATGAAAAAAAAAAACTATAGACAAGTTCAAGAACTCTTAGAATGTTAAATCCAGTGTGTTGGGAAAGGGAGAAGTCTTTGATTCAATTAACCAATGACAAACCATAATGATTAGAGATTATCCTTAACAATCATGAATTAGAGCTGGAGAGATGGCTCAGCAGTTAAGAGTACTTGCTTAATCTAAGTTCAGTTGCAGGACCCAAGTGTTTTGATAGTTGGACTTTGGTGATCAGTCTCAGGAATGAGTCAGTGGCCAAATAAGAGAAGAGACCTTGGAGGCTAGCCTTAGGAATGTGGTTTAGCAAAGGGGAGGGAAGGAGAAAGGGCAAACTTGTCTGTAATTCTTGGGCCTGTTAGAGAGCCCTTCCTTCACCCAGTACCCACACCAGGAAGCTCATAATCATGTTTGACTCCAGAGGAACCAGTGCCCTCTTCTGGACTCCATAGTACCTGCACTCAGAGAGAGGATCTACAGACAGAGACATAAATAAAAATCTTAAAAATAATAATAATAAAGAAAACCTCAACATGTGCCAAAACATAGCTGAACCTCAAGGACATTGTGCTAAGTGAAACAAGCCAGTCAAAAAACTATTCATGGGTGTGGTGTAGTGCACGGTGTCTAAGCACTGGGGAGACTGAGGCAGAAGCACAAGATCAAAGACTGGTCTGTGGGCAAATCTATGAGGAGTTGTCCTGATAATGATTGTTGCGGGAGTGCACAGCTCACTGTGGGTGGTGCCAACCCTGGGCAGGTGGTCCTGAGTTGTAAAAGAAAGCAGGCTGAGCAAGCCATGAGGAGTGAGCCAGTAAATAGAGTTCCTCCATGATCTCTGTTCCTGACTCCAGGTTTCTGCTTGAATTCCTGCCCTGACTTCCCTCAGTGACAGAACGTGACATGAAAACTGTAAGCTGAAATGCACCCTTTCCTCCTCAAGCTGCATTTGGCCATGGTGTTTTAGAACAGCAATAGAAACCTAAGACAGCACTTATCTGGGGTGGGCAGACATCTCTGTTTCCGCGGCAAGTCACACTACAGTGGGACAATCCTGAGGCATATGACCCACCGTGAGAACTACTCATTAACACATCATGTCTTGACTTCCTCCCTTCCCTGTCTCTACCCACCTCACTGATGATGCTCCCTGGGCCCTGAGCCAGCCAAACAACTTACATACAGTTCTTTATCACCATGTTTGCTATGGTGAGAGCCCAAGTCAAAAAAAAAATTGATGATGACTGCCAAAACCATGTGCTATGCACCCCCTTAAGTGTCCAGAGAGCTAATCCAGAGCTCTGATGGGATGAAGCGGGGAACATTAACATGTCAGAAGAGCCTTAGGAACTACCCCAGGCAATTTCAATTCTCCTATGTTTATCATGGCGCCTCAAAATGTTTTCAAAAGGCAAAATACAACACAATAAAGCTGCCTCTGTAAAATGCGCAACTTGGGAAACTAGCAGAATAGATGCTCTGTCATTTTCTCTGGGGCCTTCTTAGTTCTAACATTTGGAGCCGCCATGAGCCCTTCTGAAAAGTTTGCCCTCAAGAGAGTGGCCCACACTCATTTTTGTTTTGTCCTTTTTAAGCAGAGTTGGAGTTTACCAAAAACGTTTTTTCAAGATTAATTTATTTTTACCTTACATAGACAAGTGTTTTGCCTGCATGTATATAAGTGCAGTGCCCTCATGCCTGGTACCCAGAGAGGCTTTAAGAAGGTAGGGATCAGGTTTTATCCCATGCTTTTTCAGACCCAGGCCAGCTGGCCTTGGTGAGTTCTCAATAGAACATCCCCATTGTCTCAGTGTGTGGGTGCACCCCTCGCGGTCCTGAGTTCCTTGCTCGTGCTCTCTCTCCTTCTGCTCCTGATTTGGACCTTGAGTATTCTGTCCGGTGCTCCAATGTGGGTCTCTGTCTCTGTCTCCTTTCATCACCTGATGAAGGTTAATATTCAGGAGGATGCCTATATGTTTTTCTTTGTGCGGTCAATGAGGACTACTGAGAACTCAAGAACAATGGCAATGGGTTTTTTATCCTACTGTACTGGCTTTGTGGGAGCCTAGGCAGTTTGGATGCTCACCTTACTAGACCTAGATGGAGGTGGGTAGTCCTTGGACTTCCCACAGGGCAGGGAACCCAGATTGCTCTTCGGGCTAACGAGGGAGGGGGACTTGATTGGGGGAGAGGGAGGAAAATGGGAGGCAGTGGCGGGGAGAAGGCAGAAATCTTTAATTAATTAATTAATTAAATAAATAAATAAAAATAAATAAAAAAAAGAAGGTAGGGATCCCTGGGAGCCAGAGAAGTCATGAGAATTCTGGGACCTGAACCTGGGTCCTCTAGAAGAACAAGTGCTCTTAACTGTTGTGCCATCTCCCCCACGCTCTATTTAAAACATTTTTACTACACATCCTAATAAGTTCTGAGGTTAATAGAAAGACAGGAGCTGAAGGAAGGGGTAAGACAGACCCATGTGTCCCCCACATTTAGGTTTTTTTCTATAAACTGTGGCAATGGAAATGACAGAAACTAGAAAATTGGAAGGTTTCCCAGAAAACTAGAAATGCGGCCATTTGGGTTCTTTGAGACACTTAGCTTAGACACCACAGCCGGGAAAGGATCCCTCCCTTCTAGAAGGTAGGCTCATTGCTCTAAGGACCTGCTTCTCTGAGGCCACTCCAGGCTTAAACTCAGATAAAGGGCTTGAAAGGAAACTCCGCCCCTCTCCTTATCCCCCAGTAGATACAGGACATTTAGCCTAGAGCCTGGAGCCACTGATAAATTCCCACTGGTAAGCCGGCTTTCCCACAGCATCTCAATGTTCGAGTAAGGCATTTTGCTTCTAATAAACCAGATCAAGTTTAGCTGCAGGCTACACCCTTATGGTCAAAAATATTTAACAATTACCAATCCCTGTTCTCCAGCACTCACGGTTTGGCTGCTGGCTGCTCAGTTCCCCCAGCTCCGGCCCAATTAAGGTCTCCTCTCCTGACTGGATCAGTTACCACACAGAAGTACACCCCCTGTCAGCCACAGCCCAATGCACAGAAGCCTCCCCACATCCCCTCTTGCTTTGTTCCCACCCTTTCCAACTCCTGAAACCAGTGCAATGCACCATGGGGAATTCTGTCACAGGCCAAGACCCCTCTGCCTCTGTCTGCCTAAGGATTCCTTTGATTTGGCTAACACAGATTCACTCTCAAGTAAGAGCCCCTTTTTGTCTATGGCAAGTCTGTCATTTCCATCCTGTTTTTAAGGATTTCTTGCCAGCTACTGTGTAGCGGTGTTGGCACAGGGGCTGTGTCCATATTGATCCCTAGGATGCTGTCAAAGTCTGCTGTAATCCATAATTAAAGAAGAAGGTCTCTAAAGCTGATCTCTGAGAGCTAATCCCCAGTCCCAGCCACGCTGCCTCGTTTACAACCGAACACTTTGCAACAGTCTAAGGTTAGACCTTAACCTTGTCACCATCTCTACCAAAATAGAAAAACTGTGTTTAGAAATCAAGCCTCTAGTAATTTCTACGGCCTCGGGGTTGTCTCACGGATGTTGCGACCGACAGTGGAAAGGCAGCTTACGAATACCTCTTTCTCTTTAGCCCGTCTTTTAGATAATTATTTCCTGTAGTGGTTTTGTTTTTTTTTTTTTTTAACAAAAGTCTGTTTAAACTCAGCAATTCTGACAGAAAGAACATTGATTATGTATTAAGGAAAGGTTGAGCAGAAGGGCACAATTTGACATGCACCAGAGGAAGAAATTGGATGGAATCTAAAATACCTCCTCTTGCTTCCCTGGTCCATGAGCCCATTCTGGGCTGCATAGATCCCGTAGATCCATACTCAGGCTACGCACCTAGTGCTCCTGGGATGGCCCCTTTGCTGTCTTGGAGCATGTGGTCGCTGTCCTTCACTCTGTTGGCCCTTCTTTACAGTCTCTTCCCTTTTCACTGACCCCCCCCCACTTCTGCCTCCCCCACCTCTGCATATATATATATGCATGTTGGCCTGAATCTCAATAAGCAGATTGTACTGGCCAGCCAGCAAACCCAGGGATCTGCCTGTTTCTGCATTTCCAGGACTGTAAAAGCATGCACCACCACACCCAGCTTTGTTAAAAAATACAGATTCTGGTCCTCATGCTGGCAAGTATTTTACCTTGGCCTTTTTTTTAAGCCCTCTGCCCTTCTCTTTCTTGGTACACTTTTTTAAAACCAAGGTACTACAGAACAGGGACCTAACTCAAGCACACTGGAACCTTTAAGTCGTCTATATGAAATACCCTCAGCCCGAGCCATTAGAAATCACTTTTTTAATCCAGCATGTGTCTCCCTGAATCTTTCACCTGGAGGCCTGGCCATCAGCCTTGTACAGCCCCCAACAAGTGCAATCCCTCTGTGCGTGACAGCTCAGAAGCAGTCCCCTTCCCATACTACACATTCCCATCACTGAACTTTAGACTGAGCATCCCCTGAGGCCCCTTGAGACTGACCCCTCGGCCAGAGTGTGTCCCAAACCTCATAGGTGCAGAGGTTACTTTTGCTAGCCTACTATGTGAAGGTAGCTGAAATTTAGCCTTAGCCACTTTTGTGCCCTTGAATTACCAATCTTGGTATCTGGGCCTTGTAGTGCCAGGCTTAAAATGATTTCCAGGCTCCTAGTCCAGCAGGAGTGCTGGATGTGAGCCCACAGCAGGATAGGTGGCCTCTCGAAGGCACAGCCCTTGACTTCTCCCTCCTTATGTCACCAAGAGCAAAGCTTGGCTCAAGAAGGAAGTTTCCCACCATCCTCCCAGAAGCCTTATTAGCCAGCCATGGGCACTACTGGCTCAGAACCTTCCATGATGGCTCCTAGCTTGCACATTCTAAAAAGGAACTGGGCTGTCTTGCTTTGAGGTTGTAGTAAAGATGGCCACACCTTACCAGTTCATGCTCATGACGTTTGTCTACACCAGAAGTCTGGCTCAGGGTCAGCCATCAAAAGTATCTTTAAACTCTGAATCCTCCAGCCTTGCCATGGAACTCTTGAACAAATTCCTCCACACTTAGGATCCAGGCTTTATTTAGCTCCCTTCAGGGTTTTCCATGTAACTTGTGTGTTCCCCAATACTTAGAAACCTTAAGATCATTTTGCTTTCGGGAACAAGCCTAATTTCTGCTTTATGGAAAATGGCACTCACTGTATGGTTTACATGTGAAATGTCCCTCATGGAATCACATTTTTGAACACTTAATCCCCAGCTTTTGGCACTATTTGGGAAGGATGTGGAGCCTATAGGAGGTGAAGCCTCGCTGGAGGAAGTGGTTTTTAGTCAGGAGGTTTTACGGCTTCACCCTACTTCTGTCTTCTTGTTTGATTTCTGATTAAAGATGCAGTGTGACCAGCTGCCTCACACACCAGCTGCCAAGCTCACCTCAAAGTGTAAGCCCCAATAGACCCTTCTACTTTTGAGTTGCTTCTTGTCAGGTATTTGGTCACAACAGTGATAAAGCACTATATAAGTCAGGGTTCTCTAGAGTAACAAAACTCATAGAATGGATG
>JABTXL010020982.1:7009193-7022726 GCA_025134845.1 Neodon shergylaensis | reverse complement strand
TGTGTGTGTGTGTGTGTGTGTGTGTGTGTGTGTGTGTGTGTGTGTGTGAGAGAGAGAGAGAGAGAGAGAGAGAGAGATACAGAGAGAGAGATACGGGGGGGAATTTATTAGAAAGGCAGTCTATGGTCTAGCTAATCCAATTATGTCTGGCTATGAACAGAAAGTTCAAGAATACAGTAGCTTCTCAGTCTACAATGAATGATGTCTCAGCTAGTCTTCAGAATACACTAGAATCTCAAAGAAGTAGACCCTGATGTCACTGAAGGAATGGACTACTAGCAAGGTGAGGGCAAGCAGGCAAAGAGCAAAAGCTTCCTTCTTCCGTGTCCTTGTATAGATTCCAGTAGAAGGTGCGGCCCAGATAAAAGGCATGAATCTTAACACTCCAAGATTGTCTTCCTACCACAAAGATCTGGATTAGAAGAATATCTATCTACTTCAAATTAAGCAAAAATCTCTCATGGGTATCCCCTCGTTTTGGGGGTTTTAGTTCATTCCAGATGTAGTCAAGTTGACAACCAAGAACAGTCACCACAGCCACACACTACCCAACACAGTGATATTCCCATAGGACACTTGATAACAAGGAAGAAAGAAGGAGATGGCACAGAGGCAGACAGAGAACTTGAGGAAAACTTTGGAGGGAAACACAAGGTATGTCACAGTAGGAGCCAGAAGAGGACTGGGGGTGCTTATCCTGGCCCTACTGTCTTTCTAGAGATCAGAAAGGAGGCAGCAGAGGAGAGAGCGGGCATCATGAGAAGCACATGGGACAGCAGAGAAGGGGTGCCCCTCTGTACACTGTGAATATGTTTTATTACCATTGGTTAATAAAGAAGCTGTTTTGGCCTATGGCATGGCAGAATATAGCTAGGCAGAAAATCCAAACAGATACAAGGAGGAAAAAAGGGTGGAGTTGCCAACAGCCACCAGAGAAGCAAAATGTGAGATAATAAGCTACAAATTAGCAAAATAAAGACTAATAAAAATGGGTTAATTTACATTGTTAGAGCTAGTTAGTAATAAGCCTGAGCTAATTGGCCAAACAGTTTGTAATTTAATAATATTAAGCCTCAGAGTGGTTATTAAGGAACTGATGGTGGGAAAGAAACCTCCAGATACAAGAGACAGCAAAAAGAACTAGGTTCAAATCCTTCTGTCCTCACATGCACCATGGTCTTCGCTCCAGTTTCCTTGCCTGAGGCCATGCTGAGCATGAATGACTACTGATGAGCCCAGCAGAAGGCGTGAACACGTATCATTCCCCTCCTGCTTAGATCCTAGAAGAATCCAAGAGGATTCCTTTCCTTGAGACCCCAGGAAGGGACAACGTTGGACTTCATCACATATGCACTAGAAGGAGTCCTAATTTATACTGTTTATCATTATGATTGTGGATGGACACACACACTGTGTCATATATGAGGTCAGAGGACAACTTGTATAGTTCTTTCTTTCCACCTGATCCAACTCAGACCCTCAGGTCACCTGGCAAGTGCTTCACCCACCCACTGAGCCGTCTCTCCAGCACAAGGCAACCTTTAAATATTGGATAGATTTTCCTCATGCTTTATGTGTATGTTTTAAGATAAATGATTTATTTAAAATAAATTCTATTAAAACTTCTTTCTTGACTTTTTGGGTCCCTATATGTCCCCACTAAACTATCAGGAATCCTTTTGCAAGAGTACAACTGAGAGGACATCAAGATTAGACTGCAGGAAAACAGCTCATAATAACCAAATCCTCGCTTTCAAAGTAGAATATTTAGAAACTGACAAAGTGGAACTTTATGAATCACTCCGAATGTAACTCTGGGCCAAAGACTGTCGAGCCCTGTCTGTCACCTGTCAGCATTCAAGCAACAGACTCGCCAGGTCTGTGTGTCCATTGCTTGTATTGACTGCTCCCATGACAACCAATGAAAAGAAGTCCTCACTTGCCCTATCATCCAATGAAAAGCTTAATGACAGCAGTAGCTGACTGCATGAGAGATTCAGAACCACGGAGCTAGCATTTCATCCCATTAGCATGTTCAGCTCTGCATAAGTCGTGTAAGTGGGAGGCTTTCATTTTCATCATTTTAAACATAAAGAAGCTGAGGTTCAAGAAGACAAGAAAGTAGGAAGAGACTCTGTTGGGAAGAAGTGCAAGGGGGATGGGAGAGAGGAGGTGGGGAATGTGATCAACATGTGTTAATATTTTTAAAATATACTATTAGTTGGGTGGTGGTGGTGCACACCTTTATTCTCAACACTCTGGAGGCAGAGGCAGGCAGATCTCTGTGAGTTTGAGGACAGCCTGGTCTACAGAGTGAGTTTGAGGACAGCCAGGGACTACACAGAGGAATCCGGTCTTGAGAAAAAAAAACTATTCAATAAAATTTTAAAGCTGGTCATTCTGGTACACTCCTTTGATCCCACGCTCAGGATGCAGAGACAGGCTGACCTTGAACTCTGGTCTACAGAGTGATTTCCAAGACAACCAAAACTACTTCAAAAATCAAAAAACCAAATTCTGAGGCCCAGAAACATCAGGTGGGTTGTCCAGTAAGGCAGTGGGGGCAGTTGATCCACGTGTCTTACAGCCTCTGTGTGGCTATGTCTAGTCAGCAAAATTCTATGGGAAGCCTCTGTGGCTTAGCTTGTCAGTGTGACTGGATTTACAATCACTATGGAAATACACCACTGTGTGTGTTTCCAGAAAGGTCTAACCAAGCCTGGAAGGCACACCTTGAATGTGGAAAGCACCATCCCATGGGCTGGGGTTCAACTCTGAATTAAAAAAAAAGAAAAGAAAAAGAAAACTGGGCTGGAGATATGACTCAGTGGTTAAGAGCACTTGCTGCTATTGCAAGAGGACCTGGGTTTGATTCCCAGAACCCATTCATAAATCCAGGTCTAAGAAATCGAATGCCCTCTTCTGACCGCCTCAAGTCACAGAGCACACAAATGGTGTGCACACAGACATGCAGGCAAAACCCTCGTACATACAAAAAATAAATTTTAAAAAGAAAGAAGTTGGATGTGTTTTGAAATGAACACAGGAGCTTTGCTCCACCTCATCCTCAGTGGCCATCAGTACTTTATTTGTGCTTTGAATGTCCTTCATATACATTCCCTACTTGTCTCGCTGAACTTTAATTATTTAGTTTATAAAGATCTTCCAATGCTGTTTGCCATATGGCGAGCCTTGTGCAGCAGCTGTCACTCTTCCCGTCATTGATAGTAGTACCACTGTCATCTGCGGGCACATCTCCCTTCTGATACTTGAAGATTCTCGAGGGCTAGGATTGCCTCACTCATTTCCTTTTCCTGATGCCTGGCACAGACTATGGCATACAACAAAACCTCAAAAACATTACCTACAAACCGGTGACGTGGCTCAGCAGGCAAAGGTGCTTGCCACAAAGCCTGCCTACCTGATTTCGATCCCTGGGAGGCACATGATAGAAAGAGTTGACTTCCCTAAGCTACTCTCTGATTTCCACATACCATGGTATCTGAATACATGAAGGTGTGCATGTGTGTGCACGTGCATACCACACACACACGTACACTGTTATTGAAAGGGCAGTTCCATTTCTTGGCCCTAGGCACAGAGCTGAATCTGACCTTACCAAACTTATTTACTATGACCTAGACCCTGGATTGCTCTGTCTCTCGCCTACCACAGCCAATTGGGTGCTGCAAGCATTGCTAGTGAAATCATCTGGGATAACTGACATACACCTGAAGTAAACCGTACACAGGAAGCCCATGCCAACACTCGGGCAGCACTCACCATCAGTGGATGCAGGGGTCATTTATTTTCCACAGTGAACTGTTAGCTTGTCTGCAGAGAGAGCCATTTAGTAACTTTATTTCTAACAGAAAATACTTGGCAGCCAAAATCATGTCATCTTTTCCCCCAAAATCAATTGTGTTTGAGGAAATAAATTATGTGTGCCAAACCAATATGTACTGTGAGTTTTTTAATTAGAAAAGAATTTAAATTTCTCTTCATGATACTAATCATGTTTATGACAAAACTTGTCAATATATGCTATAATTATACCTGAATCAATGCTCTACCAAAATAAATGTATTGCCATTGTTTCTGTTTGTTTGATTGATTTTCAAGATAAGGTTTCTCTATGTAGCTGCTCTGGCTACCCTGGAGCTCACTATGTAGACCAGGCTAGCCTCAAACCCAGGTAGATCTGCCTGCCTCTGCCTCCTGAGTGCTGGACCACCACCCAGCCTTGTTTCTCAGTTCAACTCTGCAGAGCTAGTTTTGAATATCTATTCTTGGGGGGAAATGTCTTCAATATTTTTCACCTAGAGATTCAAAACATATTTAGATGAGTTTTGAACTGAAGCCAGCATGCCAACTGGAAATGCAGTCTTAATACCTACATAAAGGCAAAGATCACAGATCACAGCCAAGGAGCTGGCTGATCCCAGATAAAGGTTCTTGTCACCAAGCCTGACAGATGAGTTCTACCCTCAGGACCCACACGGTACAAGGAGACAACTCAATGAAGCTGTCTCCTGACCTCCACTGTTTCCACATGCACGCATATATAGAAACAAAATCAATAAATGTCAAAAAGGAGATTTTTTTTAATCACCCTGACACTCGTCAAAGAAGCTACACATGTATGCTTTTATCCACTTTCTAAGTCCCTCAATAAGTAAGGAGAAAGAGAGAGTTAGACAGAGTTCTAAAGCAGTAAAGTAAGCTTTCTCCATCTGCATTAGCTTCATAAATAGCCACCTCTACAATCTGGTGTCCCTTGTGCCAGCCCACACATTTCCCCAAAACATGACCAGAGAATATCCAAACTCTCGGGACACAAGGTGAGGGAGAGCTTTCAAGTCCAGCTGCTGAGTAGTCAAGTCAACCCAGGTGAGAAAGTCATGGGCCCATCTGCCTGAGATAGTTTCATCTTTTGAAAGCAGAGAAATGCTAAAGCACGTTTTATGATCATTTCAAGTCACATCTGTATCTTTAACTGTTGGAGAAAGATGGGAGTCTGCAGAGAACTATTCCTAATACACAGACACTGGAGCACACTCAAATACTCAAGAGCCTAGTCTATCTCTGAGCGGCCATGGAATCAATTCTGTTTGCACTCAGGATTCCTGTGGAGCACATAGGATTTGCTAACCCTTCCGGGACCCTTCTCCACTGGCCATAATCACCATTCATTCATGTAAGAAGACACATAGTCATCAGCAATGAGATGTCCCCTCTCTCCCTGAAGCTCACCTGATTTCCTCTATAAACAATATAAATAACCCGTTTTGGACTATAGAGGTGGCTCTGCAGTTAAGAGCACCTGTTGCTTTTAGAGAGGACCCAAGTTCCATTCCCAGCACCTACATAGAAGCTCACAACCATCTGTAACTCCAGTTCCAGGAGACCTGACGCCCTCTTCTGGTTTCTGTAGATACCAGGCATACATGTGGTTCACACATATACATGCAGTCAAACACCCATACACATAAAATATTTTTTAAAAACAGAGACAGACAAACAGAGAGACAGACAGATGATAGAATATACCTACACCAAGAAAATATCTCTCCCAAGGGGTTTGTGGGTTTTTGCGTGTGTTTCTTGTTGATTGATTGGTTTTATTTTATTGTTATTTTTGTTGTTGTTATTGTTGTTGCTTGTCTTAAAATAGCGTCTCATTATGTAGTTCAAGCTAGCTTGGAACTCCCTGTTTAGTCCAGGCTGACTTCAGATTCACAGCAATCCTCTTGCCTCAACCTCCCAAGTGCTAAGACTACAGACCTGAGCCACTATGCCAGCTGGTATATGGTCTTTACGCACACCTAAGATCTCTGAGCAGCTGTAACTGAAAAGCCTTTCTATTCCCTCCAAGTCTATTCAGTGAGAGAGGCAGATCCCTAAACTAGTGAAATTGTTCTTATGAGAATGTTTTCCGGACTGTGTTCAAGGGTCAACTATCAAAAGCCAATGCACTTGAGAGATAGCACTGCAGAAAGCTTAGGAGACGACATGGAGGAGGTAACGACGGGTGTTTCAGAAACATACGGAGTCAGCATCCTTGCCAGGGACAGTGGCACATGCACAACGAGTACCGGCAGCAAGAAGAGTGACAGGATGCCCTCAAGCCACTTCCAGTCTGAGACTGATAAAGGAATGGGCAAATGTCAGCTGGACATTGCATTTGATAGGCTCATTTTTTGACACAGGGTTTCTCTGTGCAGCCCTGAATGTCCTGGAACTCACTCTATAGACCGGGCTGGCCTGGAACTCAGAGATCCACCTGCCTCTGTGTGTGCCTCCCAGCTGATAGGCTCATTGATAGGCCTATGTGAAGTACATCTTTGACACTGTAAAATGTCTGCATACTTTAAGGAGTTAAGTCAGTGTCCAGAACGGCTTTGAGAAATCACTAGATGACTCAGTGGTTAAGAGTGTTTCCTGCTCTTACATAGGACTCAAATTTGGTTTACAGCATTCATATTGGGTGGCTCACACAGCTCAGAACTCCAGATTCAACAGATCTGACAACCTCTTTTAGCCTCCATGGGTACCCACACACACATACATCCACATGAACACACAAACACACATAAAGTATAATATACATTATATAGTATCTGTATAATTGTAATTATAAATTATAAACTATAATGTCTGATATATATTATATGTGTATCATATACAAAACAAGTCTGAGCTCATTATGGTATCACATAAGGAGGCATTCACATTATGGGTAAGTTTGAGCATCTCTTGATGGACCTCTGATGTGGGATTCCCCTCTGTATGCTGTGAATATGTTTTAATACCATTGGATAATAAAAGAATCTACTTTAGCCTATAGCAGGGCAGAGTATAGCCAGGCTGGAAGAGATATATATAGAGAGAGTAGGTGGAGTCAGGGAGATGCCATGTAGCTGCCTAAGGAGACAGATACTGGACAGAACCTTACCAGTACCACAAGCCTTGTGGTAAAATACAAAATAATATGAATGGGTTAATTTAAGATGTAAGAGCTAGCTAGAAATACACTTAAGCTATTGGCCAAACAGTACTGTAATTAATATAGTTTTGTGTGATTATTTTGAGTCTGGGTGGCCGGGAACAAACAAAGAGCCTCCGACTACAGACCTCACCCACAAGAATGACAGTGTTCTCTTCTACACTTAGCAAGAACACTCAGAAAAAGCAGACAGCTTTAAACACCATAAACCTGACTCTAAATATTTCTATCAGCATAAGCACGCAGTTCCATATCACTTGATGTGATCATCTGATATACAGGCCATAACGTCTCGATGTTCAGGAAACAGCTCGTGACTGCAGAACGGACAGACACTTCAGCTACCCCTGGCTGCAATTAATAAAGTAATGGACTCGATGAAGAGGCCGTAATTCTCGGACCCAATCTCAAGTGGCACCTTGGGGTTTCTTTGGCACTCGGAGCAGATCTATTCCCTCTCCGTCTATCACAGTTTCGGGATAATATGTCATGGGATCGTTAGAGAGACATAAATAATTCAGAAGGACAGGTCTCTGGGGTAGGATGGAAGAATTAAGTTTGACTTTATTTTAAGACAAATCATAAAAGCTGCTTCAGATCTGCCAAGGTAGATGACAAATCCATTTAAAATACAATAGTCAACCCAGGCGGTTTTTATACCTAACAAGTTGATATAACCTCAAAGCCCCTGCCAAAAGAATATTTAAACCCACAAGTATTTGCTTTAGGGATAGGAAATACAAAAGAATCTGGAGGAAAAGAGAAATGTCTACGAGCGACCTCGGGCAGGATAAGCGTGGGCTAAAATCATTCGTGGAAGGTTAGTTCAGTAGGGTCATGTTAACAGTGCTATCTTAAAAAATAAAAAGTGTCATCCCAAATAATCTGATATTGCTACACTGCAGCGTTCATTGTTGCTTTGGTGAACTATCCCCCGTTGTTTCCCACTTCCCAGTGTCCTGAGTGAACTTTGGTTATGAACTCCCTTGTTTCTTCAAGTTCAGAAAACAAAGGTCTTATCAAATAGATACAATGCATGGTCCCTTTGTGAAAGATACGTAATTGAGCTTAAAATATCTGTGCCTGAGATCCCAACAGGGATAACTAAAGTAAGGGTAGCCTTAGCCAAAAACAGCCTTCACCAGATTGCTTGTCATGGTTTCCCAAAAGGGAGACAGATCTTTCCACAGTTATTCCAAGCAAACATTCAGACTTGCTGAACACGTCTGGGGCCAACACAGGATGTAATGACAATCGTCCCTCACACTGATCCACCTGCCAGAGCAGGAATCAATACATATTACTGCAGTGATTTGCTAAACTTTCTATCCAAAGAAGAGAAATCAGCTTCTATTTAGGCAAAGAAACCAAATATCCATTACTCTCCAAGTTTTTAAGATGGATATTCAAGTCCCAAAGAAAGCCAACATTGGTGAAATTCGGTTGAAAATAATCTCAGAAAGTAGGGCAACCAAGTTACTTAAGAGGCTCAAGTCATATTCTTTCTGCACAGGCAGACCCTGAGGTCACAGAAGGGACAGTCTCCAGGAACAATGTCATAGTCCAGTACCAACCCTCAGACGGGATCGTCTGGCACTCCCTCGTCTCCTCATTCACCTCCAGACAGACCCCACACGTGCAAAGGCCCATCTCACTCTTCTTCCAAGAAACATCAAGGACAAGGATTATGACTGAAATATTTTATGATTGAAATGAGTCGCCTCAATTCCATATATTAACTGTAGTTAATTCCCAAATGATGAAATTAAGAAATGAGGTCTTTGGAGAGTAGCAAAGTCCTGAGGCCCCTTCGCTCACAAATGGTATTAGTTCCCCCAATGGCCTAACTTCCTCTCTTCTCCCAAGGCTTTCTTCCTCCTTCCAGCAGCACGCTGGGCTGAGGACCAAGCCCTCATGGTCTTGGGGAAACACTTAAAATCTGCATCATAAAATTCCCTCTTGGATCCAGCCTGCATCCCTGAGAATCCCACAGTCCGTAGTCATTCTACCTCCCCTACCTGGACCAATCTGTCCATCTGTTTTTACTCTTCCTAATTCAGCAGCCTGAGTCCAAAAGGAAGAGCTGGAAACTTAGCTCTACATTGCAACTACCAATACTTCCTATTAAGGAACTGGAATTGTAAGATGAATTGGAGCACAGAAGTAATCGAGATTTGCAGAGGAGGAAACACAAACCAGGGAGAGAAAAGAACTTGCAAGCGTTTTAGAGATCATCAGAACAAGGTTAGATCCAGCTCCCCAGCATCCTGGCTTCTGACCCTGGGCTTAAGGTTCTTTTCTTTGAAGTGCATCACTTCTGCAGCCAGTCACTCCCTCGTGAATGCATGCACAGGAGGAATTATGTACCAGATGAGTGTCCCTTAAGGTATCAGAACATTTCCTTGGTTTTGGTTTTGTATCATTTCTATCAAGATTTTCCTTGAATAGTTGGGGAGAGGTATCCTTCAAGATCAATAGTACAAATATCATAAAGAATCTATAAAAATTGATCATTCTACAAATGAGCACTGAATCCTAAGGTTCATTCTCAACAGGCTGAGTGTTTACTCCCTAGGGAATCAGCATCAGCTGAGGAGATTTCTGTTTGTCTTTATTTTTGAGACAGGGTCTCACATAGCCCAGCCTGGCCTCAGACCTGCCACACAGCCGAAGCTAGCACTGAACTCTTGCTCTTTCTTCCTCTACCTTCTGAGTGCTTGGATTATAGGTATGCCCTGCCAACCCAGAGGAGCTTTGTTGACAGAATGTGTTTCTTGTGCCCTTTTAGATCCAGTATGAACACAGCGATGCTATACATATAAAAATTCAGATCCTGAGACTCTTGTGCTGCAGGGTGACAACAGTTCCTTGGGTTTGCTTTTAACAGCACAGTATTTCTGTGGGAAGCTCATTGCAATAAGGAAAACATAATGCAGGAGCTTTGAATTCAGTCTTGGGGTTTTCTCAAAACCCATTTTAAAGTGTTCACTGTTATTTAAACTACAGTTTCTAGACGCAACTTCACAGAGACAACAAAGATGACGCCAAGACATCCTCTCCTCTTTCTAGATCTGCCCGGAAGACTGCCTAGGAGGAAGGCTGCTTGTCTGGGCCTCTTTCAAGGTTCCCCAGGCAGGTCTGATGGCCTTCTAGATAGAGGATATTTTCCTCACACAGCTGCAGCCCCAAAACTTGGTGTGGGTGGGCTTCTTATGTATCCCACTTCTAAAGAATCTACATGTATTCTAGAGACTTCTTAGCATCTGTCACTCAAGTGAGGCAGTATAAATTGGACTTGATAAGGTTTGGGGTTGATTTGTTGGTTGCTTGGTTGCTTAGCTGGTTGGTTGGTTTTGAAGGACACAAAGTTGCATGGGTGGGGTATCAGGATGAATCTGGGAAGAGTTGGTGGAAGGTGATAATGATCAAAACACATAGATAAAATTCTCAAAGCACTAATAAACAATTCTCAAACTAGGCATGTAGCCAAGGATGACCTTGAACTCTGCTCCTCCTGACTCCACTTCCTAAGTGATGGGGTTATTGGTTATACCATGCCCCACCCATGCAGTACTGAATGTCACTCGACCCAGATTCATACTTCATGCCCACTCTCACTCAGATTCACAACCTCACTGTGTGGTTAAGCTTCTTAAAGACACTGTGATGTAGTTAGACGTAACATTATGTTATACAACATTCCATCATGCTTGGTTTTGCTTTGTTTTATTTTGGCAGTGCTAGGGACTGAACCCAAGACCCAGGACCTTGCATGTTTAGGAAGCACTGTAGCTACTGAGTTGCATCCCAAACCCTTTGTACTTTTATTTTCTGCTGCTTTATTGTAACCTTGTGTGACCCTGAATGTGTCAAAGCCTACATGGGGACATTCTTTCCTCATCAGATGAATTCCCCTGCCACTGAAAGTCCCTCTCTCTAGCTTGCCTTTCCTCACCTGTGCACTATCCTCTGCCCTCTTGACCCAAGTTTAGGAAGACAAATCAATTACAGTCATGTTGCAAATATACAGAACCAGGCGGAAATGAAAGCATGATCATCACACTTAACCTCTTTGAAAACCAAGAGAAGCAGAGGTATTGGAAATCCTATTAACAGATGCAAAGTCAGATTCAAAAATATTGACTTCGACTGGGGTTATAGCTCAGTTGGCAGAGTGCTTGCCTGGCATGCATGAAGCCCTATGTTCAGTCCCCAGCAACTCATAAACCACAGTGGCACATGCCAATAATCACAGTGCTTAGGATGTAGAAACACAGAAATCATGAGCTCTGGGTTACCTCCACTGCCTAGCATGCCAACCTTGGATGCATGAGAACCAGTATCAAAAACAATTAACAGTTTTCCCACAGAAGTGGCAGAACCCAGACTCCAAACAGGCCTGGCTATTTCCATAGCTGCCTTCTGCTCAATGTCACTCCCCTTCCTTTAGAAACTTAATGACTAGCTGCTTGGCTCAATTATGTTTCAAGCTCACATTGTTGGGCCCTGGATGGCTGAGTCTTGAGTTTTGCATATACACAATCACACACCTTTGACTGTAGAGATCATTTTTTTTTCTGTTGCAGATACACACACTCAAGCACACAAACATTCAATACACAGTGACAGAATGACCCTGCTAGATCTCCTCTTGGGCAACACCTCTGCGATATCCTTTATGACACATGGATGGTGAAACTGAGACCCAGCCTCAGCCCAGCATTAATAGATCTAGTCAGATACAGGACCCTGAGCCCACTCTTCATGCTGCTTCCACGCCAGACATTACCAAGTCATTTATAGCGACAAATGATTTTTTAATACATTCATCAATATTTTAGAGACAGGTGAAATCCAATTACAAGATTTGGATGTATCAAAGCCTTTCTATGCAGCAGAGAATATTTAAAAACCCGTGTAACTTGGGCCTCAAAGTCACATACAACTGCAAAGAGCACATGGAACTCTGAAGAGCCACACTTTATTATGTAGCTCCCTACACACAGCTAGCTTGCATGTTAGAAAAGACTTGTACATCTGTGTGAGAGAAGAGCAGGGGAAGGAGATGGAGGAGAATTGTTCCATCAACATTCATAAAAGAATTTAACCAAGCTAAACTATATCGAGCTGGGGTTAAACCCAGCCCTTGCGTATGTTAAGCAAGTTAAGCGCTCTTACTACTAAGCAAAAACTCCTGTCCCTATTGACAGTTTTTGGTGTTTTGATAAAAAAAAATCACTAATCCTTCACTACCCATTTCTTTTAAAACATTCATAAATAAAGAAACCAAGTCTAATAGCAAAATGATTAGGAAGAATCTCTGGGCACAGATGCCATCTTCACACCTGGTGTATTATTACTTTTTATAAGGTTCTCATCCTGCAACAAAACGTCTGGGGCAAGGGTGAGGTGGAACTCCACCATGAAGAATGGTTTGTTTTGGACACAGCTCATCCCAGCAGAGAAGGCATGGAAGCAGGACCATGAGACAACCAGTCTCCTTGCATCCTCAGTTGGGGAGCAGAGAGATGCTAGTGCTCAGCTTGCTTCCCATTTTCACTTTCAGTCCTGAGACTTATTTCACTGGATACATGTGGCCACCTCTACATTTTCCCACCTTCCTAAGCCACGATATGCTAACGTGGATCCATATCCCTCAGGAAGCTAAGCCTACATAACTACCTAACAGCTGCCCTGCTATGTAATAGTTGCATTGTTGCATTGACTAGCTGATAAAATGTGATCAGTTTACAGACTTTTCATTATGCATTAATTTCAACACTGAGGTTTCCTTTTCCTATTTTGAAACCTTTTAGGTTGTCACAAAGCTCTGTTGAGTTGTGACTATGGTGCTTAATGGCCTTTCCTACTTGGAGGTTAAATGGCTGTGGCATTTCAGATGATAGGAAAGGTGGTGTCATGTTGCCTAAAACGGGATCTGAGCACTTATAGAAACAACCTTCCCCAGGTCTCTCTCTTTGTGTTTTATTTCCAGTTCCTTTAGGAGGAGAGGATGAAAATTGCTGTCAGAAATATATATATATATATATGTATGTGTGTATATATATATACATGCTCTTTGGTTTAATATGTTAATTTTATCATATACTTCATTGAATTTCCATTTAGATTCATCAATGTATTTTTTAAAAATCATCTGTCTTCCTAATATACATAATTTTTAAAGTCCTTCCAGAAAAATTAAAATTTGCTCAGTACTTCCAGGTACGATTACACATCTCATAGTCACATCTTCTAAACCCAGAGTTGCCTATACTGTAATTGAGTTAGCACATCAAGTAAATCAAGACCAATTTCAGAATATCATTCAATCACATTTCTTTGTCTGGATGCCTGACACATGATAGATGAAGGAGGATGGAGGGATGATGGATGGATTATGGATGGATGGATGATGGAAGGATGATAGATAGATAGATAGATAGATAGATAGATAGATAGATAGATGATAGATAGATAGATAGATAGATAGATAGATAGATAGATAGATAGATAGATAGATAGAT
>JABTXL010020982.1:6997943-7009183 GCA_025134845.1 Neodon shergylaensis | reverse complement strand
GATAGATAGATAGATAGATAGATAGATAGATAGATAGATAGATAGATAGATGTATGTTAGGTTCCAGGAAGACACACAGAGTACCGCCAGGCCAAGACCAGCTGTGCTACAGGTACCATGACTTTGTCAACACAACTGTTTGTCAATACACAGTGTTCTGGGAAAGAACCACACAAGTGACTGCAATACAGAAATCTTGGTGCAGAGCACCAGGGCCTCCTCGGCCAGTCCTGAAAACTCAAAACCATCCCAGGGGTAGAAAGTCGGTTGCTTTCACATCGGCCCCAGCATTCTGCAGTGATTGCTTCAAACACACGAATGATACTGTGCGATGGAAATTACAGATAACTGCTTCCTCTGAATCAGGTTGGTGTTCCTAAGCCACGTTGGGTGTGGTTCTTCCACACATCTCTGTAGGAATATAACGACACCCTTACTCTCTGAGACTCAGTTTCCTCATCTACAAAATGGGCAATTTGGGTCTGAAAGAACTCTCTGAGGATGGAAAGACCTGGAAGGTACACAAATGAAATGATCAGCCTGCAGTGAAACCAGTGTGAAGCTGTTGTCATAGGGACACGAAGACAGGGTACTGCACCAGGGAGCCTGTCTTCTCCAAACACCTGCCAGCATTGGCTTAGATGGTTAAAAGTGGTAGACTGCTGTGTGACATGCAGGGGGTCCTGGGCTCAATCCCAGAACTGTAATCAGGTCAGCTCATAAATAAAATTATCCCATCTGAACCTTCGTTTGACCTTTTGTCCATCATTCTGACCTTCTGTCCATCACTCTGATCAGAGCAGTGCAGGACTCAGGGAGGGCACCAGCTGTCATAGTTTCCTTCTCTGTCACTGAGACAAAATACCCTGACAGAAGTAACTTGAGGGAGGGGAGTTTCAGTTCATAGTTCAAGGATACAGTGCATCCCATGGTGGGGAAGTCAAGGCAGAAGTAGCTCGCAGCAGTTGGTCATACTGCATCCATAATCGGGAAGCAGAGAGTGATGAATGCCAGTGCTCAACCTGCTTTCTCCTTTTTTCTCGATCCAGTTCTGCTCACAGAATGGTGCCACCTACAAGTGAGAAGGTCTTCCTACCTCCTACGTCACAGTTTGCCCAAAGGCCCATCTTCCAGGCGATTCTAGAGCTCATCAAGTTGACAAGTGAGTTGAGCATCACACCTACCCCCTACCTTCCCTCTGAACTGACATAGTGTGTTTCTGGCTTCCCCACATGGTGGGCACACCAGGGCACTCTCAGCATCTGAGGTTTGCTCAGGCATCTAGGCGAAGTTCCTCTCTCGAGCATCATGGTTGAAATATTTCATGTGTCTTGTAGGACCTCAGCCAGCTCCCATGCTTCAGGAATAAACGACTGGGTGACTGGATATTACATTCTATTCTAAATTTTATGCTAATTGAAGTAAAATTATACTGACTTGAAAGAGGCCAGCTCATTAACAGAGCCGTTAGGCCTAAGAAGCTCAAGGCTATCAATCCTGCTATTGCTTAAAAGACTTACAGCGTTTTCGACCAGTTTTATCTCCACTTTGATTCAGAGATGGCTTTATAGACACAGCCTAAGTCACTTCAATTATCAATGTTTGTTTACTTGCTCTTAGTTTGCCCCATTAATTGAATGTCAACCAGACCAAAAAGCTGAAGTTCACTTCAGATCTCCCCACCAAAGCTTACACTTTTGCAGCAAAGGACAGGAATGAGCCTCTACTTCAACCAACTTCTGTGGGTCAGAAAATGGCTTTGTGAGTCTGTGTCTTCCCTGTCTAGTGCTAGACACAGAGTCTTAACAGAAATAGGAGGTGATTCCTCCTGCTGGCAAAACAACCTCTAAGTTTCAAACCCATATGTAATAAGGGGCTGCTTGCTAGTTCCCAGCGGCTCAGTACCAAAATAGCCACACAGAAACTGTATTAATTAAATCACTGCTTGACCTATTAGCTCTAGCTTCTTATTGGCTAGTTTTTACATCTTAATTTAACCCATTTCCATTATTTTATATTTTGCCATGAGGCCCATGGCCTACCGGCAAGGTTCCAACATATCTGTCTCCAGCAGTGGTGTCATGGCTTTTCCCTGACTCCACCTTCTTCTTCCCAGCATTCAGTTTAGTTTTCCCCGCCTAGCTAAGTTCTGCCCTGCTATAGGTCCAAAGTAGTTTCTTTATTCATTAATGGTAATCACGGCATACAGAGGGGAATCCCACATCACCCATGAAGCAAATACAACATAAAACGCACAGGATAATGTAAGGGCTTGTTAGGATATTCACAAAGTAGCTAACTGCCAGAAGAATGTGACCGCCTCATATTAACACGGTATGAGGGCTGGTCCTGATGAATGCAGTGGAAGTCAAGAGTTTCACCATACTCCAGAGCAAGAAAGTGATTTCTGGCTAGAAAAACTGCACAGGAACATCTGGGCCCACTGTAAAGCTGGGGGTGTGGGAGGGGGATTTATCTAGACAACACTAGGGAGGATGTGGTTGTTTATTAAACAAGGGTACATGAGGTTTGAATTTGCATGATAACTCAGAACAGACTAGATAGGGAAGTCACTAGCCACAGAGCCAGCCAGCGAGAATGAAGGATTTGTTAAGAATCTGCTGTGGGCCACATGGAAAAGAGTCACAATATTCTCACAGAATTATAGAACTAAAGAAATGAAGAGGGTTGTGGGATATTTGATCACACAGTGGAAAGTTGTGTCTCCGTCCTTCCTTGCCTACCTAAGGCACCTTCTGGTTGGTTTAATGAAGAGCTGAATGGTCAACAGGTAGGCAGGAGAGGATAGGTGAGACTTCTGGACATAAACAGGAACTCTGAAACAGAATCTGGTGAGAGAGCCTTGTCAGCCAGATGTAGAGGAAGTCAGAGGTAAGGAACTGAGGAGAGGTAATGAGCCACGTGGCAGAACGTAGATTAATATAAACAGGTTATGTTTTAAGCATTAGTGTGTTATTATTGAGGAGCTAGCAGTCCACAGTTACAGAAGGGTGCTGAAGAGATGGTTCAGTCCTTAAGAGCGCTTACTGCTCTTGCAGAGGACCTAAGCTCAGTTTCCAGCACCCACGTGGCAGCTCACAATCACCTGTAACTACCACTCCAGGGGATCTGGCACCCTCTTCTGGGATCTCAGGGACCAACACTCGTGTGTACAGACACACAATAAAGATTTAAAATTTTTTTAAGTAATAAAGTTTCTCCCCTATCTTTTCTTTGGGCATGGCCCATCAAACGATGCTTGGCAAATATTCTTTGTTTTGATTTGATTTTATAAGTTTTCTGATCTGATTTAGTCAGCCGCTAGGTGCTTTCTCAGTCTTAATTGTTCAGTAATGCTGTATGCTTTTCCTCTAATGTAATCTCAAAATTGCCCGTGTTACCATAATTTCCCTAATTCAGGCCCCAGTTGTCACATGTATGAAGTATTAGACCTTCCCAGTTCCCAGAAAGAGCCCAGACTTTGAAGACAGTCTGTCTTAAACAGTGTCCTGGTGGTGGATTTATTTAATGTCTCTTGGATTCTAGGACACTCTTAAATAAAGTCAATCAACTTTTCTAATTTATATGTATATATGGGTGTTTTGCCTTCTCGTATGTCTGTGCATCTAGCCTGTCCAAATCCCAGCATTTAGGGGTAGATGGCCTTCAGGCCCCATGCTTTATACAGCTGCCTGTGGCAGTTGGGAAGTGCTGCTGGAGGGAGAAACATTCTTTACTGAGAGGGTGGCATTGGGTAGGTTTTCCATGTGCCAATGAATGGCCCCATACCCATGAACATATGGATTGTATTAACTGAACTATTGCCTGCAGAGGCCAGGAAAAGATACCAGACTCCCTGGAACTGGAGTTACAGATGGTTGAGAACAGCCACATAGTTGCTGGGAATCAAACCCAGGTCCTCTGGAAGAGTAGCCAGTATTCTCTCCGGCCCTCAAACAACTTTTCTTCTCTCTTTATTTTTGAGACTTTCATAAGTATATATGACAAAATATGATCATAACCCCCAAATTTTCCCCTCCAGCTTCCCCCACATCCTTCCCAATGTACTCCCCTCTCAACTTCATGTGTTCTTTTTAGTAACCAATTAAATTCAGCTAATGCTTTGCCTGCCCATGAGTGCAGGGTCATACACTGGAGCATGGGAACCCTACAAGTGGCCACACCATCAATAAAAGTGGTTCTCCCCCGACAGCTATCAATTGCTATTAGCAGCCCTGCAAGAAATGAGGCCTGGAGATCATCTACCCCATATGCCAGGACTTAGGCTAGCTTGATTTGTTTTTGACTTCTTTAAGCCTGTTAGGGTCATGTGACAAAGTTCCAACCAATAAGGTTCTAACAGACCAATAAAGAGGTGAGAAGGGGAAGGATGGGTTTCTGGATATCTTCCTTAAAGCTTATTTTTATTTTCAGCTAATAAGCAGTAATAGTATATATCTGTCTGTACAATGTGTATTTCAACACATATCTACAGTGCATAGGATCTCGGGATGAGTGGCAAGCTCACAATTTCAGGCATTTATCATTGCTATGTGTGGGACCGTTTAAAGTCTTCTCACTAGCTATTTTGAAATATTTGTTTTTGGCTAAATTTATCCTAGTGTGCCAGAGAACATTAGAAGTTATATTCCTGTCCAACTCCACCTCTGCATCATTAACCACCACCCTCTTCTTGATGCCATTTCACCCACACCCTTGGCAGCCTCTGCTTCTCTCTGAAGCTTTTAGCTTCTGCATGCAAGTGGGGGCAAGCAGGGTCTGTCTATCTATACCTGACTGCTGTTTAAAATGTCTTTCTTTTGCATCCATATCGCTGCCAATGGCATCATTTTTATAGCCAAATGATATTCTCCTACATATATGGAATGTGTACACAAATATTCAAATGGGTTTTCTGTCAGTACTATTTACATTTTTAAAAGAAGTTCCATTCTATTTTTCCTAGGGGTTGTCTTTGAATGCCCTGTTAGCATTTTCTCTAATTTCCTTCCCTAATTTATTAGTGTATTGAGTGAGTCACAAACAACTATTTTGAAACCATGAAGGGGAAAAAGAGACAATCATGGCTCTGGATTGATTTGTTTGCAACTAACACGCACCCTAGATTTCTTTTTGTGTGGGGAAAATTATTTTCTTCAATTTGTTATGGCTGTACTAGCATATTCTGTTAATTTTCAGTCAAAATCTTCCAAAATCATTTGTTCATGGCAGGGTCACTGGTGGCCTCCAAGGTGAAAAATCCAGAGATTGATTTTTTTAACATTTTTGTTTGTTTTGTGTGGTTCTGTGTGTACATGTGGTATATATGTATGTGTGGGAGTGTGCAACACATATAGAGGTCAGAGGACTGTTTACAGGAGACAGTTCATACCTTTCTTCAACCATGTGGTACCCAAGGACCTTAGGTCATCAGACTTGGTGACAAGTGTCTTTGTCTTTACCCCTTGGCATCTTTCTCACCAGTCCCAGTGGTAAACTTTTCGAAAAATCTGTTTTACTTTATTAAGCTTTTAGAATTCTTTGCCAAATCACGATTTAGTGCTTAAACCAATGAGTTATTTAGTATTACTTCAGTGTTCTAAAATTTATTTTTTAACTGGGTTTTTTCTCTCCTCCCTCTCTCTCTCTCTCTCTCTCTCTCTCTCTCTCTCTCTCTCTCTCTCTCTACATAATGTCTATCTGTTGTTTGTTTTCTAAGATGTGGGTCTTGCTGTCCAGGCTGGTCTCAAACTCCTGGACCCAAGTGGTCCTCCCATCTGAGCCTTCTGGCGCTGGTCCTAGTAGGATGCGCCACAGCATCCTCCTGCTGCGCATCTTTCTTCACTTTCTTGTTGCATACTAGTTTTCCTGCTTCAGAAGAAGGAAGATGGTCTTTGTCGTCATGACAAAGGTGTCAGTATACCCAATGGTCAATCCTTAGTATTCATGCAAACTGACCCAACAGTGGTATTTGGTGGCTGAACTCTTCTCTTTGAATGCTTTCTTTCCTGGCTTCCAGAAGATTCTGCAGTTTCTAACTTACTGCTGTTCTCTGTCTTCTGCAATTGATCCTCCTTGTCTCATTAATCTCAATGCTCAAATCCCCTAGATCTCCTTTCCCCACCTAGAGCCATGTCTCCAACCTCTATTCCATCTTGATAGCCTACCCCTCCATGCTAATGAATCTTAGACTAACACAGAACCATCCACCTTAGATCTCTGCTCAGATGTCAGAGTGTTCAAATACCCAAAAATGATGCCTGAACTTCCCACAATCTATGAAACCATTTCCTGAGGCCTTTCCAAATTCAGGTTAAGATTTTTTTTAATGTGTATATGTGTGTGTGCACATGCACAGATGCCAGGAAAGAAAGAACATCAGATCTCCTGAATTTGAAGTTCCAGGCAGTTGTGAGCCACCATACGAATGTGGGCAACTCAATTCGGATCCTCAGTAAAAGCAGCTGGTGTTCTTAATTGCTGAACCATCTTTCCAGGCCCTCAGTTAAAGGGTTTGTTTTTTTCCCTGTTTGCTCAAACTAAAATCACTGGAGTCATCCTTAACTGGTATCCTCTAAATCCCACATCCAGTCTGTCAGAATACTCTATTGGATCTGTCTTCCGGACATCTCTAGAATTGGGTGGCTTCTCACCACCTCCTTTGCCACTTCCTCAGTCTGAGCCATTTTGATCTCTTCCCTAGTCTCAATCACCTCCTAACTAGGCCTGCTATATCCACCACTGACTTCCCACAGCAACTAGGAAGCTCCTTCCCTGGTGCTGGGAATGGAATCCAGGGTCTCCTGAACTCTGAAGACCTAGATGACACTTTTAAAGTCTACAGTGCAGCCACACTCAGCCTCCCTTCAGCTTCCCCATGCACTTCAGAATTGGGAAGAGATAAAAACTCATGTTCAACTCCTATATCATTTAAGTCACCACACTTCCATTCCTCCCGTTGCTTCTTATTTCTTTGGCATATTATTTTGTTATTTTTCATATCAACTAAAAAAATAACAACAGAAACATAATAACCACCCACACTTTCTAAATCCAGACTCACTATTCTTAATATTTCACCATCTCCTTCCCTTCCCTTGGTATATATGTGGGGTATCCATGAATATACATTTTTGCTGATCCATTTGAGAGTCATCTGAAAAATCTTTTTTTAACCCATAAATAATTCAGCATCTATCTCCTGTAAATAATGTATTCCTTATAACTATATTACAACTATCATGCCCCAGAAATGCTATCTAAGCACAACACGGCCCTCTCCTACACATCCATACATATTTACCCCGTCATCCCAACAAGGTCATGAACATCATTTTTTGCAATAGTATTACCCACCACATGTTGTTTTAATGTTCCTCTTTTTATGCCATTTTCATGACACATACCTTTTAAGAGGCCGAGTTGGCTGGTTTTTTTTAGAATATCCCTACTTTAAACTTGCTTCATTGTGTCGTCCTCATGGTTAGCACACTAAGTAGGTCACCTCTAGTTGCCTCTAACATTTCTCTAATTAACAAAGAAAACCTACCACAGCCCTTCTCTCCCATCCTAGCTTCTCATCCTCAGCAGCCGAAAGCTCCTTCCATCTGGAGGGCAGCCGGCACATAGCAGACACTAGAGTAGATGCTCCGTGGTCCAGGGGGGACCAGAAAACAATTAGGGATATTGGTGCAGGTTGAGCTAAGTTGAGACTCTTTTTTTGCTATTTTGTGACTGTTCTACAGAGCTTCGCATAGAGATTACAGGCCACCAGGCTCTTCCATCTGCTGTCTAGTTTTTAACTGGAATTTTTAACGGTCCAATGTATAGGATAAAAACTAAATCTCTTTCTCTAAGCCTTCCTGAGTCACTTCCTTGGGAATGGTATTAGCAGATTCTCGTGTGTGTTCAAATGTTCTGTATCTACAAGCATCTCACGCCCTGCTCTGCACCTCGGCTCCAGCAGCTGAGCTCCCAGTAGATCAGCACAAATGAACTTCTCTTTCTCTTTAACGGCAATACAGCTTTATGTAATATAACGATTTGAACCAACCCCAGGATTCAAACTGAGGATCAACTATAACCTACTGAATTGATTCCTAATTGATGAGTTTTTGTCCTTGTATTAGAAACAGAACTACACCCTCACCCCTCATCAAAGAAGTTCCTTTTTTCAACCGAAGGAGATCGTTACAGAAATCCAAAGCTGGTCAGACTGCAGAGAGCAAATGACCAGGGGGTGCTCAGCCCCAGCTAATATATCTACAACCTAAGGCTCAGGGAACATCAAAGAAAACAGAATAGAAAAAGAGCTGGAGGGCCAAGATACCTATTCTGTACATGAAAGGGAAGCTGGCACCCATGAAAATCTCAACAATATGACCGCCTAAATAAGACCTGCACAGTGACAACACCAGTGGACATGCCATCATGGGTAGGGGAAATCTCACAAGGTCCCACCCCTAGATGAAGAGCTGCAGGTAACTAATTGCTAAAAGGAGAGAACGGATCTTCTCCAGAGATGAGCTCTTCAGCCTGTGGTGGTTTGAATCGGAATGGCCCCCATATGGTCATGTGTTTGAGCGCTTGGCCATAGGGAGTCACACAAGGTGCAACCTTGTTAGAATGGGTGTGACCTTGTTGGAGGAAGGGTGTCACTGTGGACGCAGGTTTTAAGGTCTCATATATGCTCAAGCCACGCCCAGTGACACTGTTCACTTCCTGTTGCTGCAGGTCAAGCCGTAAAACTCGCAGCTCTTTCTCCAGTACCATGTCTGCCAGCATGTTGCCATGCTCCCTGTCATGACAATGATGGCCTAAACCTCTGAAATTGGAACCTCAATTAAAAGTTTTCCTTTATACAAGTTGTTGTGGTCATGGTGTCTCTTCACAGCAGCTAATGAAGACACAACGCAGTCCCATGTGGTCAGCCCTAATGTACATATGAACAGCCTTCGTGTACATATGAACAACATTAAATGGACTCATCGGGCTGTGTTTATATATTCGTATGTGTGTATATGTAACACTAATAATTAAAGAAGAGGCTACGAATTTGAGGGAGTAGATGGGGAACACAAGGAGGAGGAAGCAGGAGAGGGAATGAGGTAAATGTTGAAAATAATGTACTCATGTATGAAATTCTCAAAAAATAATTTAAAGTTTTAAAAGAAATTATAGGGAAAAAAAAGAAACAGGGAAAGAACCACCTTTGAATGTCAGTTTACACACTGGCCTTTGGATAAGCATCCCTGTGTGGACTGCCAGACAAAAGGACAGGAGGAAACACTCAGCTTTGTGGCATCCAATTGCTCTCCAAAAGAATTGCACCCATTCCTTGCTTATTCACAGTGATTGAGACTAACGGTTTCTTTATATTCTAATACTCGATATTATTAAAAGTTAAATACTATCAATCTGGGAGGTACCCTTGTTCCAATTTCCAAGTCTTAACTGTGAATAATGTTATTTTTTTTTACTTTTTATAACCCCTTTGTGTTTCTATCTCTGTGAACTGCCACCCCGTTCCTATGTCTGGGTTTCTACTGACTTATTGTGTTTTCCATTATTAAATCATCTGGCACTACTTTGGCTGAAATAACTATTAAAGAAAATATGTCTTTTCTTTTATAAGAAAAATAGAAACTGTTTGAGAATTTAAGCTTTTTCCTGTGGGTTTATAAAGCCTGGGTTATAAAAAAAAGTCATATATTCTATTTTTACTACAGCATGAAAGGCCACAAAAGATACATCATAGATTTGCATTTATGGATTTGCCATTTCAAATTTGATAAATCTAACCAGAGTATGAAAAACTTCCAGCCCATATTTAATACTAAAGTCGACTCTCTGAAAGTTTCACTACAACTTTATTTCTTTATTCTTCGGGGAAGAAAAATCCTCTTCCTCCAGCCTCTTGTAATTATTCTTTGTTTATTGGGTCCTCCAGTCTTGAACATAAAGAAGTCCTTAGCTTACGGCGACACTCTAAATTGAGTCTATCATATGGAGATATTGCTGAGTTGCTAAGCCAAGGTATAGATAGTGCCAGATCTCTTTCAGAATGTCTTCCAGCCACGTCTCATCTGATAAGAATGCACATAAGTAGGCATGGTGGTTCACACCACCACCACTTGAGAGACTGAGGCAGGATGGGCAGTAATGTGGGCCAGCCTGGGCTATCTAGTGAATTGGGGATTAGCCTGGAGTACAGTGTGAGATGCTTTCTCAAGTCTTGCTCTTCTACACTCTGACTAATCCTCCCTTTATCCCCATTTGGCCTTCACTGTGTGCCAGTCAGATGCTTCAGTGGGATGTGCCAAGGCCTGAACGTATTTACCCTGAAATTTGTGTTACCAGCATGATAATCTCAGAAGGCAATGGTGAGAATGCCTCCCTCCTGAGTGAGATCAACATGCTTACAAAAGAGGCTTCATGCAGCATTCAGATGCCCTGTCCTAAAGCCCACCACCATCTGACTAAAGCTAGCACCTTAGTCTTGGACTTTCGTGACCCCTAAACTGAGATAAAATAAAAAAAAATATCTTGGGCTTTCTAAGTTACCTACCCTTGAGCATGCTATTCTGGCACCATCTGGAATACATCTGTACGTGTGTCTGCTATCCTAGACTAGAAGCCCTTGCAGTAAAGATGTGATCAACTCACACCCTTACTAGGGACTCGGTGGAGAACGTGGCTGCAGAAATTCTCAGCAAATACATTGCATGGACAAGGAAATGAATGAGGTTGCATTAACTATTCACTTTTACCCATTAACATGAGGCCACGCCCACCCTTTCCTGCACTATGTTCTAGCATTCCCCCCAAGACTGGCCCCTCAGAGACAGAAAATAATCAGGTGTTTCTAAATATAATCAAAGCAGGCCTTCAAAACCTAACTTCTCATTATTGAGTCCCCCCTCAATGACCATTAAAACCAAATTACATCAGATCTAGGCTAAAATACCAGTGCTTTGCTAAAGAGATGCTCTTTGCAAAGGAGTTTCTGATGTAGCCACGCCTAAAGCTTTGTTGTGATGATTGCCACAAGGAAACTTTTCCCCAAAGTTTTACTGTGTTTACATTTAAAAAAAAAGCATTTGGCCTCAGATGGATGGGTGGATAATGGGTGAATGATGCATGATGGATGGATAGATAGATAATGGATGAGTAAATGATGGGTGGATGGATAGATGATGGATGGATGGATGGATGGATGGATGGATGGATGGATGGATGGA
>JABTXL010020982.1:6958216-6996422 GCA_025134845.1 Neodon shergylaensis | reverse complement strand
AAAGAAAAGAAAAGAAAAGAAAAGAAAAGAAAAGAAAAGAAAAGAAAAGAAAAAGAAGACATGGAAGGCTTAAGAGATCATGGCTCAGCAGTTAAGAATACTGGCTGCTCTTGCAGAGAGCCAAAGTTCAGTTCCCAGCACCCACATGGTAGCTCACAACCATCTGTAACTCCAGTCCCAGGTCTGATGCCCTCTTCTGGCCTGTGAGCACCAGGCACACACATGGTGCACAGACATACAAGCATGCAAACACCCATACAAAGCAATTAGAAAAAAAATAAAATTTTAAAAATAATGAAGAAGAAGAGGTCATGAAATTATTTATTAGGAGCCTTACCTGAGATCCAGGTTTGAAATAATTCTAGAAATAAATGGGGCAGTAATTAGGAGGGGAAATGGGAAGCAGACATTTTCCCCAACTTATATCAGACCTGTCAGTTTCTCAAGTAACTTCACATAATAATGCTTTATATGTATATGGATGGATGGATGATGCATGGTGGATGATGCATGGTAGATGGAATTTGGATGGATGGATGGATGGATGGATGGATGGATGGATGGATGGATGATTCATGATGGATAAATAGATGAATGATGGATGGATGATGGGTGGATGATGGGTGGATGGATAGATGGATGGATGGATGGATGGATGGATGGATGGATGGATGGATGGATGGATGGGTTCTTCTCTATAGAATGAAATCAGCTTAGCCCACTTCTGACTCAGCTCTCCCCATGTAAGCTGCACGTCCTAAAGAAGCAAACCCTAACCTTTTTTTAAAGCCCTACCCAGCCTACCTATCTTCTTCTTTTCTTTTAATATGTATAGGTGTTTTGCCTGAATGTGTATCTGGGCATCACTTGTGTGTCTGGTGCCTGAGGGAGGCCAGAAGAGGGCATGAGATCCCCTGAAACTGGAGTTACAGGTGGCTGTAAGCCTCCATGTGGATGCTTGAAACCAAACCTAGGTTTTCTGGAAGAGCAGCCTGTGCCCTTAACCCTGGCTATAGTCTTAAAGCATCACTGTCACTGGTACGATACCATACAAAGTTCACTGGAATGTGATTCTGAATAATTCTCAGTTGTTAAAGTAATTCTACATTTTTTGGCCACATCATTTAGCTTTTGTGTGCCTTAGTGTCTTCATCTATCAAAGAATTACTCCTGCTTGCCCAGATTTCCATGTGGGACATCTGTTAAATATTGTATGTGGATAAAGCATGTATAAACAAATGTGTATACAAGTCAGCTATAATAAGATTTTACCAATCAATACAGAACAGGAAAACTTCTTGTCCCAAACCTGACTACCTGAGTTTGATCCCCAGGATCCACATGGTAAAAAAAAAAAAAAAAGAAAAGAAAAGAAAAGAAATGTCCCCCAAGTTGTCCTCTAAACTCCACAGGCATGCCATGGGTCGAACACACATGCACACGCACACACCCACACATGCATTCACACATAACTTTAAATTGTGAAATATGTTTAATACTGTTTGCTATCAGGGAAATATTTGCAAATTAAAATATTATGATTTCATCTGACCCGAGTCAAGCGGCTGTCATTAAGAAAACAAACAAGAAACACTGGTGAGGAAGCAGGGAGTGGAAGAGAACCCCCACATCCTGTTGGAGAAATGTAAATTAGTCCAGCCACCGTGAAAAGCTGTATGGCGCCTCCTCAGAAGGCTGACAAGAGAGCTATCATATAGCCCAGCTGTGCTACTCCAGGGCACATACCCAAGAGATTCTAAGGCACATCTACTTCACTGCAGCACTATTTACAGGAGCCAAGTTAGGAACGCAAACAAGGTGTCTGTCAACAGATGAATGAATGGAGAAAGAAAAGGCAGTGTGCAGGCACAGTGGAATTTTACTCAGCCTCGAGAATGAAATTGTGTTGTTTGCAGAAAAAAAAACAAACAAATGGAAATTACCATATGCAGAAAAATAAGTTGACTCAGAGAGACAAATGCCACACAGATTTTATATTGACACAGAAAGTCACCTGTGGGTACAGGGCATGATCTGAGAAGTCAACCAACCTATGGAATGGCAGGAGCTTGAGACAGGAAAAAATGGAGGGAGGATGCTCACAGTCGAAGGACACAATAGACTTGTGTGGGAATAAGCCTTTGTGAAACCCGTCACTGCGCAATGTATATTATTATACCAAAAAAAAAAACCTGGTTTAAAATATCCATTTTCAGAAGACCCAAAGCTTCAAGAACTATAGCAGAACTATTATACAAAAGGCATCAAAGAAATCACCTTTCTAAAAAGAAATAACATGAAAAATGGATGCACATAAAACAAAATTAGAGGTAACATAAGTAACAACTATTAGGTAAATCTAAGGAATTACTCATTATTAATTAAATTTCCTCAGAAGATAACCAACTGCATAAGGAAAACTGTACAAAAGTAAAGTATGAGTAATATTAGGAAAAGGACAAGTCGAAGGTTGAAGTATATATTTGGAAGTTCTGATATCTAAAATTGAATATTGCATGAAGGTGAAAAACAAAAAAACTAAAGCCATGTATTATAAACCCTAAAACAACCACTATAATAAAATAGCAAAACCTTTAGCTAAAAGGACAATAAACTTTAACTATAAAAATAAAATGTTAGGGGGCTGGAGAGGTGGCTCAGTGGTGAGTACTGGCTACCTCCTGAGGACCCATGTTCAATTCCCAGCACTATAGGCCAAAGAAAAAACTTAAAGTGGCACTAGAAAATAATTTAAATTTAATAAAAATGAAAATGCTACTTATTAAAATGTACAGGATCCAGGAGAAGGCAACACTGAGTGGGGATTTCCTTGTAGCCAGGGCCAGAACACAGGGGTCTTAACAAATTATCAAAGCTTTTTCCTGAAGATACTGGAAAAGGAAGTAATTAAACTTCAACTGAGTAGGGAAAAAAAGCTACTGGAAAAGAAATCAATGAACTGTGAAGTAGAAATATCACAGAGAAATCAGTGAAATCAAAGCTGGTTCTAGGCTCGGATCAATCAAACTGGTCAAGTTCTAGTTAGACTGCCCAAAAGAGGAAGGCTACATCGCTGAGACCAGACTATAAGATGGGCAACCACTGCTGATCCCATAGTGACCAAGAGTAGAATAGGATACAGTGACGTGAATAGCTCTATACTGGTCCATTTACAATGGGACAAATTCTTTGAAAAAGACGAACAGTCACAGACAACTTAAGAAAGAAATGACCTGAAGAATCTTATATGAAAGAAAATAAGGGCCGGGGTTACAATTCAGTGGGAGGGTGCTGGTGTTAAGTGTAGACCTGGATTCAAGTCCCAGCTATGGTGGGAAGATGGCAGCGTGTCCGTATGGAAGAATGCCATCAGCATATGCTCGGGCTGCTTCTCAGATCTCCATCGTGAGGTCAACCTCACTGACCACTGAGCTTTCATATCTGGAGTCAGTACAATGAAGACCCCAGCCTCAGAGACCGGGAGAGCGACAGCGCGATCGATGTCAGGATCGATGTCAGGGATTTGGTTATGTGGCTTCACCTCCCATGCCGGGTGCCTGTGCTCCCCCGAACTATCTCAATGGTCTCTCTGGCCACTGACGTCTGTTTTGACTTTGAGAATTGTCACACTTTAGGGGGCTCCTGAGACTCCACCCCCAATTTCTTCGTAAAGCTCATTCCTGGATATTGTTGGGCTTCATCTTGACAACTGACTGCCTTTCCAGGTCCTTGTCACGCTCCGCCCAGAAGACAGTACAAGGCTCTGAGAGGGCAGACAGCCATCTGTGTAGCTTAGATGAGGCTCTGAGGGCCCGTGGCTATCACGGTAAAATACCCTCTCCAGAAGGATAAGTGGACAGGGGAAAGACTCCGCAGCGTGGCACCTAGCGTTGTCCTTAACATCTTTCTCAGTTGAGAGAGAAGGCTAGAGCCTGTTCAAGGCCCATTACCTGACCCCAGGACCGGCGTGTTTGCGCCTGTGTTCCTCCCCACGTACCTGACAGCTTATGCTCGCCCCTCAGAGGGTCACATCCGTGTGAAATCCCCCATGGATGCCCTCGGTCACTGTCCTGTGCGACATATCTCGGTCCTGCAGGGGCCTCTGAGCTGCCAGGTAGCTGTGACAGTGGATCAGCCTGGTGGTAACTGGGTGACCGCGTGCTCCTCGGAACCTGGCGGTGGTCCCCAGGTCTGTATCACAGAACTCTGGTCTGTTGGGTCACAAAGGCTTAGAGGTGGGGGAGGGGTGGCAGACAGCAGAAGTCAAACCCCAGCCCCTCCCACTGCCTCCAGCCCCGCAAATTTCAATCTCCAGCTTCCCAAATTCTCTGGATCCCACTCAAAACGTTATGAGGTGGCTTTTTGCGAGGTTTCCATCGCCTCAACCTATCAGGAAGACCTTCACCCACAATGTGCCCTGGAACCCAGGCATCAGCTGCTTCCTAAACTGAGCCAGGGACTGTCAAACCGTCAGGCTCCTCGTACAGGTTTTGTGGTTTTCCAGGAACTGCCTTTTTCAGGATTCCTCTGTCGACAGCTCCCACTTCCCTCCATCGTAAGTTCCTGATGTGCATCAACCCACACAGGAAACCTAAGTTTCTCTTATACCTATTTAGATACCTAGATTTGGGATAACTTTTTTAAATGTTTATTCCATTATCTTCAATATAAGGTGTTAAATTCCTTATTAATGTATCAAATGTAGGGGACTGGAGAGATAGCTCAGAGGTAAAGAGCAGCACATGCTACTCTTCCGGAGGACTTGGGTTTGATGCCCAGCACCCACACAGCATCTCAGAACCAACCTAAACTCCAGTTCCAAGGAATTCAGCTCCCTTTCGGGGTCTCTGTGGGCACCGGGCACATGTAGAATGCACATGCATACATGTAGGCAAACATTCATATATGTAAAATAAAAATAATAACATTTTTTAAAAAGAAATACTCTAAATATATGCTTGGACAATTGGTTGATCAATCACATCAAATTGAGTCATTATATAAAGGCATTAGTCCTCTGCTAGTATAATTTCACAGCGGATTTTTACCTGAGTTCTGTGTGCCTGAAGAACAGGGGTAACTAATGAAATGTATCGTGCGCGTGCGCACACACACACGCCTTTGTGTTCTAAAATGAGCTTACTGTTGATAAAAAATGAAAAGACTCACTCTCACGGCTCAACATAAAACTCTGAACCTACTCAAAACACAATGAGGTGGTTTTTGGAATGTTTTTCAGAACTGCTTTGATTTTTGTTGTTCTTATTTTTTTAGAGATTTATTTTTGTTTTATGTATATGAGTGTTTTACCTGCATGTCTGTCTGTGTGCCACATGTATGCAGTGCTCACAGAGGTAGAAGAGAATGCCAGATCCCCTGAAACTGGAGTGAAAGAGAGTTGTGAGCCACCATGTGGGTGCTGGGAACAGAACATAGGTCCCCTGGAAGAGCAGCTGGTGCTCTTAACCGTGGAACCATCCCTCCAGCCCCATTTTCTTAATGTAAATTATGAAACCCACCTCCCCATCCTCCATTCTGTACCTCCAACAACTTCCCAATTCTCCCAACAGCTGTTCTTTCCTAATTTCATGTCCCTCCCCCCCCCCCAAATCCATTAACTCCACTTAATGTTATCAGTATGTCTGTGAGGGAATAAGGATGTCTCCTGAAACATGAGAGACTCTCCTGCGTCATATCCCTGAAAGAAAAAGAAAAAAATAAAAATGAAAATAAAAAAACCTGACTCCTTCCTCCAGCCGTTATCAGTTGCCAGTAGCAGCACAGCCACAGTTGGGGCTGGGGCTTTATGAACCTCTCCATCCCTGCTGGAATTCTGCTAGGCAACCACAACCACTGTGAGCTTATGGATGCTGCTGCGGTCCTGCATCCTGTTTCACCCCAGTCTTCCTGATCTCTAGCTCTTACAATATCTCTGCCCGTCCTGTTAGACAATCTCTGAGCCATGGGGAGAAGGGATGAGACAAAGAGTTTTCGTTTAGGGCCAGTCACTCCTCAGAGTTTCTTTTTTTAAAAAATATTTATTTATTTATTATGTATACAATATTCTGTCTGTGTGCATGTCTGCAGGCCAGAAGAGGGCACCAGACCTCTTTACCATGTGGTTGCCGGGAATTGAACTCAGGACCTTTGGAAGAGCAGGCAATGCTCTTAACCACTGAGCCATCTCTCCAGCCCTCCTCAGAGTTTCTTTTATTTTCTTTTTGTGGCTCCGTTGTTTTCAAGCATGAGTTTTGCGATGACAACATCATGTCACGAGACCAAAGGGTTGGACAAGCCTACAAGGGTTTCCCTTGCCCACCTATGTCAAGGTCAAATAAAGACCCTCCAAAGTTATGTTCTCTTCATAAATCATTAACTGAACTCTTTTGTGTGTGTGTGTGCTTGTTGAACCATAACAGCAAAACCTCTTATTAACCAAACTTTAAGTTCCTCTTCCCCACCAGACCCACTCTTAGCCTGAATCACATAAGCCCCTCCTATTTGCCCCACCCAAAAGTAAGCTGAATGCCATTAATATATATTTGCTGAGTGAGTGGTTGGTACTCCCCCACTACTACAAATGACATCAGTGGGTTTCAGCCCACCATCTTCCTGCTGGGAGGCTCAGAGTCTTCCCCTAATCCCCTCTCTCTTTGTTTCAACATTATTTGGAATTATTTAAAAAAAAAAAGTGTTTTCAAGAGGACTATTTTAAAGACAAGGAGGGGTTTGCTGGGGGAAATAAACCAATCATGTTGCTTATGGAAGAACACGTTATATATACATGGGTCTTTAAAGGTGGTACCGGGGCACCACCTTTAAAGACAGAATTTGCAGTTGAAATAACAAGATTTTGACTCCTTAGCAGCTCAATTTACCTGAGTTTCGCATCTGTTTGTGTTTGGAAGCAATGAGAGCAGAAAGAAAGAAAATCTATGTAAATCATTTGACTGGTGCAAGTTAAAGACAGATGTGCAAAGATCGTACTGGGGACCTAGGGATGCTGCTAAGATCGTACTAGGAACCAGGAAAGCTGCCATGGCTAAGTTTCCAGGACAACCTAGAAGAGCCCAAGAAGTAAGTGAGCACAGCCACCATTGTCCACAGGGACATGGGCTGAGATCCCAGAACAAGAAGGCAGAAACCTCTGAATTAGTTCCTCAAACCTACCAGGTTAGCCTAAATCCCTCCTCCTCTACCCAGAAGAAAGTTCTTAGAGAGAGCCCAGTATAAGTAGCATGACCTTAACCACATAAATTCAGATTTGTGGTCATTAAAATAAAGCAAGAATTCAAGAGAAGTGCTGGGCATTTCGTGCAATGAAGACATATCTTATAACACGTGACTGATGGAAATGTGGCTTAAACACAGCTCAGAAAATTTCATTAAACAGGGTCTATCATCTGTAGTTGACCAAATTCAACAGGCACAGCCACATTAATATTTGTTTTAAAATCACTCTATTTTAAGCCATAGTGATAACTTGTGGCAGAGAATACCTGACGCTTCTTGGAAAGTTCCTTTCCCTGGCGAAGGCTTGACCAATTCCTGATGTGTGTAGAGGGAGCAAAAGTTGATGATGGACACAGGAGTTGGTGATAGCTCCCGCCACAAGGTAACAGCAACTGCCACACACACACACACACACACACACACACACACACACACACACACACGGTCTATGAAGCCTCTCCCTGTGGGACTTGGGGCAAAATCACAGCATTAATGGGCTCTGTTCTCCTTTCCCCCATGATAAATCACTTGTACACAAAGCCTGTCCTGGGTTCACCTTCTTGGAGGCCCTCAGCCTCACTGGCCTCAAGATCATGAAATAAGATTGAACACTTCTTGTCATAAAAATCCTGTTATATGTGACCTTTTATTCTTTTATTTACTCAACAGATACTCCATGCTCAGACAAACTCTCTTTATAGAGTTCAACCATTGCCCTGAGAACAGTCACCTTCTAAAGACCCACATTTAACCTTGGGGCTGTCGTCACTGAGCCCTGTTGATCGACCCAAGCAGCCAATTCCCTGTCCATGTCACCTTCTACTAAGCCATCTTAGATCAGCAGCACCCAGACTGCCAATGGTATCAGTATGTTATAACACATAAATATAGCTCTTACTCTTCCAAAAAGAAGCTAATGAAAACAAGGGAAAGTCAGAAGAAAGGAATGAGATTCACATTTCCCAATATTTATTCTTATATACTTTTTATACAATGTTTTTACTTTTTATTGTCTTTATTGAGTTATATATTTTTCTCCGCTCTCCTCCCTTCCTTCCCCTCTCCTTCTGCCCTCTCCCATGATCCCCACACTCCCAATTTTCTCAGGTGATCTTGTCTTTTTCTACTTCCCTTGTAGATTAGACAATGTTTTTACTTTTAAAATATGTAGATAATTTATATAAAAAGTAAAACAAAAAGGAGAAATAGCATTCCCTAAAACAAATACACTCTCTCTTGAGAAATTCACACCCACTGTTGGATATAGAATGCTTCTCTCTCTCTTTCTCTCCCCCCCACCCACGCTTAAATCTATAATAAAACTATTTCTTAATAAACTCCAACTTAGCTGTGAAAATAATAAAAGTGTGAACAAGTGATCCAAATTGTATTTCAAAATGATAAAACTCCACCTAGAGAAAACAGTTATTCCAAATAGCCAGTCAATACAGCGGGTGAGTTTATCGCTAGTGGGCATACTGGAACTGTAGCTCTGAAATGATTTTGTGTGGTATTTTAGGTAAAGCTAATCAAAAAACATTAAAGTTATTACAAAGGAAGATGTTCAGTCTAAGACAAAACACGGGGAGCTGGAGAGATGGCTCAGTGGTTAAGAGAACCAGCTGTTCTCCTAGAGGACCTGGGTTCAATTCCCAGCACTCACATGGCAGCTCACAACTGTAGCTCCAAGATCTGACAGCCTCACAAGATATATATGTACACCAATGCACATAAAAGTAAAAATGAATGTTTAAAAAAACACAGTGAAAGAAATAAAGGAAACGCTGCACGTTGGGTTTTAATCACTAAAGTCAGCATGGGCGCACTAGTCTTTAAAATACGTTCCTAGCTGGGCGGTGGTGGCGCACGCCTTTAATCCCAGCACTTGGGAGGCAGAGGCAGGCGGATCTCTGTGAGTTCGAGTCCAGCCTGGTCTACAAAGGGAGTTCCAGGACAGGCTCCAAAGCTACAGAGAAACACTGTCTCGAAAAACCAAAAGAAAAAGAAGAAAAAAAATACGTTCCTAATTCTGTCTGAAAAGCAGCATTTGCAGTCTAATAGGAGCAAGGACATCTAGGGCCCAAATCCTCTCCAACCCTCCACTAAACAAGCGCCCCCGCACATGCGGGGCTCCCTGAAAAGTAAAGCCATTTGGGGAACTGTACAAGCTGAGGCGAGGATATCTTCAGTCACTAAACAAGACGGCTCAGAGATGAATACAAAGGTGTTGAGAGAACCCCAGAAGCCAGACCGAAGGCACTTCCAGTGGCCTCTGTGATAAATGTGCACACAGGAAAGAGTAATGACTATAATCATAGAAGGCTCTGAAGTACCAAACATCCCTGAGCCCATAAAGAAATCCAAAATCCAAAGGTAATGAGGGGAAGAAGGCAAAAAAAGGAAGGAATGTTTTTGCTTTAGAGTAAATGCTAACGGAATAAGGAATACTAAGAAATCACCATGATCTTCTCCACCTGGAAATAGTATTTTGAGCAAATGCTCAAATACCAATGGGACGGTCTCTTCCTCCTGACAACTGACAAAAGAAGATTACCTGTCAATGACACACTCTTGGCATCACCCTAGAATCAGGTGACAAACCTCAGTTTCTAGAGTCCCATAGTGTGAGGAAATATAAAACAAAATCTACATGAAGCACTATTACAAAAGGTTTAGACTGACTCTAACCAAGCCTATAGTCATGACTTTTGTTTTATAAATGAGGAATTAGCCAAAGAATATGAAGAAGCAACCAGAAAAGACCAGAATGTGCCCAGTTCACATGATGGCTGCCTGAGACTCTAAAAGCCAGAAATAAAATAAGTCAGATGTGTGTTCCAGATTAATCAACACTGAATAATACAAACAACATGATGTGTGAACCTAGGTTACACTCCTATTCAAAAAATTAAGATATAAGAGACGAATAGATGGCTCAGAGGTTAAGAGCACTGTCTGCTCTTCCAGGGGACCCAAGTTCGATTCCCAGAATCCACATGATAGTTTACAATCCTCTGTAATTCCAATTCCAGGGGATCTGAAGTCCTCTTCTGGTGTATGCAAGCAAGGCTCATGGTGCACCATCATATGTGCAGGCAAAACACCCTTATACAGGAAATAAAAATAAATGAAATAGTTGCCATGTGAAGGACCATTACAGAAGTTTGAACATATGATTGATTAGCAGCAAATGTGAGCACAAAATTATTGCTAATTTAAATAACATTATTGTATACTTTTAAAAGGCTCACTCTAGGGCAATGGTTCTCAAACTTCCTAATGCTGCAACCCTTTAATACAGTTCCTCATATTGTGATGACCCCAACAATAAACTTATTTCACTGCTTCTTCATAACTGTAATTTTGCTACTGTTATGACCCATAGTATAAACATCTGTTATGCAGGATATCTGATGTGACTCCCAGAGAGGTCGAGACCCACAGGTTGAGAACCACTGTTCTAGGGTGATAGCTCAGTTATAAAGTGTTTGCCTTGCAAGCATGGGGTCTTGAGTAAAATTGCCAGGACCTATGTAAAGACTGTGGGTCTGGTGACGTACGTGCATTTGTATTCCCTGCACGGAGGAAGGTGAGGAAGGTAGAGCCCCAGGACTTGCTGTTCAGCTGACATACTGGAGACAAGAGTGAGAGAGAGCCTGTGTCATAAACCAAAGCTGAGCCCGGAAAACACCTCGGTCATTAAGAACACTTTCTGTTCTTGCAGAGGCCCCAAGTTCTACTGCCAGCACCCATGTAAGGGGTCTCCTAACTATGTTCTAGGGAATTCAATGCCCTCTTCTGGCTGTGGCAGACACACACATACACATTCACATACCATGCCCAAACAAAAATTACAAATGATAAAAATAAATCATTTTTTAAATGAAGGAGGTGATACCCAAGGTTCACCTCTGTTCTCTACATGTATGCCCACAAAAAAAATAAAAATAGATAAATAAATAAAAACAGACTGAAAGAAATGTTCTTGTTCTGCTCGTCCAGAGGACCCAAATTCGAGTCCCAGCACCCACATGGCAGCTTACAATCAGATTATAAAAGGGATGCATGCTAGTGTTCACAGGTGTGATTCATAAAGGCAAAATCTTATTTTCATGTGATCTACCACATGTTAGACGCAGTTGTAAAGGAACTACAGCAAAGTGAGACCACCACTGAACATGGGTGAAGAGCGGCAGGTGCTCACTGTGCAATTCTTTCAGGTTTTCTGTGTTAGAAATGTGGTCGAAATAAAGCGAGAGGAAGGAAGGCACAATCATGCGTGGAAGTCCTCACCAAGGAGTAATATCAGTGATTCCAAGTTAATGACTTCTCCTTCTTCTTTACTTGTAACAGAGCTGAGATCATCACAGATAAATGAAAAAAATCATACTGTAGGGATGCATGGCTTTGATCTTAACTATGAAGACTTCAGAAAAATATGTTTGAGGTATGCTCCCAAAGGGCTAGCATTCACAAAATGTGGCTTTCTTTAAGACTAGACTGCTATCCCAGGCCCCTTCATTATTGAACGGACAAAAGCATTAGTTAAATTTTGAGATATCATTTGTCTCTAGCCTATGTCACATGAAGCATTGCATTGTGTCTGAGAAATTTACAGCATCTGTAAATACGTAATAAAATCTGTCTCCATATAAAATAGATAGTCACTCTCAGTAGAAGAGGAAATATTCTTTCTAATCAAGTAAGAGATGGGCGACTTTGCCGCTTATTAAATACATTTAGGTTCTGTTTCTCTTCTTTAAATTTTTTGAGACAGGGATTTTCTGTAGCTGTGGAGCCTGTCCTGGAATTCGCTCTCTAGGCCAGGCTGGCCTCGAACTCACAGAGATCCACCTGTCTCTGCCTCCCCAGTGCTGGGATTAAAGGCATATGCCAGCACTGCCCAGCAGGTTCTGTTTAATGTTAAGTGGGTTTGTATCGTGCAATGAAACCTGAGGATTCCACCGTCATGTAAAGATACATCTGCACTCAGTTTAGAGGATTTGTACAGGGTCCCTAGCTGATGGGGTACATTAAGGTTGGATCTAAGGGTTTCAACTCCTAGGAGAAGCACTGAGAGCCATAAACAATATTGTTGAATTGCTTATGCATGTGAGCAAACTGTTAGCTGCTCTAAGCCTTGGGGATGACATTACCATGGTGTCTACCTGGGGTGTCACATCCCAGACCTTCAGCCTGCACCTATGGTGACACATGTGTGAGGTTCAAGTCACCTAACGCTGATAGTTCTCCACATGTAGAGCATCAGGTGCTTCCATTTGTCCCCTTCCCCCTTCTTCTTCCTCCCCATGCACTGGGAAAGGAGGAGCTTCGACAGTCAGACAAAGCCTACCAGCATTTACATTGTAGAGGTGTTAGGGGGATTCCGTTGTTTTAAACCAGTCTCACTCCACGCCAGACTCAAACTCTCTAAGGAACCAAGGAAGACCATGAGCTGATCCTCCTGCCTCTGCCTCTAAGTGCTAGGATTACAAGTGTGCACCACCATGCCTGGTTTATGTCCCACTTGAGATGAAACCAGGACCTCATGGGTGCTAAACAGTTCTACCAACTGAGCTACAGCCATGGCACATTTTTGAGATTTCTTATAAGATAAAGGAATTCTAAAACAAAATAGAAAAAATGATCAAATCCGAGAAATTTATGTTAAAGAAATTAATAAAAACACAGGTTGGGACTAGAGTGACGGCTCAGCAGTTATGAGCATTGGCTGCTCTTCCAGAGAACTTGAGTTCAGCTCCCAGCACTTACATTGGGTAGCTCAAAGTTGTCTGTAACTCCAGTTCCAGGGGACCCAATGCCTTCTTTTGACTTCTGTGGGCACTGCATGCAGGCAAAATACCCATATACATGAAATAAATTTTTTTTAAAAAATTAATGCAATTCATAGAACAGATATAGGATTTTTAATAAATTCATTTATGCCTATGGATATTTTGCTGCGTGTGTCTCTGTGCACCATATATGTGTCAAGTGCCTATGGAGCCCAGAAGAGGGCATCGGATCTCCTGGAAGTGGAGTTATAGAGAGTTGTGAGCTGTCATATGGATCACAAGAACCAAAGCCAGATCCTTTCAAGAATAGCCAGTACTCGTAACTGGTGAGTCATCTCTCCAGCCCTCAGACACAGGATTTTTTAATATCACCTCACAGTGAACAATACAAAACCTACACTATGAAGAACTCTTTCAGCTATAAATGAATCTTAGTTCAATCCTGTCCAAGCATTTTTGTAGCTGAGTGAATATATTTGAAAATACTATCATAAGTCTAAGTGTGAATACTTGTAAGACTAAGGTCAAAAATTCCACTAATTCACATGTAGCCAATGTTCTATTGCAGAAATAGCTAGAGTGACTGTCTTCCCCATCTCTGCCCTGCAAAGGAAGCAGGTAATATTCTATTCCCCTTTCATGCATCCTGGAAAGCATTATTTCCCACTGACCTTCCCCAAATCATGCCTTGCACAACTCTTTTCTATTAATACTAGAATAAGTTAAAAAAAAATGGTCCCTAGACTCAGAACCATCTGTAATTCCAACTCCAAAGAATCCAACTTCTCTTCTGACTTCTGCTGGCACCAGGCACACAATTGCTGCACAGACATACATGCAGATAAAGCACCTATACGCAGCCAGGTGGTGGTGGCACACGCCTTTAATCCCAGGAGGCAGAGAAGGCAGATCTCTGTGAGTTCGAGACCAGCCTGGTCTACAAGAGCTAGTTCCAGGACAGACAGTCACCAAAGCTACAGAGAAACGTTGTCAAAAAAAAAAAAAAGCAAAAGAAGCACCTATACAATAAAATCTTAAAAATATAAATTAAAATTAAAAAATTAAAAATGATCCCTATCATTCACATACTATCTAAAAGTCTCTCTACTTGCTATCATTTTTAACCTTAAGATTTTTCTTTTTAAATAAATCTTTACATTGGGAACTAGAAAGGTAACTCAGAAGTTAATAGTGCATATTGCTTTTTGTTTTGTGTCATTGTCGTTGTTGTTGTTGTTGTTGGGGACAGGGTTTCTCTGTGTAGCCCTGGCTGTCCTGGAACTTGCTCTATAAATCAGCATGCCCTTGAACTCAGAGCTCCACCTGCCTCTGCCTGCCAAGTGTTGGGATTAATGGCACCACTGCCAGATTGCATCCTTTTTTTGATAGAGGGCCTGAGCTCAGGTCCCAGCACCCACGTCAGGCAGTGGGCAATGACCTAGAACTCCAGCTCTAGAGTGATCAGGTACCCCTGACTTCTGAGCTAGGTTTCTTGAAGACAACAGATAGTTGGCTCTGGATTTTTTTAATCTGGTCAGCCAGTCCACATCTCATTATTGGTGAGTTGAGGCCATTTACACTTAAGATTCTTTTGTTTGTTTGGTTGGTTTTGTTTTTAGAGACAGGATTTCTCTGTGTAGGCCTAGCTGTCCTGGAACTCACTCTGTAGACCAGGCTGACCTCGAACTCACAGAGATCCACCTGCCTCTGCCTCTCGAGGGCTTGGATTGAAGGAGTGCACCACCACTGCCCATCTTAAGATTATTCTTTGACATTTAATCTATTATTGAGAGATGTTTGCTAATTCTTGTCATTTTATTGGCTGTTTTCTGATTGTTTGAATTATTGTTTCTGCTTTCTCCCCTGAGAGTAGCAGGGATTTGCTGTTTCAGTGAGCTACGCATCATGGATTCCTTCCTAGCAAGGCTTTGTCATCTGTTTCTCTCATAATTATCCATCCTGCATTGTCATCTGTCCCTCGCCCCTCCTGTGCTCAGCTTCTTTAATTATTGTCAGCTGTGCCTTAGTGTGTGCTGATCTTGAAATGTCCCGATTTCATCCTTTTTGAAAGATAGCTTTGCTGGATATAGCTATCTTGGTTGCCAGCTATCTACTTTCAGACTTGGAAATATGTCATCCCTTGCTTCCCTGGTTTGGATGGCTGCTGACAAGAAATCTGATGCTAGTCTGATGTTTCTGCTTTTGTGAGTCGGGATTTTTCCTTACAGCTTTTAGTGTCATTTCTGTGCCCTTTTATTTTACATCCTGACTATAATACCTCGTATGTCTTTCCTGGTCATGTCTACTGGGGTTCAAAAGGTCTCGTGTTTTCCCTCTACGTTTGGAGACATTTCTCCCGCTTTTAGTATCTTCCTCACCCCTCCTCCTGTCCCACTAATTCTCAGAATCTGTCCCAGAGTTCTTAGACATGGCATTATGCTCACTAATTCTTTCTTTCCTTAATGGTGTTTGTAGTTTTTCATCATCCTCCTCTTCCATCCGCGATGTTCTTTCTTCTGCTTGTTTAAGGTTATTGGTGACACTCTCCGCTGTGATTTATTATTTGATTCACTGAGTTTTTCATGTTTAGCATTTTTATTTGAAACTATTTTTTTTTTCAAACTCTGAATTTCCAGGGCTAATGAGATGGCTTAGTGGTCAAGGGCACATCCTGCTCTCGCAGAAGATCAAAGTTCAGTTCCAGCACCTACATTGAGCAGCTCACAACTACCTATAACTCCAGCTCCACAGGATTCAACGCCCTCTTCTGGCTTCCAGAGGTATCAAGTGCATGTGTACAAACCCACACTCATACACACAATTAAAAATAAAAATAAGTATTTAAAAAAATAGTTCTAGTAACTAATATCTAGGGAAGAGAAAGTGAGAGAAAAAGTCAATGTAATGATTCCTCATGATATTCTGCTGTGCGCATAGATCAGAGCCTAGCCCAACTAGCATCATCAGAGAGGCTTCATCCAGCAACAGGAGCAGATGAGGAGACCCACAGCCAAACAGTAGGCAGAGCTTGGGGAGCCACACAAAAGAGGGGGAGGTGGCGGGGAAGAGACAGAAATCTTCAATAAATAAATAAATAAATTTAAAAAAAATAAAATTAAGAGACACACAAAAAAAAAAAAAAGAGGGGGAGGAAGGATTGCCGGAGCCAAAGAGGTTGAGGACACCATGAGAACACAGCCCACAGAATCAACTAAGCAGGGCTCACAGGGATTCACAGAGACTGAAGCGACAGTTACAGACCCTGAACCCATCTGAGCTGGGTCCTCTGCATAAATGTTATGGTTGTGTAGCTTGGTGTTCTTGTGGGACTCTTAATAGCAGGGGATGTCTCTGACTCTTCTGCCTATTTGGGGGGACCCTTTTCCTCCTACTAGGCTGCCACGTCCAGCCTTGATATGAGGGTTTGTGCCTCGTCTTCTTGTAACTTGTTATGCTGTGCTTCATCATTAACCCTAGACGGCCAGCTCTTTTCTGAAAGGACATGAGAGGAGTGTGGATCCTGGAAGGCGTGAGACCAGGAGGAGTGGAGGCAGGGGAAGCTGCAGTGAGGGTATAATGCATGAGGGAAGGATAAATAAAATAAAAACATTTAAAAATAGTTCTCATATCTAAAATGTAGTGAGGAGGAAGTGAGAAAAAAATCAAATACTGTTGCTCAGAGGGTGACAAAGTATCTCAGGGACACAATGAGTGCTCACTTAGTGTCTGCAAGGCCTTGGGTATGATGCCCAGCACAGCATCCCTGCCCCCCCCACACAAAAAAAAAAAAAACTTTAAAATATCTCATCATCACACTCAAGAATATTCAGTTGAAGACAGAGAAAAAGAGTTTACAAAGTGACCAACAATAAATTGGAGGAATTAGGATCTTGAAATCTCTGTTCTCATCTATATTTAACTAATTGAGGCAGAAAGAAAGGAAGGGAGAATAACAGGAGATGGACAAAGGGAAAATGAAGAGAGGAAGCCAACCATTAAAAATAAAAACAAAAAAAAAAAAAACAAGGAATGAGGAGGAATAAAGTCAATGCAATTTTATTTATATTTAAAATAACTGTGCCAGGGGCTGGAGAGATGGCTCAGTGGTTAAGAGCATTGCCTGCTCTTCCAAAGGTCCTGAGTTCAATTCCCGGCAAACACATGGTGGCTCACAACCGTCTGTAATGAGGTCTGGTGCCCTTTTCTGGCCTGCAGACATACACACAGACAGAATATTGTATGTATAATAAATAAATATTTAAAAAATAAAATAAAATAACTGTGCCTGTATTTACTGGCATTTGTTTTGTCTCAGTTTGGTTTGGTTTGATTTTTTGGTTTTTTGAGACAGGGGCTCACTCTAGACCTGTCTGACCTAAAACTCGTAGAGATCCACTTGCCTCTGCCTCCCAAAGGCTGGGATTAAAGGTGTGCTCCACCACATCCAGCAAGGCCTTTGATTTAAAATGCTGAGACTCTCATTAAACCAATAGCAGTATTGCATGACTTGGCTTTTGCAAGACTTTCCAGAACATTCAACTGATCTCTCAGAGAAACATTTCTTCTTTCACTTTTCAGCTCCTACAATGTTTAGCTAAGTTACATAATTGTAACAACTAATCCAAAATCATGGAACACAGCAGACTCCTGGGGATCATGAGACTCAACCAACTGGCAGGCTCCTGTGTCTCCTTTTCATCATTAATGGAAGCTAAAATGTATCGAGAGCTTGTGTTTTGCAGATCAGGATAAATATGAAAAGGTTCCTGCTTGGCCAGGCAATTCAGAGAATGACAGAATTCCTGAAGCTAAGCCACCATCGCTTGATTACATTTGCCATGTACTTATGGATTTTGTTATGTAACATGTTGGTTAAGTTTTTTTTTCATATGCAGCTCATAAGCAAAATGGACCTATAAGTCCCTTTTCTTTCCTTTTACATTTTTAATCTGGAATTAAGCTTATTCTATTTTTTGTAAAGTGAGTTAGGAAGCTTTCCCTCTCTATTTCTATAATGTATGTGAAACACGAATTTTCTTTGCTTGAAAATTTGGTAGACCTTTCCCCATGACACCATCTTTCTCTAACACTTCATGAGACCTGGAATAGGGGGCGGGAGGTGTCTTGGATTACCATGCCAAATGGCTATGCTCCCTTTTGTGATAGGTAATTTTGTAACCTTGCATAATCAAGAATCACCTTTAAAGTCTCAGTGAAGGGTTGTCAAGATTGGGTTCACCAATGTGCAAGTCTGGTGGCAAGGAGGATTTACTTGACTGTTAATTGATGCAGGAGAGCACAGCCTACTGTGGGCAGCATCATCCCCTAGGCTGGGCTTTGTAAGCATAGCGATGATACTGAGTACAAGCAGGCACATGTGTATATATTTCTATTTGCTCTTGGTTGTGCATACGACGTGACTAGCTGTTTCAAGTTCCTGCCTTAACTTCCCCACAATGATGAGCTAAAAAGCTAGAATTGTAAGCTGGATAAACCTTTTTCTTACTAAGTTGCATTTGTTGGTGCTTTGTTACAGAAACAAAGAAAACTAGGACATCTTCTTTCATAGTTTCATAGTCCTAAATAACATCAAGAAATCCAGCTCAACTAACTTTCAAATATTTGTTAGCTGTCTTTTAAAACCACTTTCATAAAGAAGACTGTAAGTTACAGTACTGTGGAACTTCCAGAAACCCTCTAGTCTTAGGGTCTGTGTCCCGCTTTGCAAAAATCCTCAAGATCTGTTTCTCTCCATTCTAAACGTAGACAGAGAAGGCACTAGGGAGCAAGGAAGACCTGATGGGCAGCAAGTATGTCAGCACCTGCTGTGAACATCCCTGCCCCGGCCAGACTCCCCTCTGTCCAAGCTTATTCAGCTGCCAGGACTGTTACTGTTTCTCTACCTCAAAGTGAACAGGACCAACCATACACCACTCAGGTCAAAAAACATGACAAGGATCAGGAATCTTACAAAATATTAGCACTTAACCTTCCCGCCACTCCTACCCACTCTTCACAGAACCCATTCAATTCACATCCAACAAAGAGAACTGAGTGTGTGTCTGTGGCAGGTGCTCAAGTTATGAGAAAATTCAGTCATAACATACCAAGGAACCTAACCTTCCATAGGGAGGTCTAAGATGGCGATGTCCCACAGCAATCTCATGCAACAGGGCTGGGACGTGGTTCAGGGAGAAGAGTGCTTGTCACACTTGCTTGCCTAGCATGTTCAAGGCCCCAGTAGCACATAAACCCAATCATTCAGGTTCATGCCTGTAGTTCCAGCACTCAGAAGGTAGAGAAGGGCGGAAGGATTAGGAGAATCAGAAATCCAAGGTTATCCTCAGCTACATAGCAAGTTTAAGGCCAGCCTTGAATACATGAGATCCTCTCCCAAAAATAGCAACCACAACAAACAGTCTAATGCAAGTCATGTGTGTAATCTTAAACTTTCTAACCATATCTTTCGGGTATCCCTAAAGGTGTAACAGTGGCACTTATATCTTCACAGTGACCAACAGCTCTCTAATAGTACTCAAAGCCTGATTAATAGGAGAAAATCATGTCTGATACTACAAACCTAGCCAACTACATATGGCTACTGACAGGGTCATGGATCGCAGAGGAAAACCCAACACTGCCACTTTCTTAAACCAGTGTAGTTTCTAGCCACACTCTAAGTACTTACATTATACTCACAGGTAAGTAGAGCTCTCACCGCTCACCAAGGAAGCCCTTTTTTAGCAGAAGGAATTACAGGAAGCTACTACTAATCAAAATGCAGAACTGACTGTGGTGCCCAGTCCCAGATGAGCTACCTACAACACAAACCCTACATCTAAGGCACAGACAACACGGAAGAAGAGGAAGTGGGACAATCATAAGGTCCGAAGGACCAGAAAGTCTGCTGTGAAAGTGTGCCTTCCTAGCCAGGATAGGAAAGCTACACCAATGAAATCTCAACAACATGGCTACCTAAACAAAACCTGAACAATTCTAACAACAGTTGACATCCTAATGTATATGGGAGCTAACCCATGGGGCCCCACCCCTAGAAGAAGACCTATAGCAATTAATAACTGCTGGGAGGGGGAGAATTAGTCTTCTCTAGGGTTGAGCCCCATAATTAGTTATCTAACACCCTAGAAACATACATTCAGGCAACACTGAGTAGACTCAGCAAGTTGTGTTTAGATGTTGATCCATTTATACTTAATATAACAGCAATGAGGAGGAAGGAGAACCAGACATGGTTTTGAGGTGCCTGAAGTGGGAACCGAACTCTTGCCTGAGTGGTAAATACTCTCAACCACTGACCTATCAGTCCAGCCCTCTTACTTATTTCTTTAAAAAATTTTAATTAAATTATAGCTACATCATTCCCTTGTCCTCTTCTATTCTACCTCAAAACTGCCTATAAATCCAGATCCAGGTGATCCCACATCCTCTTCTGAAACTTCAGACACCTGCACACATTAGACATACACTACACAGACAGACACATACACACAAGTAAAAGTATTTTTTAAGTGGAATTGTTCGTAAAAGAATGAGAACCAGTGGGAAGAAAAAATAAAAACAAAAGAAAATATGCTCAGAACAAACCCTGCATTCTCCATTATGATATTGATTTTGTAGCTCTTATGAAGAAAAAAGAGAAAAGAGAGTCATTTGGTTCCAGTATATCGTGAACTGAACTCTATTTTCCCAGAATTCACATGCTGAAATCCTAACTCACAGTGTGACGACTCGGCAGCTCCTCAGCATCTCCACAGGCTTCGTTCCAAGACCAGTCTCAGACACCGAGTTCACAGGTGCAGAAGTTGTGGGATGGTGTCACACCTGCGAGCATTTTCCTAGCGTCAACGCGCATCCTCGGTCGGCTTTAGGCCAGCTCCCCGGGTTGTCCCTTTGGCCTCATCCTTTCCATTGGCCAGGAAGAGATTTTTGAGGAACTTCCCATCTCTTGGGGTCCACTGTTTCAAGTCTGATAATTAAATGGAGGAACCAAGGGTCTAACCCCATTCTTGACAGGCAGGCTGATTACAGAGTGGGCAGGTGGATAGTTCAAGGTCATTTCTCTGCTACAGAGCAAGTGTGAGGATAGTTTGTCTCAACATAAAATTAGTGAAAGAAAAAGAAATGGACATGGAAAAGATACTTTGCCTTTTTCTCCCCTTCAGCCTTCTTGGGCACATCTTATACTTGACAACATGCCTGACTTTGGATTACTCACATCACAAACGTGTGTTAGTCATCTGAGGTCACTGGCTTCCTTGCCAGGCAGCAACAGTGTGGTCTTTAGCCCCCATTTGAAACAGGGTGATATTTCTTACAGCCTGAAACCCAGGCGTACTCTATCCCTCAGTGTTCTCAGGAGTTTACTTGTTTCCATGGTCTACCGGCCTCCCAACTTCCCTATAGCTGCAATGGCATTTTGTTTGTTTGGTTGGTTGGTTGGTTGGTTGGTTGGTTGGTTGGTTTGGTTTGGTTTGGTTTGGTTTGGTTTTTGTTGTTGTTGTTAAGTTATTTAAGACAGGGTTTCTCTGTGTCGCCCCAACTGACCTATAACTAGTTCTGTAGACCAGGTTGGCTTTAAACTCACAAAGATCCACCTGACTCTGCCTCCTGAATGTCGGGTTTAAAGGAGTGCACTACTACTACCCAGTCCTGCTTTAACACTGGGCAAGAGAGAGGAAACCAGCTCAGTTCATCATCAAAAAATCAGAAATCTCCCAGAGCAACTGGGTGGTGCGGTTGAACACACACTGCCTTTGGCTAGTCAGTATTAAAATCAAAGGGTGAACATTATAAAAAGCAGCCATCCCCCTGCTCAGTCTTTGTCAGTAGAGAGCTTGGGTTTTCCAAGGCTTCAAAAGCTGAAAAATTGAGAAGGACACTCAAAGGTGACCTATGTGCCCTCCGGGCTGTAAAAAAAAAAAGAAATAATAGCATTGAATCCCTCTGCTTCCTGAGTCAGCCTAGCAAAGACCCACTTTTGTACAGGATCCTCCTGAGATACAGACAAATAGGGTAATTCTTGGGTAACAATAAAGACAGTTTTATTCCCAGCTATTAAAAGGGAAGAGCCACTTCAAAGGTTGCCCTTCTCTTCCTTCTCCTCGTGGGGACCACTGGAGTTCTGGCTTTCAACCTTGCTTCTGGAGTTCTAACTCACCAACACCCTAAAGAAAATTCATAGTTTGTAAAAATATATGTAATCCAGCTGTTGGGTGGGATTGACCTATTTCACTGTGTCTGGGCAAAGAAAGATTAAAATCTCCATTTTCAGGATTGAAGGGGAAGTTGGTGGCATCCTGGGGATCCCCGCCCAGTTCTGGCACTGTGATGACCCCTAGTTCTGCCTCTAAGTGAAGAAGGAGGCCAGGGGTCCTGTTCCCGCACACTCCCATCTGTCCCGTGTCTGTTCGTTCATGGACTGTTCCTATCTTTAATTTCTAGCCAGCACACCCTCACATCAACACATTTCGGTGAGGAGAAAATTTCACTGAAGGCTTGGGAAGAGAAAGCCTGTCCAGCAGCAGCATGACTAATTTGAAGCTCATTAGCATCTGTGCTGAGGGACACCCCTGGGCTAGGTCCTTAGTTTAGGTAGCCCCTCTGTCCTGGTGGGGGTCCCTCTCCTCCCTCCACCTTCTGGTTTGTTCTTCCCTCCATCTTCAACAGCTTTTAACTCTTTGTTTCAGGGGTACTCTACTTTCACCCCTATCCACACCCACAGCCCCCTCTCCTCTTGCCTTTGTTTTAAGGACTTAACCTGCATATTTCTGCTCTTCCGATATGTCTATAGCTATAGCTCAAGAGATTTCCTTGAGTGGGTTTAAGATTTGGCTGTATCTGAACTGAGAAACTAAATATTTTTTTTCTTGAAAACCTTTCTAGTGTCTACTATTTATTATTATCACTGTCACTAAGTGTGTGTGTGTGTGTGTGTGTGTGTGTTGGCGACATCAGCAAGGGAAGGTGTGCCACAACACACGGGTGACAGTCAGAGGATAACTGTCAAGAGTTTGCTCTCTCCTAGCACCATGGGTTTTAGAGACCAAGCTCGGGTCACCAGGCCTGTTTAACAAGCTCATTCAGCAGATTTTCACCAACTCCATATCAGGGGGTGAGAGGGACAGAGGGAGAGAGTCCTGGGAGTGGTGACTGGAGTTTGTGGGGGGGAATATGTAGAAACCTAGTATAGTGGAAACCTCCTGGAATCTGAGAGTTGACCCTAGTGAAGTCTAGTAACGGGGGATATGGAGCAGAGATGACCATCTTCTATAACCGGAGAAGGCTACTAGTCGTAGAACTGGGACATCAACCCAGCCATGAAACCTCAAACTCCAATCCGTCTTGCCTGCTAGACATGTTAGGGTAATGGTGCAGATCTTGTGGACTGACAGGTCCTACTTAAGACCTCCGCCTGGCACCGCCAGGCATCCTACATACCGCCTCTCCTTTATTGTTTTTTTCTCTCCTTTCCCCAAGGATACACATTTCACCTTTGTAGTCTTTCCATTTAGAGTCCGCTAGTTGCCAGAGTTAAGGTCAGACAGAGTCTGGGCCCAGGAACCCTCAGCAGCAAGGTTCAGCCACCCACTCTCAACCGTCCGATTATAGACAGATAGTAAACCAGAAAAGCTGAGAAAGGAGATCCGTCCAATGTGGCCATGCTGGGAAGAGGAACAAAAATGGCTAGGAACCCCCTGGCTCTATTTGGGGAGTTTTTACATAAGTTTTAGGCTTAAAGAGAAGGCAAGGAGTACCCAGAGCTAAGCCATCCTGGTGAAAGTGTGGTCCCAGGCACCACCATTGTCCCAGTTTCAGCTCCAGCAAGCTGCTGAGACAAGCTGTCAGAACTGTGTGAAATCTCTTTCTGGGGGGAAAAAAAAGGCCATCCTCTAGAGGCCTGGCACCAGGCTTCAAGCCTCTCCCAACATGAGACTTCTGAGGAGACTCCAATTTCTTGTGGCTAAAGGGAGAGACACTAAAGTCTCTCCTTAGCGTGTCTTAGCACATGTCAGGAAGGCTACAGAACAGTGGTTCTCAACCTGTGGGTCGATACCCCTTTGAGGGCCAACAGGGGTTGCCTATCAGATCTCCTACACATAAGATACTTACATCACAATCCATAACAGTAGCAAAATTACAGTTAAGAAATAGCAATAGAAAGAACGCTATGGTGAGTGGGTCACCACAATGTGAGGAACTGTGTTAAAGGGCCACAGCACTAGAAAAGTTGAGAACCACTGCCATAGAATAACCACACACCCTTCACACACACCTTGCCAGCATCCCATTTACACAAGAAACGTGCAACCCCTGTCGTGGTACCTTGCTTGCCCTGCTCCCTGCTCATAGCCAGGCAGCATTGAAGCATTCCTCTCTCCCTGGAGTGTTCATGTTCTACCTGACAATCAAAAGCCTGACCATGTTAACCAAACAAGATAAAACTAGAAGATGCCAAACTAAGTGCAGGAGCATGCCCCATGAGTCCTGCTTCTCAATCTCACATTGCCATGGCCAAGAGGTTAGTCATCTTCTCAGTGAGAAATATGACTTGGAAGAGTCTGAAACCAGAAGAAAAAGCAAGTGGAGTCTACAGAGTCTTCTTCGTGTGTTAAAGGTGAGCAGCACCATGATGTGCTTAACCAAGGAGCCTCGTTCCTTGTGAGGAGAGGACCAGGAGGAACCGGCTTAGCTGAGGGTGCCACAGCACATGCTTCCTGTAAGATACAGTCAGTTTCTTCATGGCAGCCCTGCCCCAGGACATCCTTCCCTTGGGCTTCTCCAGGAGCTGCCCATCTGAGCTTTCCTTACTAGTCTCTCCCCATCTGGCTCCCAGAATTATATGTTCCTTTCTTCCATGTTGAAAGTGGGTTCCCTTGCTCTTCCCTCTGGTAAAGGTATCTCTGTTCAAATGTTGTCTCTCCAAAGAGACCTACCCTGACCAGCCTTTGTAAAACAATCGGCTCTTTCTCCCACAGTTCTCTTTGTGTTCCTGATTCATTTTTATCCCTAGCTCTTCCTGCTGCTTGGCATATGATATATTTATTTGCTTGGGGTTTTTTTATGCCTTCCCACCAACGCCCAAGAATATTATTCTCTAAGAAAAGATATTATGTTTTTCTCTGTTCTCAGCTTGCAAGTAGGCCCTGGAATACAGTAAGTGATCAATAGATACTCATTAAATGATCAATCACATTTATTCATCCATCCAGCTCCACATCTCCACGGTAGTCAGCATTTACTAAGAACCCTGCAGTGTTTGTTGAAGGGAGGGAAGGGAGAGTAAAGAATGAAAGATGAAAATGGAGAAAAACAGGGTGGCGAGAAAAATAGGGAAGGAGAGGACTTCAGAGAAGAAAAACAGAAGGACTGTGTGGCTAATGGGTGAACAAATGAACAGGTTTTACTGAGGCAACATGTCACCTTGGGAAATTATAGGAAAGACTGCAAGTGTCATTAAAGCCAATTGGTGCGAGAAAGAAGACACCAGGTAGCGGCTCATTTCCTTGGTTCAGTGATTTACTGTGGAGAGCCAAGATGCAAGGAAAATTACTCTGAGAGAACTCCGTCCCATGGTCTGGCCATGTGAAATATGAGTTGAAATCAGGCGTTCGCAGTGCTTGGCCAGGAGCCATGGGGCTCATTGTTACTTGTTGTTTGAGCCTCTTCAGATCGCGTCATTAAAATGTGCATTTTTAGCAGAATGAATAAATGTCTGTGAGCCCCATAATTAGAGATGGTCTAGCAAATTAAGAAAATTACCTTCCTTAAAGGAGAAAATAAAGAAGTGGAATCAATCCAGAAAATTACTCAACTGCCTCTGTACAGGAAACCAGCGCATGTTTTCTCCTGGTTGCTTTAACTGCGCTGGACCATAGGGCCACTCCCTCCGAGTCCCATCTGACTTGCAGGCGAGTCTGGTCGCCCAGCCCTCCTGCTCCAGCCATTTGGCCATAGGTGCCAGTGAAGACAGAAAGGCTGCCTAGTGGGCAGAGGAGCACTGAGAATGCCCAGGAGACAGATCAGCAGATAAGAGCTCGGGGTCTAAAGTCAGACCCCTGATTCAGGTCCCGGGTTTGTTTTGTTAATTTCCGTGTGACGCTGGCCACCTGATTTGACTTTGTATGCCTCAGTTCTTATGAGAAAAAAATTCCGGATGATAATAACTAACTTATAGTGATGGGTTGATATGATGCATGCTGAGAATCATTTGATATGATCCCTGGGGTGGGGGTATTTTTATGTTTGTAAATACTACCTATTGTGAATGTGTGTCTATGTTCGTACATGCTCGTGTGTGTACAGGTGCACGTGTGTGCACATAGAAGCCAAGGGGACCTTGGGTATGGTTCCTCAGTTGTTGTTACCTTTCGTTTTTTAAAGATCTCTCTCACACAAATGCCAAAGCCAGAAGAAGGTGTCAGATCCCCCTGGAGCTGGAGTTACAAGTGCTTGTGAGGTATCCAACCTGGTGCTAGGAACCGAATGCTCTTAACTTCTGAACCATCTCTCTAGTCTCCCACCTTGCCGCTTGATGTTTTGAGACAGTGTTTCTCATTGGCCTGGAACTTACCGAGTAGCTAGGCTATCTGACCAGCTTCGCCTCTCTTAGCTTCCGGCATTAGTACCCACCGCCACCCCCAGCTTTTCTTTTTACTTGGGTCCTGGGGCTCAAACTAAGATCCTCATGCTTGACAAGCGAGCCTTTGCTATCTGAGTCCCCCCCCCCAACCTGAATTAATTCCTCTGCGTGTGTCCTCCTTTTCTGTTTGTCAGAGGAAATCTCATAGAGGAAGAAAACGTGCCTTCACTTTTCTTGAAATTAATTAATTTTGAATAACAAACTGTCCTAGAAGAAAGGTGTATAATCATTTTGAGTGATTCCATCTATCTGCAGTCAGTAATTTCTACTTACAGATTCCTAGACAGTGTTACATCATGATGCCATTAGAAAGAGCTCATGGCCCTTTCTGACACAGTGGCAGGATGCCAGTGTGCAACTGCAGGCTCACCCTCGGGAAACATTCCGACCCCTGGTGTTCTTCTTGCCAATTTTCTCTCCACCTTGCCGCTGTTCGACTTTACTCACCTGCTCTAAAGAGTTAGACTGGATGTGCTGTAGCCATAAACAAACTTAAGCCACACTCTCCCCTGAGCACAACGACTAGATAGTTGATGAAGGACATTGTGAGTTCCTGGCTGAGGGACCTGCCTCCTTACCCTGCTCTTACTTGCTGACGTAGAAAGATTCTCCTTGAGGGTGTCTGTACTGGCCTTAACCTATAGCCACACTGATGAATATCTTGCATATCACCATAGAACCTTCATCCGGCGATGGATGGAGATAGAGACAGAGACCCACATCGGAGCACTGGACTGAGCTCCCAAGGTCCAAATGAGGAGAAGGAGGGAGAACATGAGCAAGGAAGTCAGGACTGCGAGAGGTGCACCCACCCACTGAGACAATGGGACTGATCTAATGAGAGCTCACCAAGGCCAGCTAGACTGGGACTGATGGAGCGTGTGATCAAACTGGACTCTCTGAATGTAGCTGACAATGAGGGCTGACCGAGAAGCTAAGGACAATGGCACTGAGTTTTGATTCTACTGCATGCACTGGTCTTGTTGGAGACTAGTCTGTTTGGATGCTCACCTTCCTTAGACCTAGATGGAGGGGGGAGGACCTTGGACTTCCCACAGGGCAGGAAACCCTGACTGCTCTTAGGACTGGAGAGGGAGAGGGAGAGGAAGTGGGGGGAGTGGGAGGGAAATGGGAGGAGGGGAGGAGGTGAAAATTTTTAATAAATAAATAAATAAAAGAAAGATTCTCCTTTTATCAGGCCATGGAAGCATCGCTGACACTCACCTTGTGCTAAGACTGGGGTGAGAGGTCAGGGATGACATCCTCTACCCTTTTGGCCATCCTGCTGGCAGACCTCAACAAACCAATATCTTCCTTGCCCTGCCCAAGTGACAAGGACCATTCTATCGGCTCCGTTCCCTCCAAACCTTTCATTTTCTCTGACTTCATCAGGAGGGGACAAGAGGGGCTTTGCCACCAACCACAGCACACTCACGCCACAGGGCATTTAAAACACTTCCCTCGAGAAAGCGTGAGAGGAGTGAAGAGAGGCTGATAGCAACCTGCAGGACAGAAGGCGTCCACGACTTTCTTAAGCTTCCTTTGCCACATAGTGTGGCAAAAGAAAACAAAAAACCAATACATTGAGAAAATGATAAACCTCATGGCTCAGAAAAATAAAGTTGCAGTAAGATCCTAAAGAAAAGTCACAATTGGAGTTGCTGCGATAATTCAGGTTTCGGTGTGTTCCCTGGAGCGAAGGTATTGGAGAGAATCTGGGTCCTTCAAAAGGAAACACCCCCTACCTCTTGAGGATTTAAAAGCCTGGATTTACACGTACTTTCATGTTCACTGTCTGGCAAGAGTTTAAGCCTATTTCCTTCTATAATTGATACCTGGTGCTGCTGGCATGAATAATGCATCCATACCCTGTAACTGTTTCAAGCTTCATTTTGGCACGATTAAGGACGATCACAATCCCTTGCAAAGTCCATAGTCTATTCCGTTTAAAGCATCCATGAGAGCATTCCCATTTTTCTACTTTCCATCCAATTAATGAGAAACCAAATGCATAGTCCTTTGATGGGCACACAGAGTGACAGGAAACGGCACGAAGAACTACGCTTGGGCATTTAACGGAAATGGTCGTATAATGACTTCATCTTATCCCTCCTGCTGTGACAAATTACCTGACCAAAGCATCAAAGGGAAGAAAGGGTTTATTTTGCTCACAATTCCAGGTTACATCGTTATGGAGAAGTCTAGGCAGCAGGGATGGGAAGCAGCTGGTTACATTACATCCACAGCCAAGAACAGAGAGAGAAAGAATGCGTGCATGCTATGCTTAGCTGGCTTTCCCCACTCTCGTGCAGTCCAGGATGCCCCTGACCAGGGAATGGTGACACCCACAGGGGGCTAGTCTTTCTGCTAATCAGGAGAGTCCCTCACCAACTTGTCCGCACGCCAATCAAATCCATACAACCCTTTCTTGTGACTCTTTCCCAGGCAATTCCAGATTGTGTCAATTAAAACTGACTCCCACAGAGACCAGAGAGATGGCTCAAGGATACCTCACTCCTCTTGCAGAGGTTTGGTTCCCAGCGCTAACATTGAGTAGCTCAGCCACACTTTCAACTCCAGTTCTAAGAGATCCAAAACTCTTCTGGCCTCTGAGGGCAACTGCATGCACATAGCGTACATACAGACAAACAGTCATACCCACGTGTATATAGTAAAGAAAATCATGAAAAAAAATAAATAATGCTTTTCATAAAACTATCACATAGACTTTAGTTACCAAAGCCATTAAAGAGCTTCCAGATATATGCAAAGATTATGAATGAAGTAGCTTCAGTCATCCAGATCAGAGCTAAGGAAGCACAAATTAGGGTCAGAGTCCCTGGCATAAGAAGTCACTTCTTGCTGTTACAGTTAGCTGGGGGTTCTATTGCTCCTTCATGGCCAACAGGCCGTCCTTGCTTTCAGCCACACCCTTCCAGGGGTTGGGCTTACCACAACCTCAACACTCTCCAGAGAAACGTGCCATACTAGTGTTGGGCATCTTCTGACACTTGTGCTGTTTGTCACTATTGTGGCTGTGCTGCCTCAAGTTTTGTGAAATTGATCAAGCCGGAATCAAATGAGCAAAGAAAGTCTTGATTGAGAAAATCCCTGCATCAGACTGGCCTGTAGGCAAGACTGTAGGGCGTTTTCTTGATTGATGATTGATCTGAGAGGGCCCAGCCCACAGTCAGTGGTGCCATCCCTGGGCGGGAGGTCTCACATTGTATACAAAAGCAGTTGAGCAAATCAGGGGACCAAGCCTAACCAGGAATTCATCCATGGTCTCTGCTTCAGTTCCTGCCGCCAGCTTCCTGCCCTGCCTTCCCTTGGGGATGGACAGTGACATATAAATATAAGCCAAGTCAACCCTTTCCTCTCCAGGTTGCTCTTGGTTGTGGTGTTTATCACAGCACCAGAAAGCATACTAGAACAGTGATTGTTTTCATTGTCAACCTGACTAGAGTAAGAGATACGTAGAAAAACAGCAAAACCATCGCCTGAATATGTCTGGGGGTGTTCCCAGAGAGACCAGTGGGGAAGTCAGCAAACTGAATAGAGGGGTCCTCCCAGAATGTGCACAGTTTTCTCGGTCTGGGGGTGAGCTGGGATAGGAAGGCAGAACAGGGAAGTTGATTGTGCTACCTGTGACCGCTCTAGAGCAAGCTCGCTATTTTTCTGTGACCCTTGAATATTAGACTCTGGATTGTTCTTTGAATGCAGACATGTACCTCTGGTTCTTCAGGGACTTTCAGGACTTGACCTTGGCCTTGGGCTGCACCACTGTCCTCACTCTTGTTCTGAGGTTTCTGGCTTCCTGGACTGAGCAGCTGCTGGCTTCCCTGGACTCTGGCCCGCACAGTCATTGTGAGATGGTTCAGAGCCAATCTGAGAGCCATATTAGTATCACAGACATTCTGGTGCTTATACTCTCTAGAGAGCCCTGGCTGGTGCAAACTTTCGACCACCCATGACATCCTGGAAATGGAAAGATTGCCACACAAACTCCCCCTACTTTTGGTAGAACTCTCTCATGTGTGCGGTCTTTTGGCTTAGTTTCAATGTTTCTTTTCAAGCTTGGCAAGAAAGGAGCTGAAGACTGAGGTCACTGGTGTCCCTTGTCTTTCCTTTCCCAGTCCACTACAGCAGAAACACCATTTAATGGTCACCTTCCCCCAGGGCTAAGCTTCCCTAAAAGAAAGATTATGGTCAACTCCATCTAGGCTGAAGGTCTATCTCTAAAACCAAACACCCACCACATACTCCGAGTCTTTCACACCTCCACCTGGAAGGAAATCCTTTCTCTCCGTAATTAACCTTCCTCTTCACCTAAGTCAACACCATTTCTCTCCCAGCCTCCCAAAGAAAACACTCAGCTTACCTGCAGCTCCTACCATCACCCAGCACAGGCCTGGGCCTGCCACCAACCACATATGTCCTCAGACATTGTTCTTGTTACAGGCCTACTATGAGAGACAAGATTCCTTCCATGCCATCTGTGATATGCTAACTCTGCGACAGCCACATCTGAAATAGACTTTGGGGTCTGAGAAAACGTAGCAGGGAACTCCTAAGGATACGAGGCTTCATGGTCAGAGACTCTAGTCAAAGCATGGCTTTTTAAGGCTGTGTAGACTGTATCACATACCAAACTGAAACAAGCAACATTCTATGAGTAACAGTGAGACATCAAATTGGAATTCTATGGAGGGTAAGAGTTCACATTTTAAGATGGCTCAGTGGTAAAGCACTTACTATAAAGGAGTGAGGACTGGAGCTTGGTCCAGACTCCACAGAAAAGCAGGTGGGTACAGCAGCTGCCTGTAGTGCCAGCATTTAGGAGGCAGAGATGGGGGATCCCTAGAACAAGCTGGCCAGCTAGACTACCTAAAACGGAGAGCAATAGAGCCTGCCTCAATATATATATATATATATATATTAGTATATATATTATATAGTGTGTGTATATGTGTATATATATGTGTGTGTGTGTGTGTGTGTGTGTATATATATATATATATAGTAGAGCCTGAATGGGGGGAGATCACCAATGTTAGCTACAGGTCTCCACACCCACGGGCACACAGTGTGCCTATACACACGCACACACAGTGCATGCACATCACACACATATACAATAAATATGTGAGTATATAAAATAATTTGTCCGAGCCCCAGTCATCCACAGGGGCATCTCTGTCATCCACTTTTCGTCCAGTTCATACAGATAAATTATCTCATATCCTTGCTGTATTAAGTCATGAGAGCCTTTCAGAACGTTCTAATTACCTATGGATGCACAGCAAGGGATATTTCTGGAAGATCATCCTTATTAAAGCACTCGTGCTAGAGAAATGATACTCATTACATGTTCGGAGTGAAGTTAGGTGAGCTTGAAGGAGGGGGAAATGTCCCAAGAGCCCTGAATTGAACACCGTCCACCATATCCATGCCCCGCGGCAGTGAAGAACAGCAACTACTAACTTATTACAGACTTTTGCATTTGCTCATATTACATAAATCACCTGTCGTACATACCTTACCCTCCATATTTCCCTGTTCCGCCCTCTCATCCCTTAACCACCGCTGGTCCCTTTGGGCTTGGCTTATGTTCTCTCCCCATCCTCCTGGAAAGAAATCCTCTGCCCCTGTTTCTGCTAGCTTGCCCCCTCTGTTGCTGTCACTCGGTTCATACAGATAAATTACCTCCTAGCCCTTGCTGAATTAAGTCGTGAGAGCCTTTCAAAACTGTGCCTGGAGTCTCATGCCAGAGGAACTCAGGTCCAAGAATCCACTGGAGTAAGAACAATTTGAGTAAGCATTTAGAAGTTTCTAAAGAGGTAAATTGGGATTACCAACTTTTAATATGCAGAGGGATGAGTTTGAACATACCCTGTTTAAGACTACTTTTATTTATTTGGAAGTTCTAAGACAATTGCTGATTTTTGCTTTTCTTAAACAATGTACCTGAGCCAGGTGGTGGTGGCACGCACGCCTTTAATCCCAGCACTCAGGAGGCAGAGGAAGGCAGATCTCTATGAGTTCAAGGCCAGCCTGATCTACAGAGGGAGTTTGAGGACAGGCTCCAAAGTTACAGAGGAACCCTGTCTCAACATGAAAACCCTCATTTCCAGGCAGCTGTAACCACCAAGTGCTACCTGCAGAGATAAATCTGAAACAGTTTCAGAAGAGGAATGCCAGATGCTGAAATCCTATTGGGGAGAGGTGTGCGGAATAAAGAGAATTGAGGAAGTGAGGGGAGATGGAAGGAAAAGGGGATGGAGGGAGTGAGGGAGAAAGAGAGGGAGGGAGAAAGGGTGGAAGAGAGGAAGGGAGGGAGGGAGAGAAGAAGGGAGAGGAGAAACTAGATGTCCAAAGAAGGAAACAAAATGTTCACTAGAAACTAGACTTGATACAACCAGCAACTTCTTTCTTTTGAAATCTTCTACAAAGTCAGGAGTCACTCTACTATCAGAATACTGTCTTTGGGTCATTTAAGAACATTCCCATCACCCCCAGGGGCACCTGAAATACATCAGGAAAGCAGAGTGTGCTGTGCGTGGGTTTGTGTTTGGTTGTGTAAGCCCATTGTAGCTGATAAACACACTGAAATTTTCCTTTGCACCAAGCTCAAACCTAAAGGAAAAGATGATGAACCTCCCCCATTTTTGTTCTTTAAACTTGGGGAGGTTAAAATGCTGTGCTTTCACAGTTTTTTTGTTTGTTTGTTTGTTTTTGTTTTGTAGTCTCTGAAGGCATTAACCAAACTTCTCCATCCTTTCCAAAGTTATCCGAAATGACACAGCGCCCTCTGTCGGCCACCCACCACACTAATTTTCGTGACAGCCTCGGCAAAATGACTTAATGGCTTAAGAAAGGTGCCATTTGTAAGTAAATGCTGGCCGCAGAACGGCTGCTAAACAAAAGAAGCAGCCTGAACAGGGAATTCTAAAACCAAGTGCTGACATTGCTGAAGGTCAAGTCAATTCTTTTCCTCCTTCCACGAACACATTTGATTTTTCTTAAAAACTGCTTTTTGTCACACGGCTGAATTCCCAATAATTGCAGCTGTCGTCATGTCCTTTGGAAGATGATGATAAACTGGCAGCTTCGACTCAAGTACCCGAGCCAAAAAGTGGGAGGCAGCCCTGTTTGCCCAGCCAGAGAAGGCGGGCTTTCTCCAGCCTCGTGTGACCATCCAGGTTTGTCTGGGAAAGGAAGCCTAGAGGGCATTGCAGAAGTCAGCCAACTCCCACTCCCAGAAGAATATTTATCAGAAAGAAGGTTAGCCTCAGTCACTGAGTCTTTTATTTTATTTTTATGTTTAAATTAAATTTATGTCTTTTGAGGGGAGCATGAACCACAACTCACATGCGAAGGTCAGAGGGTAATTTGAAGAGTGGTTCTTTTCTTCTATGCGTGAGCCTTGGGGATTGAACTAGGGCCCTAGGCTTGCTGGCAAAAGCCTTTATGTGCTGAGCGTTCTCAAAGGCCCTGGTTTATTGGTCTTTTGTTGTTGGATTGTTTTGTTTTGTTTTGTTTCGTTTTGTTTTGTTTTTGATTAGTTGGTTGGTTGGTTTGGTTTGGTTTTTTCAAGACAGGGTTTTGTGTAGCTTTGGCTGTACTGGAACTCACTCTGTAGACTGGGCTGATCTCAAATTCATAGAGCTTCACCTGCCTCTGCCTCCCGAGTGCTAGGACTAAAGGCATACACCACCGCCGCCTGGCCTGGCTTATGTTTTAAATGACAACATAGTTGCAGGATATTTGACGACATTATGAACCCCAAGATTGGGTTATTTACTGGAAAAACCTGTTTGTAGTTGTGGCATGGTTCAATCCATCATACCCCTTTAAAAGATTATATAAGGGGGCTAGAGATCTGGCTCACTGGTTAAGAACACTGACTGCTCTTCCAGAAGTTCTAAGTTCAATTCCCAGCAACCACATGGTAGCTCACAACCATCTGTAATGAGATCTGGTGCCCTTTTCTGGCCTGCAGGCACACATGCAGACAGAACACTGTATACATAGTAAATAAATAAATCTTAAAAAGATTAAATAAAATCAACCATACGTCAATAGGCAAAGTAAAGAACTAGTTGACAGGAAGTAGCCATAGAAAGTAAGAGGGAGTCAGGAAGACAGATAGAGAGACTTACAGGAAGTAGTAGGGAGAGACTTGGAGTTTGATGGTCCTTTTTGGTTTGGGACAGTGGAAGAGAAGCTGTTTTCTATCTGGTATATCTGTGAAGGAGGAAAGTTAGCTGGCTACTCTCTCCTCCTCTCTGAGCTAGCAGGTTTTCACCCTAGCATTTGGCAGCCATGACAACGGGACCCAGAAGTTGCGCCTGACCTCTGCCTGAGCAGGAGCCAGTGACTGCAGAGCTGCTGTCTCTGGCTGAGATAGGAGCAGGTTCAGGGATGGCTGCTGTGCTGCTGGTAAAACAACATGGCCTGAGATGGGCCTGGCTGGTGCTCGACTTTTTTCTTCTCATGAAGTTTGTGCTCTTGTGATTTAGATGGACCGTAGTGGGAGCTGCAGGCCTGCTTTTCGTCCCGCCCGGCTCCCACACGGCTAGCTTTACACCAGAAATAACAACACACAAACTGTATTCTTTTAAACACTGCTTGGCCCATTATATCTAGGCTCTTCTTAGCTAACTCTCGCACCTGGACTAGCCCATTTCTAATAATGTGTGTAGCACCCCAAGGTGCGCTTAACGGGAAGATTCTAGCCTACGTCCATCCTGGGTCGGAGCTTCATCGCGTCTGCCCCAGAGAGGAGAGTTATCGAGTCTGAGCTCACTTCCTCTTCCTCCCAGCATTCTGTTCTGTTTACTCCACCCACCTATGTTCTAACCTATGAGGGTCAAGCAGTTTCTTTATTTTTTAACCAATGACCTTCCTCCATCAATGGACCCTATCCCTAAAAAGGCCATGCGTGGAGCTTGGGAGAAGGCTCCACTGGTAAAGTGTTTGTTGTATAAACCCACAGAGCTGAGTTCAGGCTCCCTCCACAGAGGCCAAAGTTAGGCATGGTGGCACTGAGGAGGCAGAGACAGGCCCATCCTTGGCCAGCCTAATATAATCAGTGAAGCCATTGAGACCCTGTTTCAAAAAACGAGGTAGATAGTAAAAGAAAGAAAGAAAAAGGAAGGAAAGGACGTGACTGGTCCTAGGTATGGAGGAGAAAGTTTACTGTAGATGGAAGGGGGAACATCGGCAGAGACTGGGATCTGGGGGAGTCCAGAGTGGATTTAACAGGCTGAGCTGGGGCACATGGGGAGAAGGGGGATGAAGTACAGCAGCCAAGAGGGCAAAAGGTCAAAAGGGGGCAGGTAACCAAGATGGCTGCCTCTGGGGTGGAGGCAGCCCAGCCCAATTGGAGAGTTGGGGAGATAGAGGTGGGATATAGTCATACCCTGTAACAGACAGGGACTGAAGGGTGGTGGGAGAACCTGGTGGCCAGGTCTGCTTTGATATGTTAAATAAGCATCTCTGCATTTGTCTGGGGTTTGAAGCTTACAGATAGATCCTGAAAATGACACCTGGTTGGCTTCTGCCTCCATGAATAATTATACACACATGCCTTCATGTGCATGCATACCACACATGTGCGTGCGTACACACACGCACACACACACACACACACACACGAGTCTTGGTCATGGGTTCTACTGGGAGGCAGAAGGCCTTTAGAAGGTGGGGCCTGGAGGGAAGAAATTAGATCATGGAGGGTGCGCCTGCCCATGGAGGAAATTCTGGGACCCTGAACCCCCCATGGTCTCACTCCAATTGCTTCCCAGATACATGTGTGATGAGTGGCGCTAAGCAACCAAGAACAAAAACTTCCAAATATCAGGAGCCAAAGAAAGAAAGAAAGAAGAAAGAAAGAAAGAAAGAAAGAAAGAAAGAAAGAAAGGAAGGAAGGAAGAAAGAAAGCTTTTTTTTCCCTGTAGGTTGCTTACTTCTTAAGCCTAGTTTGTTGGAACAACAGAAAGATATCTTGTGAAAAATTCCTGTGAAAAAAATAAGAATTTTACTTTTTTTGACCAAAAAAAAAAACTCAAAGAAATTTCCATGTGAGGTCAGTTCAGGTTCCACACAAAACATCCAGAGGCATCATTGTTCAAGAGATGCCCCACTCCTGACTGATCCACTCCTGGAACAGGAGACTTCCTAAGTGGGACTCCCTGACAGTGCAGGACACAGAACAGGAAATTTGGTTTCTGTCAACACTAAATTAGTGAGTTGTGGCTGCGCCTCTCGCCGCTGCTGAATCATTTATGCCCTGGGTACTGGACAAGAGTCAGAGGGACAAACATAAATAAAGCCCAGTCCTTTCCCACAAGGCTCTCAGTCAATCAGCATAAAGACAAGCGGGTATACTTAGAATATAACACTGTAAAGCCAACGACAAAAATACCAGAGTGGGGAGGTGGAGAAGATGCTGGAGAGACCTGTGTCTATTCAAGGAGAACTGAGGTAGCTCTTGGATTCCTCAAGTACACATCCCATAGATGGCTGGCAAGGACAGAGCTGGGCAGCGCACGCGAACTCTAATTCACTAACATTAAAGCATCATCCATAGGAAAAGCCGGCTACTGTGTGAAAACACGGAGATTCAGGCAGAGGAGCTTCAGGTAGACAGAGGAGTTTCAGGTAGGCAGAGGGCAAGGGAGCAAGCAGACTGCAGGGATTGCTGTGTGGCAGGAGAAGGGTCACAGAAACCCACATGCTTCTGCCTCTACAGTGCTGAAAGTAAATGTCTTTTAAAATTATTTGTTTATTGTTACTGTGTGCTTATGTATGTATTATGGTGTGTGTTTATGTGACTATGGGTATACATGTGCCACAGTGCCCATGTGGAAGCCAGAGGACAGCTTTTTTCGGAAGTGCCTCTCATGGTACCACAGCCACTTCGAGGCCCTGTGAACTGGGATGACCCACTGGGGATGCGGCTCAGCTGCTGGAGTGCTGGCCTAAGATACGTACTCCTTGGCATTGTTTAAACTGGGCACGGTGGGACACACCTGTAATCCCAGCGCTTGAGGAATGGAGGCAGGAGGATCAGAAGTTCAAGGTCTACCTGCAGAGATGGTTCAGCCAAAAAAGGTATTTGCCAAGCAAGTCTGTCAACCTGTGTTTGATTCCCAGATCCCCTGGTAGAAGGAAAATACCACTCCTAAAAGCTGTCCTCTGGCTTCCACATGGGCACTGTGGGTCTCTGTGATTTCACAGCCAGTCTGGTCTATACAGCAAGTTGAGGCCAGCCAGAGCTACACAATGAGAATGTGTCTCAAAGAAAAAAATTAAGAATTCAAAGTCACGGGGCATGCTAGTACACGCCTTTAATCCCAGCACTTGGGAGACAGAGGCAGGTGGGTCTCTGTGAGTTCCAGAACAGCCAGGGCTATTACACAGAGAAACCCTGTCTTGAAAAACCTACAACAACAAAAAAAAGAAAGAAAGAAAGAAAGAAAGAAAGAAAGAAAGAAAGAAAGAAAGAAAGAAA
>JABTXL010020982.1:6907445-6942418 GCA_025134845.1 Neodon shergylaensis | reverse complement strand
AGAGAGAGAGAGAGAGAGAGAGAGAGAGAGAGAGAGAGAGAGAATAATAAATATTTTAAGTAAGTTGCAAAGGTAAAGTAGTTTTTATCCTTTCTCTGTTGATGTTGATGCAAAACTACCACGAGGTTAAATGTTCTATAAACACATACAATTCATATGCCCAAGATCATGATTAGAAATCAGTAGCCCATCTGATAGAAACATTCAAACTGATGTTAATTAAAACATCAAGAAGTTCACACAGAGATCAAACCATGGAGCTCTTTCCAATGACTTCTCCAGCACTCAAAGAAGCATCCCAACAGCCACACAAATCATGCACACGCTGTTTCCAAAGGGCCCCAAAACAGTTCAGATTAAAAGCAGTAGGAGATTTACTGGGGCCTATGACAAGCCTGTAATTCTGAAGAGTGTCAGACTGTTCATCGGTAAAAATGACCTGTCAGACGGAATGACCCTAATGGCAAAAGTAAAATCACACTGCAGAGAAACCGTTCAAGTCATAGCCCCACCCCGAACTCACTTGTCAAAAGCTAACCCCTAATGGCAGGACATTTGGAGACATCATCAAGATGGATCCCTTAGGAACAAAGCTAGTGGCCCTATAAAGGAGACCAGAAGAGTCCCATTGCTCCGTCAGCCACGTGGGAATGCATCCACAGCTGACCATCGACCATGACACAAGCCACCACCAGCTGCTGAGCCTGCACCCCCATGCTGGTCTTCACAGCCTCCAGGCAGTTGGGAGCTGACGATATGGGGAAGAGAAACTCACAGCATAGAAAACACTGAACCAGCTGGGCAGTGGTGGCACACACCTTTAATCCCAGCACTCAGGTAGGCAGTCTCTGAGTTCAAGGCCAGCCTGGTCTACAGAATGAGTTCCAGGACAGTGCACTGTCACTGAAACTGTCACCACCACCTGGGCCATGCTTAGCTCTTAATATGGATTTAAAAAATAAAAATAAAAAACGTTTGCTGGAAAGCCGGTTCTCTGTGAGTTCACGGCCAATTTAGTCTACAAAATGAGTTCCAAGATGGGCTCCAAAGCTACGGAGAAATCCTGTCTCGAAAAACCAAAAGGAAAGGGAGGGGGAGAGGGAGGGAGGGAGGAAGAGAGAGGGAAAGAGAGAAAGAAAGAACACTGAACCAAGCTCAAGCCATTTGGAATCTCTTGACTTGTGTCCACCCCAACCCCAACCCCAGCCTGACACTGTTCACCTTGTAGAACCCTTCACTCACCTCACAGTCAGTGGATGCCCAGCACATGAGGCCAGCACGTACTCCCTCCACATCCAGATGATGTCAAGAGACTGAGCATGAGGTTAGAAGATGGCTCAGGCTCAGCTGTTAAAAGTGTGTGCTGCTCTTGCAGAGGACCTGAGTTTGGCTCTCAGCTCCCAACTGCCTGTAACTCCAGCTCCAGTGAATCTGATGCCCTCTTCTGGCTTCCAAGAGCATTGCACATGGCATTCATGTACATATATACATTTTAAAAATAAATTTATAAGAGAAAGAGAAACTATTGTTCTTGCCCAGAAGTTAAAACACAAGAACACAAACCCAGACGACACCTTTGAGCAGATCTCCCTCCCCGTGTGGGCCCCTCCTTCCCCACGTGGGCTCCTCGCTCCCCGTGTGGGCCCCTCCTCCTCCGCGTGGGCCCCTCGCCTCCAGATGGCGGTGGAAATGCATCAATTAACCCTCATTCCATTCCTCGCACAAAACTGACAGATTGATGATACATTATGGACAGCCACGCCAGCTCATCCTCCTCATACACCCATACCTTTGCTTCCTGTGCCTCTAGCTAGATGTTTACCATGAGTCTTCTGGGTTTGTTACCCACCCTATCAGGGCCCCGTGATCTGAGCCGGGACTGTAGCAGGTGACATGATCCCCCTTCACGATGTTCACATGCTGATTTGGGGCATCTGTGTGCATCCCTTAGCTGACAACAGGCCCTTTGCAAGTGTTTAAGGTTAAGGACCTGGAGCTGGGGCCACGAGCTTGGATTGCCCTGGCCACCCAGTCTTTTCCTATAAAGCTGTAAAGAATGAAGATCTTTCCCAACTGTAGCCAATCAGAGAGAAAGGCGATGGGGAAAACCCAGAGGTCACTGGAGATGGAGGAAGGAAACCAGGAGCTTAAGAATGAAAAAGGCAAGAAAACGGACTTCTGCAAAGCTTCCAGAAAGGCCACAGGGGTCCTCTGCCACCATGATGTCATCCCAGTGAGACCCGCAGCAGACTCAAAACCCATTCCTGCAAAAGATCAGGACATGATTACAGCCAGAGTTACAGTTGCCAGGGCTCAAAAGTGTGTGCTGCCCTTGCCTCTCAGCCTCTAACGCCCCTTCAGGCCTCTCTAAACTATCTGCCATGCTCTGGGTTTCGATTTTCACTCACAGGTTGCTCGCTTTGATCTTGAGAGTCAAGCAGTCCGCTTGAATGTTTTATGGAGTAGAAAGCCAGGCGTGGAGGGACAGTGATCTGCAGCTGGGTCTCTACCTGATGGTTGTTGATGCCGCCTCTGCTCCCAGCTGACAGCTGCGTCTGTTTGTGCAGCTGTTCCCAAAGCTCCTCAGTGCTATGGGCCTGAACCTGAGTAGTTTCTCTTCCCACCCTGCTCTGGTGTGAGCGAGCTCTCTGTCCCTCCTGCACTGTCCCCGGGGCCTGTGGGGGCAACGGAAGCCTGTGTCAGGCGGCCAGAAGAGCCTGGGGGAGCTGTGCTCTCACAGCCTGGTGGCAATGCGGTGAAGGCAATAAGACGTTGCAAGCTGTCTGCCAAATCGGTCTCTGAAAGAAGTGTGACTGTCACCACAGTCACAGCACGCCTGTGACTGCAGGTGGGTTCACTGTGGCTGCATGTTACCCCAAAGCAGATCACCTTATGAGACAAACAATTCCATGGCACACTCCATGTCACAATGGCCTCAGCGCTGTGGTGCAAACATATACCTATTCCTATTCTCAAGACATCCAGGGGCAGAGCTCATCCTTAAGCATGTCTTTTACCAAACCTGCAAGCTCCCCTTCCCAAGGTTTATGAAGCCCACGAAACTCTTTATCAAATAAGGGAGAAGACATGGATGTGAACCAAGGCAGAGTAGCACAAGCCTCTTACCCAAGTACTAGAAAGGCAGAGGCAGGTGGATCTCTCTGAGTCTGAGACCAGCCAGGTCTACATAGTGAGTGTCAGGATAGTCAAGAGCATGTTGCAAGACCCCACCTCAAAAAACCAATAATAACAACAATAATAATCAATGAAAGTAAAAGTATTAGTGAATACTCACTTCACTCATGGGGCTAATTCATAGAATGTAGCTCCTAATAAGTAGCTTTTTTTTTTTTTTGGTTTTTCGAGACAGGGTTTCTCTGTGGCTTTGGAGCCTGTCCTGGAACTAGCTCTGTAGACCAGGCTGGTCTTGAACTCACAGAGATCCGCCTGCCTCTGCCTCCCGAGTGCTGGGATTAAAGGCGTGCACCACCACCGCCCAGCAATAAGTAGCTTTTGATGCAAAAAAAAATACACACATATCCCTGAAAAACAATAAAACATTAATTCTGATGATTCAGTTGGTTTTGTCTATTCTTTATATTCAGGGCCCAGCTAGATGATTTTTCTTTTTTATTTACATGCGTGTGTGTGTGTGTGTATGTGTGTGTATGCACGCGCATGCAGATGCCTTTGAAGGTCAGAAGGCGGCACTGTATTCCCTGGAGCTGGTTACAGGTGTCGTGACCTACCAAATCTGGATGCTGGGAACAGATCTCCAATCTTCTGCAAAAAGCAGTCAACACTTGAGCCGGGTGGTGGTGGGCACGCCTTTAATACCAGCACTAGGAGGTAGAGGCAGGTGGGTCTCTGTGAGTTCGAGGCCAACCTGGTCTACAGAGCTAGTTCCAGGACAGTCAGGACTGTTACACAGAGAAACCTTGTCTTTAAAAAACAAAACAAAAAAGCAGTAAACACTTTTATGTTGAGTAATAGAATACTTAACTAGGTAAAGATGTATTACTGTTTCACCTTGTCTGCCTAAGGTACCTGACTGGTCTAATAAAAATCTGAATATCCAATAGCTAGGCAGAGGAGGGATAGGTAGGGTTGGCAGGCAGGGAGAAAAGGGGGGAAAGCAGGATGGATAGTACGTAGATGAGGTACCTTGGGGTAGCACATAGCTCAACAGAAATTGGTTAACTTAAGTTAAAGGAAAGAAAGCTAGCTAGAAACAAGCCCAAGCTAAGGCTGAACATTCATAATTAATAAGTCTCCACGTCATGATTTGGGGGCTGGTGGTCCAAGAACGTCTAAGAAAGCCAACTACACTTTTAACCACTGAGGTATCTCTCCACTTCACCCGATCCGTTTTTTGTCAGATTACAAATATAAGGAGATGGAGAGAGAGTTCATAAATTAAAAATGCTTGTTGCTCTTCCAGAGGCCCTGGATTTAATTTCCAGCACCCACATGGCAGCTCACAACCACCTGTAACTCCAGTTCCAGGTCCAGAAGATCTGATGCCCTCTTCTGGCCTCCATGAATACACATGACACACAGACATTCATTCAAGCAAAACACCCATACACATAAAAAATATATAATATTGACATATTAGGTCCATGAAAGTAGATGGAAAGTGAGTTGTTCATCTACTTACTGGTGGTTTGAGAAATTTTGGTCATTTTAGTCTTCAAACATCATTTTGGAGAAATCACACTCCCTTTAGAGAGCTCGATTGATTCAGACTATCTCAAACATCTCTGCATTAGACTGCTACCAAGGGCTCTCTATTTTTATAAAATGCAGACTTTGAAGGGAAAATGTTCTCCCCACAAGGCTGTTCAAACTACTTCACTCTCAACAGGAGCAGCATGACCCCCACAAACACACACACACTCACACACACACCGTGAATGCCCATTGCTCCCCCAAGCCCTACAGGAGGCTGGCACTGCCCACGGGATGATCTTGAAAGCCTGGCAGATGTCATCTGCTGGCCAAGTAAACAGAGGATTGAGTTCCAGCCAGCTGTGTGGCGGTCGGAGGCAATGCTCAGGAGTTGTGAGCTGTGCCCTTCCACCTCTTAAGACAGGGTCTCTCGTTTCTACCACAGAATATTCTAGACTTTTTTACATAGGTTCTGAAGACTGAAAAGTATTTCACCAGGCTTTGGAGGCAAGTGCGTTTACCTGTTGAGCCACGGCACGAGCCCTGTTCTTTCATTTAGCTCAACAGCTGAATTAACTCAATCTGCAGATGCAAGCCTGTTGCTTTCTATTGGTCGAGCCCAAAGCAAACAGAGGATGAGGCAAGAAGAAGAGGGAAAGCAGCCGTGGCTTTATCCCTGCTAGAGAATTTGCCCAGGATCTACCCATCCTAGCTTCTTTTCCAAGTGAAAATGCTTTCCCATCTACCTTTGTCAGTGCCTGAGACACATCGTGCCAACCAGCAAATGGATCACACTGTGATTCTGGGACGCCTCCCCAGACTCATCCACCTGCCTGCACAGTCTCACACCTATCCAAATGGCCACGGCAAGGTCAGCCCAAGACATGCTCAGGCTTTCCACTGCATACTCAACAGGACCCCTACTTCACATCCCAATGTTTCCCGGCCTGGGCCCACAGGCTCACCTTACTTTCTTCCCAGAATACACAAGCCCTATCTACGTTTTCCTCCAGCAGTCAACTTATTTCCAAAGATAAACTGTATTAAAACACAATTTATTTCCCACCATTCAGACCTGAGGAATGCCTCACCATCCCCGCAGACCTTCTGATCCTTAAAGTCAAAATCCAAAGTGACTTTGGGTGTAGTCGACAGTTAGCCTGAAAGTCACCTTTCGTTTGTCTGTTTTACTCTCAAAAGCCAGATGACTCGAATGTTCTCTTGGTCAGCCCTTCCTGTCCTGCTGCCCTCTCTGCAGTAAGCTTGCACTTTGTGGGTTAAGAGTCCTGAGGGCTACGGGATACCTCTCGTTGGCTAGGGGTTCAGATGGTGCTGTAAGGAAGGCTGCTTGTTTATTTCCTGGTTGCCCAGACTCCAGAAATAATCACACAGAAACTATATTATTTATAATACTATTTGGCCAATAGCTTATGCATATTTGTAGCTAACTCTTACATCTTGATTTAACCCACCTCCATTAATCTGTGCATCAACACAAGGTTGTGGCCTACCAGCAAAGTTTCAGCATGTCTGTCTCCAGCGGAAGCTCCATGGCTTCTCCCTGACTCTGCCTCCTTTCTCCCAGCATTCAGTTTAGTTTTCGCCGCCTACCTAAGTTCTGCCCTATCAACAGGCTAAGGCAGTCTCTTTATTCATCAGTGGTATTCACAGCATACAGAGGGAAATCCCACATCAAGATGGCATCTGGGAAAGGGTACCACATTGTGTCTTTTTGATTAAAACCTTTAGCAAAACAGATTTTTGGAGAAATTGGGGATAAGGAGCAATGAGCCCCCCTGTACCATGTAGGGGAGCATATACCACTTTACTCCGAGTTACTGACTCTCAAAAGAACAGCCTGACTTCCTTTTTGTTTATTTTGGTTTCCTGAGACAGGGTTTTGTTATCGGGGGTTTCTCTGTCCTACCCAGTTCCCACAGTTGTTAAGTCCCAAAGAAATCACACATAGGTCTACATTAATGATAAACTGTTTGACCCACTAGCTCAGGCTTCTTATTAACTCTTATAACTTATATTAGCCCATTATTCTTGTCTATGCTAGCCACATGGCTCAGCAGGACAGTCATATCTTGCTTCTTCTGTGTCTGGGCAGGACTGCTGAGGAATAGGCTTCCTCCTTCCCAGAATTCTGTCCTCATTGACCCGCCTCTACTTCCTGTCCGGTTTTTTTTTTATTTTTTTTTTTTTTTTCGAGACAGGGTTTCTCTGTAGCTTTGGAGCCTGTCCTGGAACTCCCTTTGTAGACCAGGCTGGCTGTCTGGTTTTTTTACCTATACTTCTTTAACTACTGAACTCTCTCTCTCTCTACCCCCCCCCCGGCTCCCATAGGTTTCCCCTCCCCTTTCCTCCAAGAACATGATTAACACAGAGATTCCATTCCCCAACCAATAAGGATCGGTTCATGAAGGGGCATGGGTCACCCCTCCCTCCCCAAACCAGTCAGCCTCCCCTGGGCCTTCCTGCTGCTAAAGAAGACAATCTCTCTCCACAGGTATCAAAGTAGAGACGTGTGGATTCAGGGCCCCACTTTACCTCTTTCCTGACACAAAGAGTTGACAGCCTGGATTAACACCCATCTGACAACAGCACTGAGCCCTGCAGCCCACACCTGCATCCAGCCGCACAGCTGGCCTTTCCAGTTCAGTCTGCAAAGTGCTTTCTTTCTGCAGCTGGGTGAGGTGGAAACCCCCTGCCGCAGTTAGCAAACACACACACGTCAGGTCAGGAAAAGACCTGAAAGTCTCTGCTTAGCCTCACTTTCAGCTTTGAAAGAGCAGACACAGCCAGCTGGGTTCTCAATGCACAGCGTTTCCAGACAAATGCCAGCCTGACTGTCGGTTCTGCATGGTGCTCAGCTATAGCAGGAGGCAAGCATACACTGCAACAGCACCAGCTTAGGGGAGGTCAGAGAGGCACAGAGAGGCAGCCAGTAAATATTGAACATTCCACCTAGACAAGTCTGGGGAGAAATGATTTCCTGAGCAAAGCTAATGGTTCAAGTTAAATGGAGCGTGACAAGGACTGCCTCCAGGATGCTGTCTGTGGGAGACAGGCATGGAACCAGACACTCTAAAGTGATTAGCGCTGAGTGATTTGTCCGGCAGATGTGGGATTGAGACAGTGCTCAGAGAGGATTTGTCCCGGGCGTTTCTTATCAGCATCTCACGACCCGCTTTTGCTGTGAGCTTGGCAGAGCTGAAATCCTGAGGCCACTTCCACTTGTCCCTCTGTAATTATGCAAAACCATGTACTTTGTTCTGCCCAATCAGATCTCTTTTTCTTTCTGGTTTTTCCAAGACAGGGTTTCTCTGTGTGTAGACCAGGCTGGCCTTGAACTCAGAGATCCACCCGCCTCTGTCTCCCAAGTGCTAGGATTAAAGGCCATGACCCCTAGCCCTGGAAATGTGACTTCTAATCAAAGAGAATGGAAAGATTCAATCCCTGAAAGGCATACCACATTGAATACCATAGAAATTCTAATCAGCCACCAAGAGTTTCTGCAGGGACCACAGGTTTACTAGTTGGCATCATGCCGAAGGCCCTGAACACCAGGCAAATAAATGTAGGGACTTACAGTCTGTTTCGAGGACGGGCTTGAGGAAGGAGCTAAGATCGAAGTCCATGTTAGAGGGGCTACAGGGCTGCTCGGCTGGTAAAATGTTTGCTGTACAACCACAAAAAGCTGACTGATCCCTAGAACCCACATAAAACGCCAGATGTGGTGATGTAGATCCACAAATAGTGCCAGAAGACATAAGGAGCCCTGAGGTTCAGTGGCTAGCCAGCCTACTGGAGTCAGCAAGCCCCAGATCCCAGGGAGAGACTTGGTCTCAAAGGGAAAAAAAAAATCAAAGGAAAAAAGTTAATCAGGACTTCTGAGGAATATCCGGTTACCTCTGGTCTCCAGATATGGGCACACACATGCATGAACACATACACACACACACACACGTCCATTTAGAGCCAAACAGTGAGATCATTAACCATCTCTTCACTCTCTTGCTTCTCTGCAGATGGAGCTAGACTGGTCTGTCAGGGCAGAGTTCTCAGCAGCCGCGACATCAGCTGTGTGCCCCGCCTGAGTTCAGATCCCATGTGACCTGAAGCTCCTCTGGCTTCTTCAGACTACAGCCCAGGTGCTTCTAAGAGCTTTTCAAAATGGACAAGAGAAGGCTTGCTTAGATATTTGGAGCTCATAATTGAGCAGCGAGGACACTGGCCCACATTAGGGAGTGACTGAAGACCAGGCACAGCTGGGATTCTGTCTGTCTGTGCACAGCAAAGACCCAGACAGCCATCTCTGTACACCCAAGAAGCAATGGAAATGAAGGGAAAAAAAGTACCCAAGCCGTTTCAGAAGAAAGCTTCCAGACGGAGTTAGAGTCCTCATTTGAAATGAAATTAGAGGGCTGGAGAGACGGCTCAACAGGTAAGCGATGGAGGAAGGTCACTGGCTAATAAAGAAACTGCCTTGGCCCATTTTGATAGGTGATCCCTTAGGTGGGTGGAGTAGGCAGAACAGAATGCTGGGAGAAAGAAGGTGAGTCAGTGAGTCGCCATGATTCTCCCACCAGACACAGACTCAGGTTAAGATCTTCCCTGGTAAGCCACTTCGTGGGCTACACAGAATATTAGAAATGGGTTAGATCAATATGAAAGAGCTAGCCAATAAGAGGCTAAAACTAATGGGCCAAGCAGTGTTTAAAAGAATACAGTTTCCGTGTAATTATTTTGGATAAAACGAGCCGTGCGGGCGGCTGGGTGCCAGGAACGTAGCCCTGCCACTCCTATTACTACAGAGTGGCGCCCAACGTGCAAAATCCCCAGGTTCAGTTTCTAATACCCACACTGGGCAGTTCCCAACAGCATGTAACTCAAGCCCCAGATAGAGCTGCTGCCTCTGGCCTCTGTGGGCACCTGCATTCGTGTGCACCTTCCCACATACATACAGATAATTAAAAATAGCTGGGTGGCGGTGGTACATGTCTTCGATCCCAGCACTCCGGAGGCAGAGGTAGGTGGACCTGAGTTTAAAGTCAGTTTGGTCTAAAGATCAAGTTCTAGGACAGCCAGGGCTAAAAAGAGAAGCCTCGCCTCAGAAAACAAAAGCAATTACAAAAGAAGACAAATTGAATGAACTAAAAACACACATTTAACACCCACCCCCCCAATCCTATTCTTCCAGGAGATAACTGTCGGCCTGTATCTGCGAAATCCTTCCCATCCACTTGTTCTGTCCATCACAACATCCCCAGAATCTAGTTATGCCTGGCACATGGCTAGCTCAGTAGTATTTACTGAACAAATGGATGGACAATGAAGAATAACGGATAAAAATCCAAATATCCTACAGATTGCTAAAGTATTATAACTTACTTTATCAAGAAAGACATTTGAAATTGAACCTGAATAGACTACAAATAAATATATTTGGCCTCCCCAAAACAGAAAAGAGTATTAAAAATATGTAACAGAATGCCGGAGGGTAGCTTGTAGGTCAAGATCCCTGGCTGCTCTTCCTGAGGACCTGAATTTGTTTCCAGCACCAATGTAACAGTTCACTGCCTTTAATTACAGCTCCAGGGGATCTGACAGCCTTTTCTAACTTTCAAGGACATTGTTACACGCCTAATTTAAAGATACAAATAAATCTCTTAAAGGGAAGAGACAATATAAAAGCCCAAGACCCTGAACACATCAGTACAGTGCAGTTACAGGAAGGCATTCTGGTAGCGGTCAGGAAGCAATGGCTGCTGTTTGTTGACTAGTTATGGGGTTGTGTTGGAAGACAGTACCACCCAATGCCCTCAGGACTAGACAGCTTCCTCCCTCTGAAGAAATAGCAAAGACATAAGACAGTTGCTTTGATGATCTCCTTAAGGGAGATTCAGTTAGCTCTGACTAACTCCGGTTTTGTGGAGACTGTCCGACCTGAGGTTCAGTCGTTCGTCTGAATTCACACTTTGCCAGGACAGGCTTGAAAAACTGCTCCCATGCTCTCTGCTTCTGCCCAGCTGCAGGTGGCACAAGCCTCTTCTAAATAAAAGCCCCTAAGGTCCTCAACCTTCCTATTCTGTGACCTAAGTACAGCACCTCATGTTGTGGCGACCCCTAATCACAAAATTACTTTATAACTATAATTTTGCTATTTATGAATCGTGATATAAATATCCGATATGAGGATATCTGATATGACCCCTGTGAAAGGATCATTTGACCCCCACAAAGGGGTCATGACCCGCAGGTTGAGAACCACTGCCCTATGCCTCCCACTCAGCAGCTGGGCACGCTCACTGTGTATGTGACAAGCTGTACCACAACAGGGCCACCAACAGGACGGCAGGGCTGTGGCCTATGCTCACTTAGGATTCAAGCGAGCGCCTTAGCCAGGCCTTTCATAAACAGAATCAAAGATGAAATATACAGAGTCCAACAAATGGATCACAAATCCTCCTGCTCAGATCCATGGTCACATCCACCCAGACAGACAGAACACTAATCAAGCGCCATCAAAAATCGAAATGATTGTCTTGGTGCCACAATTCATCTTAAAGGCAAGAAACATCCATCAGCTCCCCCAGTGGAGACAGCAGAAAATGGCCTAACTGCCGTAACGTTATCCAAGCAGCTTCCATGACCCCAGCGAGCCACTTGAGAACTCAAAGCAACAGGGTCCTGAGCTTCCCAAGAAAACACTCTTCCCATTAAATGCCTAAACGAGATGTTTCGAATGCTCTCCATCTTGGAACTGCATCTGAATCGCCTGCTAGCTGGTTTAAACACACCGACACCCGGGCTCCAGTTACAGCCGCACCTTCTGCCCTGCTGCAGGGAGAGGGCCCAGGCACCAGCCATAGAAACCTGTGCCAGGTAGTTCTCATGCACAGTCAACTTCTCTGACACCACTGCAGCTCAGTCTCGACTGCTTGGATCCAAACTTCCAGGCTGCTGTCTTAGTCTAATCTGTGCTACAGTAACAAGATGCCTGAGGCTGGACTGTTTATAAAGAAAAGCACTTACTGCTTACAGATCTGGAACTGGGGAGTCCGGAGAGCAAAGAGCTGCGTGCACTCATGGCCTCCACAGGGCAACTCAGCACAGGTGAAGGAGGGAGGGCACGAGCTCAACTACCCAGCAGTCAGAGCTTTTATAATCAGCATGAGTCTACTAGTCATGACACAAACAACTCCAGCTAAGTCCCGCCCAATGCTGCTACACATATGAACTCTGGGGGAGGGTCCATCTGAAGCCACAGCAAATTCTAATAACTGGAGACTGTCCATCAATCCCAAGGGCTGCTTTAGGGTTCTCTAGGGAAAAGAAGAGAGAACGAATGTGTATATTACAAGGGGCTTATTAGACTGGCTGACACTATAGTCTGGGTATTCCAACACTGGCTGTCTCACCCTGCAGAGGCCCATGAGGAGGGACGCCAGCAGTCCCAGCTGGGTCTGGAGGCCTGGAGGACTACTGGAGACCGAGGTTTTCAGTCTACATTGGAAGGTCCAAATGCTTCAGCCACACAACAGACGAACTTGCCAGAAGAGAAGGCAAGCGGCCAAAAGCAGTTTCCTTCTTCCACATCCTTTGATAAGAGTCTTCCCACTTCAAATAATTGGACCAAGAAAGCCCCTCATAGGAATGCCTAGCAGCTTACGCTATAGTCAGTTCCACACATCCTAGTTGACAACCAAGATTACCCTTCCCAAGAGCCCTTGCTGCTTCTGAGGTTCACTTAACCCAGTGAAGTTGAAGTGTCATCATGTGTAGTAGGGAGGCTGCTTGTTGGTTCCCAGCTGCTTAGCCCTGAAATAATCACACAGAAACTGTATTATTTGCTGGGCGATGGTGGCGCACGCCTTTAATCCCAGCACTCGGGAGGCAGAGGCAGGCGGATCTCTGTCAGTTCGAGACCAGCCTGGTGTACAGAGCTAGTTCCAGGACAGGCTCCAAAGCCACAGAGAAACCCTGTCTCGAAAAACCAAAAAAAAAAGAAAGAAAGAAACTGTATTATTTAAATCACATCTTGGCCCATTAGCTCTAGCTTCTTATTGGCTCTTACATATTAATTTAACCCATCTCCATTAATCTATGTACCACCACATGACAGTGGCTAACCAGCAAAGTTTCAGCATGTCTGACTCTGGCAGAGGTTCCATAGTGTCTCTCTGACTCCACTTTCTTCCTCCCAGCATTCAGTTTAGTTTTCCCTGCTTAGCTAAGTTCTGCCCTGCTATAGGTCCAAAGCAGTTTCTTAATTCATTAATGGTAATCACAACACACGAGGGGAATCCCACATTAATCATGCATGTGTTATCTCCCAGTGCCGCCCACTGTGAGAATACGATCCTAGATGCTCATACTTCTGGCAGCACACAGCATCTTCAGAACCCACCTCTGATAAACCCTGAAGCTTGGGTTAGGACCGTCAGCCCTGGCACAAGAGACAGAATTCTTGTAGACAGTAATCCTGACCATGTTGGGGGAAATAAGCACTAGCACAAGGCGATGTAGATGTCAATGGTCCTGTAAGACATGAACTGCATACTTCCCAGTGACTGTTGTTCTCAGCTACAGCAGAGCCGGTCAAACGCCCCTCACCCACAGCACACCGACACTTCTAAAGAGTGCTGGACTGGAACTGCCTGTAAGTGAAAGCGGAAGTTGAGAAAATCTGGAATACCAAGATACCAAGAATAGCATGCATCTCAGGACTAATTCCTGCAGTGCTGACACCATAATTGGCGGTCCTGCTGCACTGCTTTCCGAAAGCCTTCACTTCCCTGCATCTACTGCCTCAAACATCACTCACAGATGACCACCAAGTGCCCACTCCCATCAAGAAAGCTTCAGCTGCTCCAAATCATCTTACTTCCTCCTGACATGCTCCTTCCCTGGGAGGCTTTTCCCTGTAGTGGGCTTACACTGAGCACCAGCGACACACCCAGACATCCCACACACTGTTTAGGACAGAGCTCAAAGCCATGTGCTGGTAGTTACCAGATCAGAGTCCTGGAGAGAGGGCTCAGTGGTTAGGGCACTAACTGCTCGTCCAGAGGACCCAGGGTTCAATTCCCCAATTCCAGGGATCCGATGCCCTCTTGTGCCCTCTGTGGGTACTGTACGCGTGTGGTAAACAGATAAAACACCCATACACGTAAAATCTTTAAACAAACTCAAAAAAAGTTTTAATATAAAATCAGTTTACAGTTTTTGACAGAAATACTTTATGTGAAATGTTTTCCCTACGCTCACTTCAGTTCGGTGCAGTCAGTTTCCCCAAGCTGACTGTTCTCAGGGCAAAGCAGCGGGCTCCCGAGTCACCAGAGTACAAGGCTCAGTTCCTGACACTACCATGTTTGAAACACACTCACTAAAATAAAAGCAGAGTGTATATGATGTCCTTATTCACGTTAATAATACCAATTACAAACAGGCCATACTTTATCGACAGGCAGGGCGGCACCGGTGTCTTAGCAGTTAAAAGTCCTTTCTGCTCTTGCAGAGAACCCAGTTTCCAGCCTCTGTGAACAGCGGGCACACACGTGGTGCACATAGGTATTTATAAAATATATCCTTTTTAAACATCGGACACTAGGACGATTTGAGGTAGTTTCTGGTGAGCATTTCTGCACTACGCAAGCGTTCACTCTTAAGCTTATGACCCTACATCTCCAGAAGCCTCAAGTTTTTGTAATTCAACTTACTAATCAAGAGTGAAAGGAGGAAAAAACAAGCACATAGGTCTCCCAACACCGTCCACAGATCCACATTTTCACTGCCTATAATTAAATGCAAGACTAGGGCTGGTGAGGCAGCTTAGTGGGTAAACGTGCTTGCCACCAAGCCTGGGGATCTGAGTTCCTCGACTCCCTTAAGCTGTCCTCTTACCTTCACACATGTGACACATTCTCCCACATGAAATAAGTAAATGTTAACAAAAACAGAAAGGTGTTAGGCATGGCACACACCTTTAATCCCAGAACTCAGGAAGCAGAAGCAGGTAGGGTAGATCTCTGTGAGTTCAAGGCCAGCCTGGTCTACAGAGGTCAGCCTAGGATACATGAGACCCTATCTCAAAAAAACAAGATTAGTCATTATTTTGTAACAATATAATCCTAAAGATTCCTAATTTATTCCAAATGTGGTCCTATAAAATTCAATATACAAGCTTATTATTCTTAACATAGTCATAACATTAAAACTACCAAGAATTATGAATTACATATTGCTCTTTAATTAACTAAACTACTTATAGTGTGTAGGTCGTCTCTTCTAAGGAGCAGACACATGGTACTTTTGCTTAGGACCTTTAAATAGAAAAAATGGGAGAGTGGGCACCATACACCTCCCAGAGAACACAGTATGGCTGACTGTTGAGCGGGGGTGCAGAAAGCTGGCCAAGGGTGTGAGGAGAGCCAACCTCATCACCACCCCCATCTGCCATGTGGTGGCATGGGTGAGGGAAAGATGCCCTCCCTGCTTGTCCCTTGGCTCCTGAAGCAGGTGAAAGTTGCCCTGGGGTCACAAGAGTGGGAAAGTCAGCCCTGCCCCTCACTGGCCGCAGCAGATGGAGAGTGGACCCTGTGCCTTACCTAGACAGCACCCTAGAGAGCTGACCCTGTTGGGGGTCAGGGGTACACACAGGTGACCTCCTTCCCCTCTCATCTGCCATGTGGTGGCATGGGTGAGGGAAAGATGCCCTACCCCAACCCTCCCACCTTCATCCCTTGCCACCTGCAGCAGGCAAGAGCTGGGGCAGAGGCACAGGAGCAGGAGAGCTGGTCCTGCACCTCACCAACTGCAGCACTTGGGAGAGTAGGCCCTGGTAGTGTGGGTGCAGGTGAGCTGGTCCCACGGGCATGAGAGCAGAACCGGCCCTGCTCCTTGCCACCTGTAGCAATGAGTGAACTAGCCTGGGCAATGCTCGAGAGCTCCCCCTGGTGGTGTCGATGAGGGAAAGCTGGCAGGCTGACCAACCATCTACCACCCAGGCCCAGAACCAGGGATGTGAGCAGGGCCACCCCAACATCTACCTCATCTATGAACTGCTAGAGCATGTGAAGGGGCCAGATCTGCAGACTCAAAGATGCAGGACCTCCATGACACTAGTCAACAACAGGACATCCAAGAGGAGTCCCAGTGAGGGCCAGCACCGAGAGTGTGGTAGAAGCTAGAGGCCTTAAACCAGACCAAGGACAGTTGCAATGAACACATACAAGATGTATGGACTAAAGGGTGTACTGTGTGACTCACGGGGTCACACCACAGCTTCCATGATGAGACGGTCTTCTTTTGGTTTGTTTTTTTTTTCCCTTTCTTTTTTAATGTAAGTTTTAGTTTTTTGGTTTTCTTAACATTTTATTTTGGGAGGTGGGCTGTAAGGGTAGAGGGTGGATATGAAGAGACAGGTAGATGAATGGAATCTGTATGCATGATGTGACATAAAAGAATCAATTTTAAAAAGTTGAAAAATATGTAGGCACTCACTTTAGAAATGGTTTTATTTATGTACAAATTAATAGGCAACATTCTTTCCATTCTGTTTTCCAAGAACAAAGAGGTTTTTGTTTGGGGTTTTTGTTGTTATTGTTTTGTTTTTAAGAAAATCAAAAATGCTTGGTGTGATGGTGCACACCTTTAATCCCAGTATACAGGAGGCAGAGGCAGGTAGATCTCTGTGAGTTCCAGGACAGCTAAAGCTGCACAAAAGAGAGACCCTGTCTCAAAAAAAAAAAAAAAAGAAAAGAAAAAAGAAAAAAAGAAAACCACAAAATAAATTTTAAAAGGCACCAAGATTCTTCTGCTTCTAGACCATTGCTGGGCTGGAGAGAACTGGGGGTGAAGGGAGCAGAAGTCCCAACTTGGAGCCCCGCCCCACCCCCACAAGCTGCCGACTACACGGCTGAAGCAGGGCAGACAGCCCAGCATAACTCAGCAGCATGGTGGCACTGTATGAGGCCATTATGCAACTCTAAGGATATACTAAACAGACTAAAGCAAAACAAGAAACTGGGGTTGTCATGAGAACGGTTAGTTCCTTGCTGTGAGCTCTGCATCAATAGCCTTAATAAACAGACTATTCTAGTGCAAGAAAAATATTACTTTATTACAAATTTCACACTAGCATGATAGTCAGTGCAGAAATGCTGCCTGGTGCCATTAAGCAACGATTCAACCATGTTATGCCCAGGGTTCACACCTTCATCTACACACAAACTTTCGTGTTTCTGTGAGCATAACACGGTGAAGCAGAACATTGGGTTGAGACCTAACACCCGCAATGGATGATTTTACAGGCTGCACTGTAGAGAGAAGCACGTGAGTCACCTTTGCCTGGGGGACATTATGTAACCAATCAATAACTTAGGGACCGACAGTCTCCACTGGTTTCCAGTGTGCACAGGGCTGGCTGCAGGCGGCACCATTAGGAAGTGCCCTCCATGTCCACATCCTCCTGTAACTGCTGTACCATTTTTTCCTCCAGCTGCTTTCCTTTGCCTTTAAAAGATGTAGCACAATGTAAGTAAATACAGTACTTATGCATGAGATTCTCCAAAGATAAACTCAACTTTAAATATAAGGGAAACATAAAGCGCAGGAACTTGAGTGTGACTCTCTACAGCAGCAGCCACTTCTAAGGACTTAGGAATACTAGTCACACCACTACTCCTCAAAATTCCTACAAATGCAGAGCACTCTACAAACTCATCTCAAACTCCTCAAACCTTAGTGAACCATGAAAAATCACAAACAGATGCACACCCTACATCACTCGGCTGAAGAGTCCAGAACCCAAGGCTGGGATGTGACTTCAGCTACCAGGATGCAGGGGCCTCTGTTAACCCTGAGATTTGCCATAAAAAAACCAATTCCACCATTTTGAGCCAAATTTGAAGCAAGTTTCTACTAAATATTAAATACTGGCCAGGTGGATGAACTCTGGCCAGGCCCACTCGTGGGAATTCCAGGCAGAGTGGCACCCAGGCATGTTTTATAGGGGTTTATAAGGACAAACCCAAACAGCCAGAGTTTTTTCACAGGAGGCTTTGTTATTTTCTTTTTTTTTTTTAATTTATTTATTTACTATGTACACACATGCCAGAGGAGGGCATCAGATCTCATTACAGATGGCTGTGAGCCACCATGTGGTTGCTGGGAATTGACCTCAGGACCTCTGGAAGAGCAGCCAGTGTTCTTAACCTCTGAGCCATCTCTCCAGCTCAAGGCTTTGTTATTTATTTTCTAAGAACTACAACTCCCAGCATTCCAGAAAGTTACCTGGTCCTTGGGCAGGTGGAGCTTACAGGTTAACAAGTCTTACAAAACAGCTTTAGGAAGTTAGCTGGGGCCCAATTACACTAACCACAAAAATTCAGATTTTCTGTCTCTCTACTTACCTGCAAGAGGAGCCCGGATAAGATGGATGTTCTGTTTGACTTCTTTGATATCCTGAACCTTCTGTAGCTCTTTGTTTTTCTTCAACCTATGATAAAATGCATCAAAGACAAACTGCAGTGACCAAAACTTCTGAGATTTGAACTCCCACCACAGCCACTCACTCACTGCTGATGCTGTCTGCACAGGGCACAGGCGGGACTGGACAGGGGCGGCCACCCTTCTGCTCCTTCCTGTTCTCCCACCTCCCACCCAGCAACAACTGCTGTGGGTCAAGAAGGAATCAACCAGCTCCCAAACATGTTTATACACAAACCAAGGCAAAGTAACCTGTTGAGCCCTCACTGACAGTCATTCTCTTCCCTAATAGTTCTGTGGAAATTATGTTCATGTTCCTAATTAAGATTTCTCTCTAGCAGCCTATTCATTCACCGCACCCACTGTACCTAGAGTGGTGCAAGGGGGCTCAATGTGCATCTGCCAACAGAATGGGGTCTGACTGTGGGCTCCGAGCTCAGAGCTCATTTCCACGGCGCAGACTCAAAGCTCTACCGCACGAGGCGGTCTCCCAACTGCCACTGTGTGTCCCTCCCCGTCACAGAGTCTCCATGCTGTGTAGCTTTGTTAATTATTCAGAAATTACAGGAGAAAAAAAAAAAAAAGCCGGGCGATGGTGGTGCACGCCTTTAATCCCAGCACTCGGGAGGCAGAGGCAGGTGGATCTCTGTGAGTTCGAGACCAGCCTGGTCTACAGAGCTAGTTCCAGGACAGGCTTCAAAGCCACAGAGAAACCCTGTCTCAAAAAACAAAAAAACAAAAAAAAAGAAATTACAGGAGCATAAAACACTTAACGACATTCATCAGAAATGCTAAAAGAGCTGTTCAAACATCCATGCTCACCTTCTGAGGTGCCAGAACACTGCCACAGCACGCCTCTTTACTAAGACTTCCGCTGGGTTCAGATTTAAAACTACTTTTGGACAATGACATAGCTCAGGGGTAGAAGCTCTTGCTGACAAGCCTAACTGTTCAATCCCTTGGACCCACAGAGTAAAAAAAAAAAAAAAAACAACTCCTGCAGGGTATCCTCTAAGCTCCACATACACACTATGGCATGTTCACACACACCACAGTCTGCATAGACACGAACAATTAAAAAAAAAATGAGGCTGGCTGTAGTGGCATACTCCTTTAATCCCAGCACTCGTGAAGTAGAGGTAGGAGAATCTGAGTTCCAGGTCATCGAGAGCTACACAGTAAGACCCCATCTCAAAAAAGGAAAGAAAGAAGCTAGAGATGGCTGAGTGATTAAGAGCACTAGTTGCTCTTGCAGAGAGACCCGAGGCTCAGTTCCCAGCACCCGCATGGTGGCCCGCACTGTCTGTAACTCCAGTTCCAGAGATGACGCCTTTTGCTGAAAGTGCAGTGCACACACGGTGCACATAAACACACGAGGCAACACACTCCTACACAAAATCAACTTTAAAAAAAAAATTAGTAACAGATAAAAGTGAATTTTCCTGCTCTCAAGACAGGAATTAGCTCCTCTAAAGCTAATTAATCCCTTGCTGGGACAGGGAAAGCATGTGAACTCTGAAGTTCTTGCTGTCCACACATGAAACAACAAAGAACTAAAAAAATGAAGATGACTTGTCAACTTGAACTAGGAGAGCCTGAGGAACCCCCACTGGTCAAATGTGGGCCATGCAGAACATCAAGATGAATCACAGCCCATTAAACACCACAGGATCCCATGAGCACAGATCCAATGTTTACATGAATAAAGGAGATTCTGAAGGTGGTCAAAAGGGAAAGCCATTTTATAGGAGAGAAAGTTCCACACTACCCGAGGTCAGACTCTCCTAGGGAGGCCAAAAACAAGAACAAGACTGAGGAGTAACAAGCTTTTTCCAGAATCTGTTCCACATCAATTACCAAGGAAAGAACACTGTTAGGGAGAGACCCGGAGACACCACTGTAACCAGAGTCAGAGGTAACAGTGACGGGACACGTGAGCAAGGACACGGTGGTGACTGGCACTCCTTTCAAGTGCACCTACCTAAATCTAGCCAGACAAAACCCCATGAAGAAACGTTCTATCCAACAACCTGGTCACTATGGACTCTTCAGAAAACGTCTGGGCCTTTAAGACAGAGCAGTCCAACTGTGTGGGAATGGAAGCAGGCTCTGCTGGTTACAACAGTCCTGCATCACACCATGTTGAAGTGAGGAAGAGTCTCACACAGGACGGATAACCAGACAAAAAGGCACAAAAAGTAGGAAGCACAATGTCTTCAGCTCGCTGTCCTAGGGGCAGCGATAAAGGGAATGTAAAATGCAGAGAAAATATGCAAGTGTTCGCCATACTATTCTTCCTACACTTTTATAAGTATGAAGTTATATCAAAATAAAAAGGGGTTTAAAAACACCAGTGCCTCTAGAAATCTTGTAATTATTCCTCTACAAATATACATACCTGTTCATTATAAACTTAGCCTGCCGTTTCTGTTTGATCTCTTCAACCCTCTTCATTGCATCAACTAAAAACAAAATTACAAGTCAGCAAATTACGCACATTCAGGCAGTATGATTATAACAATTACATTAAATATTTCTGCATGACTTTGGCTTAAATGAAAAACTTCAATACGGGGGGCTGGAGAGATGGCTCAGTGGTTAAGAGCATTGCCTGCTCTTCCAAAGGTCCTGAGTTCAATTCCCAGCAACCACATGGTGGCTCACAACCATCTGTAATGGGGTCTGGTGCCCTCTTCTGGCCTGCAGGCAGACACACAGACAGAATATTGTATACATAATAAATAAATAAATATTTAAAAAAAAAAAAACTTCAATACGAAACAATCGCTATGACAGACTACAGGTATGAGGTGTTGGCTGCACCCACTACTCAGGTCTGTTAACTGCATAAGGCAGTTCAGGGAACAATGTTAGACTCCTGCACTGTCTACACAAACACTTCTGAAAAGTCTGTTTCTAGGATTCAATACATAAGATGAACAGAACCCAGACAGGAAGAAAAGCAGAACCATACTGCTTCTTACAGCATTTCCAATGGAGGAATGAGCCTGGAATACCTGAACCAGACAGCAAGGAACGGAAACAGGAGTTTCCAAAAGAGGACAGGAACTGTGTGTATGGTCTGCAAGCCGATGGCTGCATTAAAGCGCTATGGGAAGGAGAGAAGGTAGAGCAGAGGACCCGTCACACACAAAAGTACTATAGCCTAAGAGTTCATATGGTGGACACCTAGAACACCAGCACTCAGAAGGCCAAACCTGTGAGCCAAGGCCAGCCATGGCTTCACAGCAAGATCCTCTTAAAAAATGAAAAGAAGGAATTAAGTTTTTTTTTTTTTGATTTTTCGAGACAGGGTTTCTCTGTGGCTTTGGAGCCTGTCCTGGAACTAGCTCTGTAGACCAGGCTGGTCTCGAACTCACAGAGATCCGCCTGCCTCTGCCTCCCGAGTGCTGGGATTAAAGGCATGCGCCACCACGCCTGGCAGGAATTAAGTTTTATAACACTTATCCTCCCTTCAATTGAAGTCCCTGCCTACTTCAAGGAGAAGAAAAGACAAGTGCTGACTAGTACAGCTTTTAATTTTGGGCCTGCAACGTCAAGATATTTACCCAGACAAGTAGTACACCCTTAAAATCCGCACTGATGGGCTTAAGTGCAGTACCTTTTCATCTTAAGACCAGGCATGACCTGACCCCGGAGCGGACGTTCTAGACTGGCGACGCATACTACATCTGTGTATTTCCTGGCTGGGTCTTGCCTCACCCACCGAAACATTTCCCTTATTTATTCTTTCAGAACTTGGTGGTTTTTTATTTTGGGTGGGTACTTCAAGTTTAATAATTAGATTATTTTTATATGGACACACCAGTCAATTTCTGATGTATCCAAATTCAGTCAAATTCTAAAAAGAATTTGAAATAGCAAAGACAAACACCAACAGGACCATTAACATGGGATGAAAAAGAGGCAAGTTTAGTATTATTCATACAGGGCAGCATTTAACGTTACCGAATGGTCACAACAGTCTCCGATACTCCCCACCCCAGACTTACTAGTTTTATTCCACAGCTCTCGCTGGTATTTCACAGGTTCGTTTCTACGTTTTTCAAATTCAAATGAGTTGTCCTAGAAGATGGTACAAAAGGTTAAGAAGGCAGTAAGCAATCATTGTTTAACATATGCTCCTTTTCACAAAAATCATAAGTAGTCGAATATTAAGACGCCCTCCCCATAATACTAGGGAGTACCAGCTCTCAACTGGCTGAAAACAGCTCAGATTCTGGGGAAATGGGGGACTCTCAGAGGGAGAGGAAGACCATTCCCTCCTTCAGGAGCGATCAAACAACCACGAGAATTACAAACAAACTGAAAAGGCTTCCCCAGTCTCCCAGCTCCATATGAGAATCAGCCAGCAACCTCCATCATTTGAACCATTTTCCTTACATGGAAAGTCAAACACCAGCCGGGTGTGGTGGTGGACACCTTTAATCCAGGCACTCGTGAGGCAGAGGCAAGTGGATCTCTGCGAGTTCGAGGCCAGCCTGGTCTACAGAGTGAGTTCCAGGACAGGCTCCAAAGCTACAGAAAAACCCTGTCTTGATACACACACACACACGTCAAACACCAAGAATTCAAATTGTTTCCATCTAAGAAAGAGCCTGTTCCAGTGAAAGAGTGTGAAACTACACACCTGCAGGGTGTAACCTTTGCCCTGTGTGGCTCTGGACCCTCCAAATGGGTGTATTTTAATAGTTATAAGCATTAATCCCAAGACATGCAAAACAGTTTGAAAAAGCTGCCCGTATTCCTTGGCTTTCAAATGAATATCAACCCCACACTGGCTACGTCATTTACAAACGTTGAGACTCTGTTCAGCTCACAATGTGCTCAGCAGTAAAGTAAGGCAGCTGGCGGCTGGCAGGAGGTGGAGGAAGGTGGCACCTCGCTCTCTTGGCCTTGATGGTATCTTCTTCACCCACACTCAACATTATCTTTTAAATTAACTGTGATTTGGCCTCCCATCCTACACAACATGCAGCTGTATTCACTAGACAGCTCTAATATTAAGAACCAGGGATTACACAAAGGGAGGAGGGGTCACAGGGTTAGGGGGAGGCAACAGCCATAGAGCGGTACAATAACTTAAAACATCTTTCTCCAGCAAAGGACAGCTACAGCTTCCATCTTCTCCCTCTTCAGAGACCAAACGTGCACAAGTTTCAAGAGATCCTGGCATCAAATCTTTCAAGGCGTCCCCTATACCTACTAGCTAGCTTCTGTTCTCTGACAGAGCCCAACCAAGGACAAGCAGAAACTGCTAATATTTGTTCCAAACCTCACCCGCGCCTCAGTGCTACTCGGGAGCACACTAGCTCTTCTCCCAAATGCCTCTCAATCTTTAAAGGGCAAATTCCACTTCATCCAACACATTTAAATGATTTTTTTTCCTTTTTCTTTGCAAAGACCAAAAAATTTTGTGGAGATTTAAAAAAAAAAAAAAAACTTCTACAAGTTGGGGTTGGCAGTTTTTCCCTCAATTTAGGATCACATGAGAATGAGAGTCTGCACGGCCAAATAAAATAAAGCACTCACAACCACGTGACAGGACCCCATGATCAGGCTGGGCGACCCTCACTGTACTCACCACCGTGAGCTCCTTGCCGGCTGCCTTCCGGAAGGCTTTAGTCCACCTGACCTTGCGTGGATTCCGCTTCTTCTTGAAGTTTCTATGACACTTGGATTTGCAAAATCGGAACACCTATTAAGACATTCAAAGTTAAAACAATGGAGTCAACAACAACATTTCTGTCAGGATACACCTCCTAGCCAGCCAACAAGAACTGCTGTAAAATCTAAGACATGACAATGGTTCTCTTTTTTTTTTATTTTAGAATACTACTTTTTTATTTTTTTATTTTTTATTTATTTATTAAAGATTTCTGCCTCCTCCCCTCCACCGCCTCCCATATCCCTCCCCCTCCCCCAATCAAGTCTCCTCCCTCATCAGCCCGAAGAAGTTCCCTGCCTTGTGGGAAGTCCAAGGACCTCCCACCTCCTTCCAGGTCTAGTAAGGTGGGCATCCAAACTGCCTAGGCTCCTACGAAGCCAGTACGTGTAGTAGGATCAAAACCCAGTGTTATTGTTCTTGACTTCTCAGTAGTCCTCATTGTCCACTATGTTCAGCGAGTCCGGTTTTATCCCATGCTTTTTCAGACCCAGGCCAGCTGGCCTTGGTGAGTTCCCGATAGATCATCCCCAATGTCTCAGTATGTGGGTGCACCCCACGCGGTCCTGAGTTCCTTGTTCGTGCTCTCTCTCCTTCTGCTCCTGATTTGGACCTTGGGATTTCAGTCCGGTGTTCCAATTTGGGTCTGTCTCTGCCTGCTTTCATCGCCCGATGAAAGTTAATCTCCAGGAAGATGACTATATGTCTTTCTTTGGGAGAGGTTGTGGAGAAAGGACATTGAGCCTATGACAATGGTTCTCATGCGCAACTGCTGACAACACCAAGAAGCACATGAGACGGCAGAGCAGAAGGAAACTCGGTGTTTGGTGGGTGTCAAACACATCCCTGACAACAGCGAAAACTCCTGAGACAAAGCACTAAAACTTCCACTGACCTAAATGAAGGAACAACTCTGAGAAGTTCCTTAAATCCCTTCTCAGAATCATACTCCTACCACCCTAGAAGCTGAGTTCTGAGCCACGCTGAATCCTAATTTGCTTCCTTCTGGCTGAAAGCACAAAATATTTTCAAAAATAAAACTGTTAACAGGCCATTTTTCCTCTTCTTTTTCGCTATTTTACCATTAACAATGAGCTCTGCAGCGAACTGCTTTTTTGCTGTTGTTCTGAAAGAAAGTCTTACTGTGAAGTCCAGGCTGGCCTGCAACTCAGAATCCTCCTCCCTCGGCCTCCTACCTGCTCGGATTATGGACACCTGCTCCCATGCCGTGTGCTGGACGTGATCACATCCACAGATCTAAGGCGGAGTCTTCACTGCTTCATTTCCCATCTTCATCCCAAAGCAGCACCAACCTTCAGCTTACTAACACTTCAGTGTGGTTTTGAAATGGATAGTAAGGCTTTTCCAAGTCTAGGCCAAATTATTTTATTACCTATAACGTCTTTAAAAATAAGGCAATCTGTGTGCCTGTGGGAGAACCATGAAAAGTAGCCTTTGAGGTTAACTGGGTTCTAGCTGAGAACACTAATCATAATTAAAGTGTGTGACCCAGTGACACCAGCTGAAAAGAAAAATATGAACTACATAAACTAAGAAAGCCTGTACACACCAGGTGGTGGTGGCGCATGCCTTTAATCCCAGCACTTGGGAGGCAGAGGCAGGTGGATCTCTGTGAGTTCGAGGCCAGCCTGGTCTACAAGAGCTAGTTCCAGGACAGCTAGGGTTGTTATACAGAGAAACCTTGTCTCGAGAAAACAAAAACAAAAAAACACACAAAAAAAAAGGAAGAAAGAAGAAAGAAAGAAAGAAAGAAAGAAAGAAAGAAAAGAAAAGAAAAGAATCCAGCAAATGGGGGAGGAGAGGGTAACCGATTCAAATGGGACCAAAGTACATTATTACGAACATGCAATTCTGAGAGTTAGAGGAATGGGATTCACTCTCAATTAAGAGGGTAAATGCATGTCACAAGCCCTGTCACAACTTCACCCTCTATACTGTTCACTTTAACAGCCCCACCCCAAGCCTTTGTCATTTACACTCCAATTCTTTTTTGAGACTCGACTGTTCTGTTCTGCACCTCTTATTCAAATAAGGCAATTTCCTACATAGGATGCTCTCTCCCCTCGCATGCCGAAATCGAAACACAGAACTCGGGGGAAATGAACCGGTGTAGGCAGGAGGGGTGCGTGCTCCGAGGCTTCCTGAACTTGAGAACTGGAGAAGTCAGTCAAGGCGTCAAGAACTGAAACCTTGTCCTTCACAAGTTTGGACCGTCCCTTGTCGGCTAAAGAAGGTTTTGCTCCCAAAGGTCTGACAAACTGGGAAAGTGAAGGTAGCGAGAAAGCCAGTCCCCCAAAGACCATCCATTCGAAGTCTCTCCTAGCTCACCTTCAATACAGAACTCTTATGAGGTCGCAAGCACCAAGTCCATTAACCTCTCCAGACACTCCCACCTCCTGCCGCTCCCTGTGCAGTCGGACAGCAGTAGAAAGCCTGCCTGAGCCTGCGTTCGACCGAGTTCCTAACCCTACGGCAAGCCGAGGCCCAGACTCCCAGCCCAGGCCACCCCGCGGAGCCGCGAGCTACGCGCGCTCCCGCTCCCAGCCGTCGTCGGAGGCGCGTGGGCCACGGCCGCCTCACCTTGCAGTCGTTGCGGACGAACATCATGCCGTGGCCAGGGTAGATCGGCCCGGAACAGAAATAACATTTCTCGATCCTCATGTTGACTCCGCGTGGGCCCCACCTCCCAGGCGCCGAGCTTAAAAGGAAGTGATGCGATCCGTCACGTCCTAGGCGCCGGAAGCAATTCTTTGACCCGACCGAAAGTGGTGCTTGGAATGCGCTCTGTACGTGAAGGCGCCTGTGGGACGGACGCATGCGTAGCAGCATCCTCGCCCTGCACAGCTTCAGAGGCTGCATTCTGCATCCGGGTTTTTTTAGTCTGTGGACCTGACCATCTTCTATACCTGCCCATCCAGTGCTACGGAATTTTTCCGTGTATACTCATGTTATTGTGGTTTGGGCTTTGCCAGGAGTACGGTCCTCATGGAATATGGCCAAGGTCTCCGTTACCCCAGGCTTGCCTTCCCCAAATGGAGATATGCCTGCCTCTGCTTTCCTATTAGTCGGATTAAAGGGGTGCAATACCATGCCTGGCTGTTTTTCAAATCTGTATTTTATGTTTTCCTTGCATGCAGTGAATAAAAAGGAACTATTTTTTCTTACCATCGCACTGAGGCTCTTCACCAAAACGTTATACAGGATGTGTTTCTACACACATCAGTATGGCTAAAATGGAGAAAAATAGTGCCACAATGAAGCAATAGGACTATTGGGTTAGTTTTCCAAATAAGCACAAATCCATGTAGAAGAAAATGCAAATTCTAACATTAATTACCTCTAACTTCTGATTATCCTCCAAAATATTTTCGAAACTATTTTTCTTCTAGAGCATTTTCTAAACTACATTTTGGGTTTTCTTTTTACATTTATTATTTATATTGATAGAGATTTTAGTCTGACAATGTCTTTTAAAGATTTATGTATTATGTATTCAGTGTACTGCCTGCACACAAGGAAACAGGTCTCATTATAGATGGTTATGAACAACCATGTGGTTGCTGGGAATTGAACTCAAGATCTCCGAAAGAGCAGCCAAAGCTCTTAACTTTTGATCCATCTCTCCAACCCCCAACAATTTTAAGAAAGAAAGAAGTGAATTTTAATATCTTGATTTAGTAGCAGTATACATTAATATATTGATTAGCATTCGATTTACAGGACTGCAGGGTTTTTTTTTTTTGGTGTGTGTGTGTGTGTGTTTCAAGACAGGGTTTCTCTTTTGGAGACTGTCCTAGCTCTTGTAGACCAGGCATGCCTCAAACTCACAAAGATCTACCTGCTTCTGCCTCCCAAGTGCTGGGATTAAAGGCATGCACCTTTTAGGCCTAGTTTAGGACTGCAATTTTTATTCTTGAGAAATGCAATTTAAAACTTCCTTTTTGGTCATAGTGCTTTGTTGCAACAATAGAAGCCCTAACTGAGACAGAGACAAAAGTACTGCCAAATGTAATCAAGGTCCATGTTATTACCCATGCACTAAAGTGTCGCCATGAAACCCATTTATACTGTTTATACAAGGGAAAAGCTACAGTTGTTATGGTTTTAAATCTCTAGAATTGGCCAGATGCCAATAATCCCATCATTTAGGAGCTAAGGGCAGGTAGACCAAGAGATCAGACTCAGAAAGTCGAGCTGTGGTGGCACATGCTTTTAATCCCAACACTTGGGAGGCAGAGGCAAGTGGATCTCTGAGTTTGAGGTTAGCCTGGTCTACAAGAGCTAGTTCCAGGAAAGGCTCAAAAACTACAGAGAAACTCTGTCTGGAAAAAAGAGTTCAGGGTCAGTTGGGTGGTGGTGGTGCACTCCTTTAATCCCAGGGCTCAGGAGACAGAGGCAGGCAGATCTGACAGAGTTCAAAGTCAACCTGTCCTACAGAGCAGGTTCCAGAACGGCCAGTGCTACACAGAGAGCCTGTCTCAAAACAAAAAGTCGAGCTTCATCTGCAGCTACAGGAGTTCAATGCCTGTTAATGTCTCCATGAACTATACATAAAAACCTGATGTGCTGGTCCATGGCTTTAATCTCAGCATAGGCAGGCAGAGCCAAGTTGAAGCCAGCTTGGTTTACATACCAAGTTTCAGGTCAGCCAAGACTACATAGCAGGATCTCTTCCCAAGAAAACAAAAATAAGTAAAATCACCAGCATCTATTTCTTTTGGTGCTGGGGTTCCAACCCAGAGTCTTGTGTATACAGGCACTTACCACTATGATACATCCTAACCAAAGTAAAATTCTTCATTTATACCTGGTGTGGGACAATTCTGTACTCTGTCAATTATGTTTTAAATAAAAGCTGATTGGTCAGTAGCCAGAAAGGAAGTAGAGGCACGTCAAAGAGAACGGGAGAATTCTGGGAAGGAGGAAGCCCATTTCCCTCCCAGTCCTGTCCAGACACCGAAGAAGCAGGATGTGACCTGTCTCGATGAAAAAGGTACCGAGCCAAGTGGCTAACATAGGCTAGAATAATGGGCTAATATAAGAGCTAATATGAAGCCTGAGCTAATGGGCCAATCAGTTTATAACTGTAGGCTCTGTGTGATTTTCTTTGGGTCATACCAGCTGTGGGAACTGGGCAGGACAGAAACCCCAACAAGCAGGTCCTCATGTTACATATACCTATCTGGACCTATTCATTTGTACACAAGCACAGGCATGAACCTGGTTCTTTATATCTGGAATTCACAATGCCCGTTTTCACATAAAGTAAGGGAAAGAAATAGCTCACCAGAAAACCAAGCACACTCACTTTTGATCCTAGCACTTGGGAGGCAGAGGCAAGCAGATTCTCTAAGCCAGCCTGGATTACAGTGTCACAGGACAGCCAGGGTTACAGTGAGACCCTCCCTCAAAAAGAAAAGAACATGGCCACAGAGAGGTTCCTTAAACTCGGTATCCCGTCCTCGATCATCTCTAGACTCAGCTCTGTCACCCAGAACACAGAACCTGCCGCACAGGTGCCCACGCTTAGCCCTCCCCTCCTCAGTGCATCTCTTAGAATTGTGATACCTGGTCTCACTGTGCAGCTCGGGCTGGTCTAGAACTCGCTCTGTACACCAGGAGGATCCTGAACTTCCAGAGATCTGCCTGCCCCGGATTCCCAAAGGCTGCGATTAAAGACATACAGCACCACAACCCTGCCTCCTGGCATTTTTTTTTTTTTTTTGGTTTTTCGAGACAGGGTTTCTCTGTGGCTTTGGAGCCTGTCCTGGAACTAGCTCTGTAGACCAGGCTGGTCTCGAACTCACAGAGATCCGCCTGCCTCTGCCTCCCAAGTGCTGGGATTAAAGGCGTGCGCCACCACCACCGCCCGTCCTGGCATTTTTTAAAATGAAAAATGTCACAATTACTGTCTTCTGATAGCCCTACCACCTGAATGTTTCTGTACGAATGTGCATTCGGCTGCCTCCACTTCAGACTTCTGAGACTCAACCCACATGCTCTTCAACTTCAGGGAATTCAGATGACCCAGAAAAGTCCTGAAGAGGACAGCATTCCAGGCCCAGACCTCCCACAATTTCCCTCCTCCCAGAAAAGTCCTGAAGAGGACAGCATTGCAGGCCCAGACTTCCCACAGTTTCCCTCCCAGAGTAACACTAGCCAAAACCAAAAAGTAGCTAGTGACAACTCGGTATAACCAAATGGATCTTTCAAAGCAAGTTTCGTCAAATAACCAAGTTTCAAACCCCAGGTCCACTCAAGGCACCACAAGTAAAGTAGCAGGCTGAGAATCATTGGCCCTGCAAGGCAGCCCCATCCCTGCCAGACATACAGGGTCAAGGAACAAGGGAAGTATTTGATCCTGTGAGTGCTGGGGTGAGAACCAAAAATCCAAGAGGCCCCACCCTCCTCGAGAGGGAGTGTGTCCAACAGCCTTGGCTGATAAAGAACACTGTTCTTTTTCTACCATTCAAACAACACTTTGGAGGATGCAGTTCTTTATTGGAATATTTTCAATTGTGTTTGCAAACATTAACACTAGGGGAAAACAGAAAGTCTTTTTCCATTCTTCCAACTTCAAAGGTGAAAAAGAACAAAGGTGAAAAAGAACAAAGATCATGTCTGGAAACTTAGGCAGGGGTTAAAGATCACTGCCTCATTCATCCCAGGCTAGCCTAGAACTAGAGTGTCCCCTGCCTCTGCCTCCAGAGAGTGGGATTACTGATGTGTACATTTATTCTAGTTCAACATGTGAGTCACCCTTATAACCTGGTAACTGGTTTCCAGGCAGCCTGTGGAGGCTCAATACTGGCATGGCACATCCAGAGACTGCTGGGCTCCAGTCTCATGGCTCTCTACTGGAGAACTCTGGGTCCCCCCCTTCAAGAACAACCTCAGGAAACTTCTAGGGCAGACCCTCAGAGGCCTCTACAGAATGCTGCTGAGTGGCAGCCTCACTAGCCTCCACATGAGCCTGCTGGGTGGGAGCTTCATAGACAGTCACAGGAGCCAGCTGTTCGGCAGCATCACCAACCTCTACAAGAGCCTGCTGGGTACCAGCCTCATGGACCTCCACGGGAGCCTGCTGGGTACCAGCCTCATGGACCTCCACAGGAGCCTGCTGAGTGGGAGCCTGCTGAGTAGCAGCCTCATGGACCTCCATGGGAGCCTGCTGAGTAGCAGCCTCATGGACCTCCACGGGGGACAGCTGGGTGGCAGCATCATGGACCTCCACGGGAGCCTGCTGAGTAGCAGCCTCATGGACCTCCACGAGGGACAGCTGGGTGGCAGCCTCAGCGACATCGACAGGAGCCTGCTGGGTAGCAGCATCACCAACCTCCACGGGAGCCTGCTGGGAGACAGCATCATGGACCTCTATGGGAGACAGCTGGGTGGAAGCCTCTTGGACCTCCACAAGAGACAGCTGGGTGGCAGCATCAGTAACTTTCACGGAAGACAGCTGGGTGGCAGCCTCTTGGACTTTCCCCACGGGAGACAGCCGGGTGGCAGCCTCGTGGACCTCCACAGGAAGACACTGGGTCTCATCCTCTTGAGAAAGGTTCTCCTCTGTGTCAGAAGAAAAGCAGTGGAAGGACACCGGTAAGGACAGTCACCCTTGGGACCGTGGGGGGTAAAGGGGGAAAGGTTCCCAAACACAGGGCTATCTGGCCTCCTACAACATTTCTGAAACCCACTTTCCCCAGGGGATCCCTCCCAAGGAGCCAAGGCTTGTCGGGAAAGACAGCCCTATGTACTCCCAGTCCATACCTTGCCTCATTCGCGGGCGGTAATAATTAACCAAGTTGGAGATCATCCGGGAAACGTCTTCTTGGTAATAAGGAGGCCCGAATATCAAAATCTCTGCATCCTCTTCAGGATGCCAATGGGTCACTTGAAGCAAGGTACGTGATGTACTCTCGACATGTGGGATGTAATGTCCATTCTTGCCTGAGCAAGGAACATGAGGGTGAGGTGGCTCCCACTTCTTGGCAAATTCATTCAGAGGCTGAGGCTGCTGGATAGAGGTGGCACAGGCCTGGGGCCACAGCCACTGGACAGGCTCTCTCTATAGGACATACTCAGGCAAAGGAGTCAGGAAAAGGTTACCTCTTGCCTTCCCTCCCCAGGTCACTCACCAAACATCGCTTCGACGAGCCAAGGATTCACGTACACAGTCTTTGGATCATCCAGATACTCGGTCCGGAACCACTTGGGCAGCGTGCTGGAGTCTCCGACTACTTCAAATAAGGTCCCTTCTTTGTGCTTCAGCTGGACCAGCGACTTATAAGTCTTAAAAGGGACCATGGTGCACCAGTATCGTCATAAACAGACTAGGCAACTCCAAACCCAGTAAACCCAAAAGCCTCTCCGGAGAGCTGTATATCAAGGGCTGTTTGCTAGCCACTTCCCACTTTTGTCCATCCAATTGGCTCTTAGGCCTTGCTTCCACTCCTAGAAGCCCCGCCTCTTCTCACGTGGTCTCCTGTGGTCTGCACCTAAGAGAGAGGCCTTGTACCTAGACTGGCTTCAGGTCTTCAGATGATTGTTGGTGCTGGGATTTAGTAGCACATGCCTTTAATCCCAGCATTTGGGAGACAGAGAGGCAGGCGGATCTCTGTGAGTTCGAGGCCTGGTCTACAGATAGACTTCCAGGACAGCCAGTGCTAAACAGAGAAACCCTGTCTCAAAAAACAAACAGGGGAGTCAAGGTGGTGGTGGCACACGCCTTTAATCCCATCACTAAGGAGGCAGAGGTACTGGGGGTACATCTGCACTGGGGGCATGGTTTGGAACTCCAGCCCCATCTGAGGGGAGGGACGCTGAGATGAGGGACCTAGTGAGGTAGTCGGTGCCCTCTTATAGTCGATCTGTATTTTTGTTTTGTTTTTTGTTTTTCAAGACAGGGTTTCCTTGTAGTTTTGGAGGCTTTAACAAACTTCTACTTCTCCTTCTCCTTTTCCTCCTCCTCCTCCTCTTCTTTTTTTTTTGTTTGTTTGTTTGTTTGTTTTTCGAGACAGGGTTTCTCTGTAGCTTTGGAGCCTGTCCTGGAACTAGCTTTGTAGACCAGGCTGGTCTCGAACTCACAGAGATCTGCCTGCCTCTGCCTTCCGAGTGCTGGGATTAAAGGCGTGTGCCACCATCGCCTGGCCAAAGGAAACTCTTTATTTCGAACCATTATCACTTGCCAGAGTAGAACACTGGCCCTCCATAAATTTAACAAGAGGCCCCAGTCTCAGTAGTTTACCCTGAAGCAATACCTGGTGGCAGAAAGAACCACAAGCTGAGATAACCCGACCCCCACCCAAGAGGAGACTCTTCAAAGGGAATGCCTGGCATTCCAAGCACCTTAGAGAGAAACACCTGCACATTCACCAGGACACCCTAGACAAATGTCAGCTGAAAGCTGCTGTCCTTGACGAGTTCCCACCTGCAGACATTCACGGCTTTGGTTTGAGGGCGAGCACAATAACCTAGAATGAACTAGAAACTAGTCCCAAACTCTCCGACCTTTGGCCTCTTTGGACCTCCACAGAGAAGCATTCAGTCAACTGCCATCCTGGAGACTTCAGGCCTTTGTTTCTTGAGGAAGCAGAAAAGGCAAATTGCTAGGAACAAAAGAGATTAACACGTGTCCTAGCTGTACTGACAAAGACGAATGCCCAGGAAAAAGAGCAAACAGGCCCTTCCCTACCACATCTTGGAAAACTGAAGGGTGGAGGGTCCCAGCTGCTGGACGGATCAAGTGTCCTGAATAGGTACCCACTTGACCCTGGAGAGGTGGTACCAGCATGGATGTCCCAGTAGCTCAGCAGCAAAGGGGTGGTGAAGATCATGGTGTAGGGTCCTGCCCATCAGGGCTCAAGAGACCTAAGAACTAGCTGGGGTTTTTTTTGTTTGTTTTTGTTTTCTTGAGAGACAGTGTTTCTCTGTAGCTTTGGAGCCTGTCCTGGAACTAGCTCTTGTAGACCAGGCTGGCCTCAAACTCACAGAGATCCGCCTGCCTCTGCCTCCCGAGTGCTGGGATTAAGCAGAACTAGCTGTTTAAGGAGCACTCTGTCCCCTGGGGAGAGCGCCTTGGGGAGGTAGACTGAGCATGAGAAGAACAGCCCTGCAAGAATGCAGGGAAAAGATAGCCTTAAGTGGGAAGGAAAGGGTCCCATCCACCCCCACGACAGAAACTGGCAAGGGGTGATGTTAAAACAGAGTGAGTAGTTCCAGTAAAAAACTTACCCCTGGGGGGCTGGAGAGATGGCTCAGAGGTTAAGAGCTTCACCTCCTCTACCAAAGGTCCTGAGTTCAATTCCCAGCAACCACATGGTGGCTCACAACCATCTGTAATGAGATCTGGTGCCCTCTTCTGGCCTGCAGGCATAGACACAGAATATTGTATACATAATATATATATATATATATATACATATATATATATATATATATATATATATATTATGTATAAACTTACCCCTGCCTGCAGCATTCCCCTAATCTAGGTGAGGGCACCAGGAGTCACCAAGTCTGGGCCATGTCAGGGCTGAGAAGTTCAAAGGCTGGAAGGATCTCAGATGCCAATGGTAAGACTGGACTTCTGTGGTGTGGCATAAAGGACAAACCTGCACAGGGGCATTCTGATTCCCAGTGTCCAGTGATAGCAGACTGGGCATGGCCTCCGTGGCAGCTGAGCGTAAGGATGGTATGGTGATCAGTGACTCTACTTGTGGCATTTAGGCAGGCTCTTGGCAGAGTTGACTTGGGCTGAGCTCTGGCAGGATAGCGCTTCATGGTTGACTTCCCTTGCCCCCTTTGTGAGGGTCCCAGTGGCCTTAGAGCAGCTGTTAAGGCTTGGGAGAATAGCTTTCTGTTGCAGACTTGTCTGTCGGGAGGACTGAGCTGCTTCTTTTTGGGCATTGAAAACTTTTTTTTTTTTAAATATTTATTTATTTATTATGTATACAATATTCTGTCTGTGGTGCAGGCCAGAAGAGGGCACCAGACCTCATTACAGATGGTTGTGAGCCACCATGTGGTTGCTGGGAATTGAACTCAGGACCTTTGGAAGAGCAGGCAATGCTCTTAACCTCTGAGCCATCTCTCCAGCCCC
>JABTXL010020982.1:6891330-6907435 GCA_025134845.1 Neodon shergylaensis | reverse complement strand
GGAAGAGCAGGCAATGCTCTTAACCTCTGAGCCATCTCTCCAGCCCCTTCCTCAGATTTTTTAAAAATTTTTTTCTAGGGGCTGGAGTTAAGCTCAACAGTTAAGAACACTGACTGCTCTTCCAGAGGACCAGGGTTCAATACCCAGCACCCACATGGCAGCTCATAACTGTCTGTAACTCCAGTTCCAGGAAATCTGACACCTTCGCATCAAATAAACAAGTAATAATTTTAAAAAAAATCCTGCCGGGCAGTGGTGGCGCAGGCCTTTAATCCCAGCACTCGGGAGGCAGAGGCAGGCAAATCTCTGGGAGTTCGAGGCCAGCCTGGTCTACAAGAGCTAGTTCCGGGACAGGCTCCAAAGCTACAGAGAAACCCTGTCTCGAAAAAAAAAATCCTCCTGCCTGGAACCCTCACAGGCAAAAAACACCAATGCACATAAAAATAAATACATATTTAAAGAATTAGAAATAAATAATGTGGTTTAAATTTAAAAAAAATTCTAATATCTGGGGAGGCTGGGTCAAGTCAAGTATACTGAACCAAGGTCTCTTGTAATCAATTAAAAAAAAATGGCCAGCGCCGGGCGCACGCCTTTAATCCCAGCACTCGTGAGGCAGAGGCAGGCGGATCTCTGTGAGTTCGAGAGCAGCCTGGTCTACAGAGCTAGTTCCAGGACAGGCTCCAAAGCCACAGAGAAACCCTGTCTCGAAAAACCAAAAAAAAAGAAGAAAGAAAGAAAGAAAGAAAGAAAGAAAGAAAGAAAGAAAGAAAGAAAAGAAAAATGGCCAGGGTTTTCATCAGCTGGCTGTATAATCTCTCGGAGCTTATCAAAATTAAAACTTTGTCCAAGATCATTTCCATACCTTGAAAGAGACAGGCGACCATGAGGCCTTCCCTCTGCCGCCCACTTTGACCTGGGACTGAGAAGTCCCAGCATGGTCGTGTAGCTGGCACTGCCACATCCCCCACAGGGACCATACTGTCCACCACGTGGGTCTGGTCTGCATACTGTCTAGCTGCTACCGGAACTCGAGTTCACTCTTCGGGAGTGAGTGTGGAGGCCTGGATGCCAGAGGTCATGCCAGGTCAAATCATAGGCCTAGGACAGACAGAGAACTCCTGGTTATAAACAGAAGGATTAGCAGAGAAGGATGCCCAGCCAGTTTTTCTATCTGTGAGTGGTCCTGAAGAGAGAGGGGAGCGTGGACTGGAACAATTCCATTGGCTCCAGCTACCTCTCAGAGAGGGCAGAGTAGGGCAGGAGTTTGTGAAGAGACCAGGGAGGGTTCAGAGGGATTAGGCCAATGTATATTGAAGCATGGAAGGGTAGGGAAGGGTGGTAGGAGGAAGGGGAGGAGAGGAAGTGGGGGGTAAGAAGGAGGAAGTTGGCCCTGGACCTTTGTCCCAGAGGGGGGTGAAGCAGGGAGGGGTGGATGGGGGAGGAATGTGAGGGAGGTTGGCCAGAGAATGGAGCCTGTAGCCCCATAGGAGGTGGGTGGGCAGGCAGAATTCAGGGGAGCGGGGGAGGGGCCAGTGTCTCCAGCAGTGTGGTCAGGGCTGAATTTTCAGGGTCCCAATTCCCAGATAGGCAGAAATCTGGAGGCACTGTGACCCTAGGCAACAAGACCAGTGCTGGGAGACACTGGCTACTGAGGAAAAGACAGGAGCACAATACCAGAAACTGTGGGCATATGGGAGTTCTGACCGCTTGTCCCCGAAATTTTCAAGGTCACGGAGGATGGAACATTCGAGTCCCATTGACTAGAATTGACATAAGTGAGGCCTGGCCTTAGTGCACAAAGAAATCAGCCCCAATTTTAAAAGATTTTATAAAAGAATGTTTGGGGATCTGGTTTCCAATGGCAGGTACTCATCTCACAAGTCTATGCCGGGGCCCAATGCCCAATGCAATGCAACCACTGTGGTAGGCTTTAGGTCAAAAAGAGCATTTGTGGGATAGTCCCTTGAACAGAATATCTGAAGATGGGACTCCCAAGGGGCAAAGGCAGGTGTTTGTCCTGGTCATGGGCCTGGCAGGCCCACATCTTTGGCAGGACATCCTGAAAATCAGAAGAGGCCCAGGGCTTCTAAGGCAGTGACTTGGAAGGGACAATTTACACAGTTGAAAGCCGATTTTAGCCTGGCAGAGGGCAGGTGTGGGCAAGAAGGGTGTTTTTCCACCATGTGGCCCAGGCTGGTAGGACCTCCAGATGAAAAGTTTCTGTACCCCAATAAACCTCTCTGCCTATGCAGCAAACCAAATCAGACCAGACCAATCCATTAGAAAAAGGCTAGGTTTGGCAGGAAGTAGTGGCACACGCCTTTAATCCCAGCACTCAGGAGGCAGAGGCAGGCAGATCTCAGTGTGAGTTCCAGGACCCAGGACAGGCTCCAAAGCTGCAGAAACCCTGCCTCAAAAAACAAACAAACCCCAAGTTTAATGGGTAGAATGCTCCCAGATGATTTTCCAGCTCTCCAGAGAGGAGACAGGAAAGAGAGACTGAAAAAGCACGTGTCTGTTTTCTGGGCAACAGTTCCAATACCACTGTGGGCATGGTCTTGAGCATCTCTGGGGGAGGGGGTCATCATTTGGCAGACTTTCTGAGATGCAGTAGGGTTTGAAGAGAGATGGAGGAGGAAGCTTGGAGTGGAAGCTCCACCAGAACATTCCAGACTCTTTGGGTCTATGGATGCCAGGGTCTGGGGTGGAGCTTCCACCTGAACAACAACTGTCTGTGGCTCTAGTCCCAAAGGATCTGATGTCCTTATCCGGCCTCCAAGGACACTGGACACACCTAGTACACAGACATACATTCAGGCAAACATTCACACACACGAAATAAATGAATAAAATTGTCCCAGAAAACATTTTCAACTATGTTACCAGGATGTTGTTTTGACCAGGCCCCTCAATGAGCATCTCATGAACTCTATATTCCTGAATTTGGATTCCTTTGGCATTACAATTCATAGTCTGAAATGTTCACACAAAAAGAGACTGTACCTCGTTTATTTTTTTATTATTGTTTAATTGGCACAAAGTTCACTGAAGAGCATTTGCTTTTTATACAGATTTCCAAATAGAAAAATACATTAACACAAAAAAATATGGCTATTTTATATCAAATTTAAACCATTTTCAAAGAGAATACAGGTTTTTTGGGTTGTTTGTTTGTTTCCAACAGACAAAGGCAGTTCTTGTGTGGGTGTCTATCACACACACTTAACCCTGTGCCAGGTTTGGAGCCAACAAGACTTGCATCTCACTGTGGATCTACTTCTTGAAAGCAGCATTATGCAAGCATTAATTTTATTTACAACAGAACATTTAGAAGGTGATAAACTCCACTGAAGTCTTAGGGTAACTTTGGAAGGCACTGCTATGTATGGCCTGCCCCTTGAAACACAGGACACAGTTCAGACATAGGCAGAAGCAAAGGCTTTAATGACAACTTTGGTGTTTCAAAGAATCCTTCATTTCAGTGACAGAAAAAGCTTAGTAGCTGCGGCTGATTTTGCTGGAGAGGGGATCAAGGACAATGACAATAAATGATGGATGCTGAATTTTAAAAAAGCCTTTTAAGGGTTGGTGGGTACGATGGCTCCACCTTTTTTTGGGTGGGGGGGTCTTTTTTTTTTCTTCTCAAAACAGGGTTTCTCAGTGTTCTCAGTGTAACCCTGGCTGTCCTGGAACTAGCTCTAGACCAGGCTGCCCTCAAACTCAGAGAGATTTGCCTGCCTCTGCCTCTAGAGTGCTGGGATTAAAGGCGTGAGCTGCCACTAACTGGGTGATGGCTCCACCTTTAATCCCAGCACTTGGGAGGCAGAGGGGTGCGAATCTCTGTGAGTCTGAAGCCAGCCTGAGCTACAAAGGAGTTCCAGGACAGTCAGGGCTACATAGTGAGACTTTGTCACTTGAAAACTACCACGCAAACGGTTTCCTTTATATTTGTTTTACTAATTACAACTATTACAAGTTCTGCCTAACAATTAGTGCCAAAAAAAAAAACTCCACAGTTTTTACTTTTTAAAATTATAATTGGTGATTTTTTTTTCCCCTTGGTGAAAATCTTTGGGAATTTTGGTTTACTTTTTTTTTAAGCCTCTTTAAAAGAGTTTTGCTCTGAATGAAATACCTTAGGCCTGAAGAAGTAGATTCTATGAAGAACATATTTTTTGTTTTGTTTTGTTTTGTTTTGTTTTGTTTCAAGACAGAGTTTCTCTGTGGCTTTGGACCCTGTCCTGGAACTAGCTCTTCTAGACCAGGTTGGCCTTGAACTCACAGAGATCTGGCCGCCTCTGCCTCCAGAGTGTTGGGATTAAAGGCGTGCGCCACCACCGCCTGGCTATGTAGAACATTTTAAACCACCCTTTTTGGGCAAGAAGATACTGAGGCAATAGAGCACAACACAAGGTCTTGGCAAGATACACAAGTACACAAATGCCCACATTCCCAGTGAAAGTAGAGGCGACGAAACACTTTTCCTAAACTAGCATACAAACGCGACTTTTTAAATACAGACGCTGCTCTCCCTCCAGATAGCAAATAAGCAAGTGTTTTAATTAAAAAGAAATACCTTCGATTACACTAATGGGAGAGAAAACAAACTGGGAAATAGCAATGACACCCAGCCTGAAGGTAAAGTCTGAATAGGCGTCGACAAATGAAACTACAGCCTGAAGATGCTAGACAAAAATATAAATATGAAGAGAAAAGCAAGAAATCGTTTCTTAGCATGCATACAGCTAAAGCACCAGCTACGCTCAGTCGTGGACTGAACCAACAGACCACAAATAAACACCTGAGTCTCCATGACCCTGAAGCCAAGAGCCAGGAAATCTGACTTCACAAGCTTCCACTACTTTGCCCACCCCTGTCCTACAAACCCTTCCCGCCACCACCACACCTACAGGCAACCCAGTTTACAGATATGGCTGTAATTTTAATGTAAGCCTTCCCTTTGACAAATTGTGTCAAAGACAGTGTGCTGAAAGACATTGGTCCAACGTGTACATAATATTAGCATTCAAGTGTTCTAGAAGGTCAACTATGGTGTGGATTTTTAAATCTGGATTAGTCTTTCATTGCCCAGAGATCCTAATGCTTCTAACGAGACTCTAATGAGACTCCAGGTCAATCTGTGCTATGGCAGGTGGCGGTGCCATCAGCATTCTACACAGCAGATGCAACCTTTCATGGCTGCAAACTCTTAAATCCCTGAATGACCTGCCACCATGGGCCTAGGCTTTACAAGGCACTTTTGGCTCTGTGAAATAGTTCTCCCAATTCTTGGATAAGTTAAAGCTGCAACAAGTTACAAACGGATGCTGAGTTAATGTCTACTGAAGACGAGGAGAAGCAATTGGCATTCGATACAGTGTTATTCACCGTTGTTCACGGTGAGGGCTGGATCTCTGCGGCTCACAGGCAGGAGCTCTGGGCCGCTGCAGTGCACACCTGGAGTCTGTCTCAACAGCCACACAGCCCCTTCTCCTTCTCCGCACTTAGCTGGTCTGCAGAAGTGTGGCCGTTGGATCGCACCACGCCTTCTGGAATCCAGGACTTGTCCACACACCGTTCCATCCGCTTCATTATCAGGTCCAGGAGCATCTCAATTGCTTGGTTTATGTTCGTCCCATTGGCAGCACTAGTTTCAAAATAGGGGATTCTGGAAGGACGGGAAAAACTCAGTTGACAATGTGGAAGGGGGGACAGCGACCTTTGTCCATAATTTTTTTAGCCATTCACAATTTAGAGAATAATTTTAGGATAAATATACATGACAACAGTATGACTTCAATAGGGACCAGAGAGGAGGCAACACTATTCCCATGTTCATAATTCAATGTGGCAAATTACAAGGAAAATGAATTCCAGTCCGGTATGTGTCTCTTTCAAACCAGTTCCTTCATATCTCATTCTTCAAAATGGTATCATTTACCAGAGCCTGCCTAAGACAAACTCCAGCTTAAAGGAATGAGATCATTGTAAGTAGCTTAAGCAATCAATGCAGGGCCGGGTTTGCACTTCTCTCTCTCCAACAGTTAAGTCGTCCTGAGGCAGAGTGTATGAAAACTGGACTTCTATGAGGAGGGAGGGGGTAGGGTAAGAATGTTGTCTAAGCAACCACTGATATCTGCCCCAGAAAATAGACCCAGTATTTTTCTAAGAGAAGGCAGAGCCAGGTATAGTGGTGCACACCTATAATCCTAGCTTGGGAGGTAGAGGCAGGAGGATCACAAGTTCAAGGGCAGCCTCACAACACAGTAAATTTGAAGAAAGCCTGGACTGCTTTAGACCCTGTCTCAAAACAAACAAAACAACTCAGAAGATATAAGAGGATAGGAGAAGCCAGGGAGGGAGGGAGGCTTCAACTTCTCTAGACTTAGGAATATAAAAGTCCTTGCACCCACAGATCACTAGGGAAACCATGTTAAGCATGCAGAGGTTTCTTTTCAAAGAAGAAGGTGTATCAACTGTTTACCACCCAGAAGGTCAGGAGTGGACGTTGTTAATGACCTGGTGAATTTTGCTATCTATGGAGCTAGACCTCACCCTAATCCCCCCAGAATGTTTATCCTGTTGGACCTTAGAGTCCAAACACAGAGGAGGAGTTGCCCCCAGAGACCACCCCTCACACCACAGCTAATGTAAAAGCATGAGGATTTTATTAATTCTGTCATGACAGGGTCCCTCAGCATTCGGGAAGCTGAGAGACCTCAAATAGCTGGCACAGGCTACTTTTAAAGGAGAAGGCCACAGAAGCAAGGGGATTGTTCTTTGACTATTATGATTGGCTTATTCGAAAGGGCTATTACCAATAATTGGCTGGAGAGCTGTTGCCAGATCAGATGAGGTAAGAGGTCATTTTGACCCTATTTCCCAGGGGACTGAATCAAAACATACGTGTATGGGTAATTGTTCAGAAACTGAGTCAACATCTTAAAGGTTATCTTGCCCCAATTTCTGGAGAACGTACGTGCATGTTTAGCTGTTAGGTCCTTGGTTCCCAGGGGAGGAGGGAAAGCACTATGGCACGGAGGCTGAGAGGATTCAGAATTGTCAGAAATGGCTTCAGAATTGTCTTAAAGTTTTACAATCCCAGATTCTCTATCTTTACCTTGTTTCTCAGTCAATAGAACACATCCTTGGGGGAAATGCCACATGTATTTTATAGACCAAGTGACTAGTCAGACCTTCCCTAAGCCCTTAAACTACATCATATATGCATCTCTAGAACCCATCTTCTTGAAAGAAATAACAAGCGCTTTGAGTTGAGTGTGAGGTAATTATGCCTCCTTGTGCACCAGGGGTTGTAAACACCAGGAAACTTTCCCAAATCGTATTGCATTTAAATATGCTTACAGCAAACCATCTGAGGTCAGACTCCAGAAGTTTTAGCCAGCCCAGCTTACTAAGTCGAGCTGAATTGAGTTCTCCTTTTTCCCTCACCCATTTCCATGCAGGCTGTGATGCTTGCAGCTCACTCCCCCTACACACAATTCCGGTACTTCCTTGCCACTTCCCGGAGAAGTTAATAATCCTTAAAGGGTCATTCAGCTAATAAATGACAGAAGTATAAGTGTGTTCTCCCCATACTCACATGTATGTCCTCATATATCCTATAGCCCCTGTTAAACTAGGAAATGTCCTATTGGATCTACCACCAAGCAACAGCCATCTAACCTTCTGGTTTTTGAGACACAGTTTAACTAGGTAACTCAAATGGATCTTGAGTTTTCTATGTAGTCTAAGCTAGCCTCAAATTCACAATTCTTCTGGTTCAGCCTATGCAGTATTTGGATTGCGGATGTGTACCACAACTCCTGGCTTAAATTTTTATACTTTAAAAAAGACTTTTGTTATTTTTAATTATGTGTGTGTGTGCATATGTGTGTATGCATGTGAGTGCAGGTGCCTACAAGGACAAAATAAGGTGCTGGATCCCAGGAACTGACATTACAGACAGTTAGGAGCCAACTAAAGACCAAATTCTGTTCCTCTAAGGGCAGTAGATCTTTTAACCACTGAGTCATCTCTCCAGCCCTGGATATTTTATACATTTGGAAAGGCAATTAAAAAAATCACAGTCAGCCGGGCAGTGGGCTTTAATCCCAGCAGTCGGGAGGCAGAGGCAGGCAGATCTTTGTGAGTTCGAGGCCAGCCTGGTCTACAAGAGCTAGTTCCAGGACAGGCTCCAAAGCTACAGAGAAACCCTGTCTCGAAAAACCAAAATAAGGGGCTGGAGAGATGGCTCAGAGGTTAAGAGCACTGGCTGCTCTTTTAGAGGTCCTGAGTTCAATTCCCAGCAACCATATGGTGGCTTACAACCACCTATAATGAGATCTGGTGCCATCTTCTGGCATGGAGGTGTACAGGCAGGAAGAACATTGTGTATATAATGAATAAATCTTTAAAAAAAATGAAAAAAAAAAAAAACACAAAGTCTGGCCTGAGAAAGTGAATATAAAGAGCACAGACCGCCTTGCAGAGAGCCTGAATTCAGTTCCCAGCGCCCACATGGCAGCTAAGAACCATATGTAATTCCAGTCTTGGGATCAGACACCCGTTTTCCACAGACACTGAATGCATGTGGTGCTTAGGCAGATATGCAGGCAAACAAAATACAGATAAGCAGTGTTTTGTTTTGTTGAGACAGGATCTCTCTACATAGCCCTGGATGTCCTGGAATTCGCTACTTTGGCCAGGCTGACCAAAACTCAGAGACCGCCCCCCCACCTCCTAAGTACAGGGATTAAAGGTGGTGTGTGAACTTGGCTGGGCTATGATAGTATGTAGCAAGCTTTCTTGGGCCACCAGCCCCCAAATCATGACTCAGAGACTTATTATTAATTAAGAATGCTTTGCCTTAGCTTTAAAGGGGTTAAACACTCTTCAGTTTTTACAATTGAATATACAGTTCTCTGAGAAGTACAAAACAGCCGTCTTTTCCAACCAAGGGTCATTTATCTACAAGGTCCCTTACATTCAGGAGAGAGAGAGAGAGAGAGAGAGAGAGAGAGAGAGAGAGAGAGAGAGAACAAACACGGAGGGCCTAAGTCAGCCTCAGTATCTCAAGGACAAACCCAGCAGCCCCTTTCTGAGTCATGGCCAAGCTTGTACAGATGTGTCCAAAAGTGATAAGACTAAACCTCAGCCAATTAAAAATATGCTAATATAACTACTGCTTGCTTAACCAATTATATGACTGACCCTGAAACTCCCCTTAGCTATGCTTAAAAGGAGCCTACATGTCCCTCTCGGGTCGTCGCCATTTTGTACAGGTGAACGACCCCCACAATGCATGTGGTATAATAAACACGCTTTGCTCTTGCATACTATTTAAGTCTGGGGTCCTCCTTCAGGGTTTCCTCAGACCCTACAGCTTAGGCGTGTTTCTAGCTAAGTCTTTTTTTTTTTTAAACTTAAATTAGCCCATTTCTGTTCATCTATGTGCTGCCCCAAGGAGGCTCATTTACCTCATCTCCGTACTATCCGTCCTGCTTTCCTGCATGGCTGGCTGGCTCTCCTTTTCTCTCTGTCTACCAGCTTCAACTATCCCTCCTCAGCCTAACTGTTGACTGATCAGCTTTTTATTAGACCAATCAGATGTCTTAGGTAGGCAAGGTAAAACACCAACACATCTTTTCATAGTTAAGTAAAAGCAACAGAAACAAAAGCAACATATCTTTTACACAGTTAAACAAATTTAGCATAAACAAATGCAACCCATCTTTACATACTTAAACTAATATTCCACAACAGTGGGGCACTCCTTTAATCCCAGCAGGGTGGCAGAGACAGGTAGATCTCTGGGCATTCAGGGCATGCCTGGTCTTCAGAGTGAGTTCCAGGACACAGCCAAGTCTACACAGAGAAACTTGTCTTGAAAATCAAACAAACAAAATATTATTATTATTATTAATAAAGTTAATTAAATAAATAAGGATTCTGGGTTGCGGAGCAAGCACTGTGCTCCCAGCACAGCTCTGGAGGCCTCTCCTTACTTAGGAAGAGGTGATGAGCTCACGAGGCCACGGTGCTAAAGTGGAGACAGCACACACAGCACAAACATTCAGATAGAAGTGTCTTCTCTCAGAATCAGTATTCCTGCTGCACAGGGTGGTATGTGCCCGTAATCCCAGCGTGCCAGAGGCACCATTTCTACACATTCAAGAGCTGTTTGGGCTAGAGGGAGTTCCAGGTGCCATCCAGGGCTATGAATCTGGAAGACCCTATCTCAAAAAGCCAGTATGTGAGTATGTGTGTGCGCACGCGTGTATATATATTATTTTTTTAAGTATTTTTAAAAAGTTTAGGTATGCCAGGTGGTGGTGATGCACACCTTTAATCCCTGCAAATGAGACAGTCTCTTGATGGGAAGCTGCTGTCATTTTTTTACTTGATGTTTTTATTTTCAAATTGTGATGAGTCGGAAGCAGAGGCAGGCGAATCCCTGTGAGTTCGAGGCCAGCCTGGTGTATAAGAGCTAGTTCCAGGACAGGCTTAATAGCTACAGTGAAACCCTGTCTCGAAAAACAAACAAAAAAAGTTTAGGTATCTAGGCATCAATTCAAAAGGATCATTACTTTAGCCAGAGAAAACTGGCACTACCCGTTATGTCCACATGATGGTGCTAAAGCAGCACTGCGTTGGAGCTGTCTTGCTAGCCGTCTGAGAAGAGATGGCACATGGCCCCTTGTTAAATGTTTGGAGTTTGTGAAGACACAGAAAACTTTTCATGTGCTCATACAAATAGATTCATCACAGTTGGGCATGGTGGAGCACACCTTAATGCCAGCACTCAGGAGGTAGAGGCAGGCAGATCTCTGTGAGTTTGAGGCCAGTCTAAAGTTTGAGGCTGGTCTAAAGTAGTGAGTTTCTGGCCAGTCAAGGCTGCTACACAGAGAAACCCTGTCTCTAAAAATCACATGCAAAAAGAATACGCACCACAATTTCATTATTTATTTATTTATTTATTTATTTATTTATTTAGGTTTCTCGAGACAGGTTTCTCTATGTAACCTTAGCTGTCCTGGAACCCTGTAGACCAGGCTGACCTCAAACTCAGAGATCCACCTGCCTCTGCTTCCTGAGTGCTGGTTTAAAGGTGTGGATCACCACCACCCAGCCGACTCGTCACAATTTGAAAATAAAAATATCAAGTAAACCAAATGACAGCAGCTTCCAATCAAGAGACTGTCTCATTTGCAGATCTCCACCAGGATATCCGCAGGGCAGAATCCCCAATCATCTGACTTCTTTTCTATTATTTATTTACTGACAAAGCTGGGAACTTTTTTTTTGTTTGTTTTTTGGTTTTTTGTTTTGTTTTGTTTTGTTTTCGAGACATGGTTTCTCTGTAGCTTTGGAGCCTGTCCTAGCAAAACTGGGAACTTAAAACCAAGTTGCGAAGAGTTGCCAAGGATTAAGAGATGGCTCAGTGGTTAAGAGAGCCTGCTGTCCTTGCAGAGGACCCAGGTTCAGTTCACAGCACCCATATCAGGTACTCACAACTGCCTCTAACTCCAGCTCCAGAGGGATGCAATGCTTCTGACACTTCTGGCAAACCTGGTGGGTACCTGCACTTCACACACACACACACACACACACACACACACACACACACACACACGAAAGCACTTGCCTGGCATGTGCAAGGCCTTGGGTTCAGTTCCCAGCACTGCAGAAGTTGTCAGAATGACAGCGAGAGGGTCTGGAGAGTTTTGTCCCAGGTATCTAGGTGTTTGACTTACATGTGGATCCAGAATTCACGGTGAGTCTTGCTGGAGGCTGAGTGCTCACAGGAATGGGCTGTGTGGTGAACCTGAGCCTGGAAGACTGCGGAAAATGAAATCTGGATCCTCAGTAACTACTGAGTTACAATGGGTTCCAGGATTCAGTTTTGTGTGTTTGGTTGTAGCTTACATATGTGGTTTCAAAGTATGTCCAACAATAAACCATTGATTTCTAACTTTTTAAATTTTGTACGTGTATGAGTGTTTTGCTTTTAATATATGTATGTGTATACTATGTGTGTGTCTGGTGCCCGAGGAAATCAGAAGAGGGTACTAGATCCCCTGGATCTGGAGTTATGAATGGCTGGTTATATGTCACCAAGTGGGTGCTGGGAATCAAACCCCGGTCCTCTGCAAGAGGAACAAGTGCTCTTAACCATGGAGCCATAACTCCAGCCCCATTAATTTCTTTCTCAACTCAAGGATGTCAAGCTTATAAGGGATCAAATGATTGATCGGGGACCGAATGATGCAAACACATGCTACCCAGTCCAGAGTCGATACAGAGCACTGCTAAATTCAGACCCCTGAAGCCCAAAACAAGATCTGTGCTAATGTCTGCTATCTTCCACTGACATTGTGAATAAAGGTTTGGTTTTGTTATTTTAAGACAGTTTTTCTGTTCCTGGTTGGTTGTCCTGGAACTTGCTCTGTAGACCAGGCTGGCCTCGAACTCACAGAGATCCGCTGGCCTGAGTATAGGGATTAAAGACTGCACCATCACTTCTCAGCGTGAATCAAGATTTCCAACTGAGCTTTCATTGTAGAAACTTTGGGCACCTTCCCTCATCGCTAACCAGCAAGGGGTATAGAGTCCTCATCTCAGATCTGTGGCCAATCACCTGCACAGCACACCAGTGTGTCACTCAGTTGTCCTTTGGTCCCATTCACCATCTTCTTGGTTTCCTCCATTCTGAATAAAGCAGCCAAAGTAGCTTATCACCTCTACCAACCATTTCCTGTGATTAAAGGAGCATAGACTTCTCCATCCCTTTCCTCTCTTCTCCAACCATTTCCTTTACCCTCGTCAATTAAAACCTCTTCTCAAGTAGGCCAGTGGTGGGGCATGCCTTTAATCGCAGCACTCAGGAGGCAGAGGCAGGTGGATCTCTGTGAGTTCGAGGTCAGCCTTGTCTACATGAGCTAGTCCCAGGACAGGCTCCAAAGCTATGCAGGGAAACCCTGTCTTAAAAAACAACAGAAACCTCCTCTCATGGGGGTGGGGTGGGGCTGGGGCATTGCTTAGTGGCAGAATGCTCGCCTAGTAAGTGTGAACCTTTGGTTTGATTCCTAGTAGTAAAAAACAATAAAACCCTTAATAAAACAAACAAAAAACTTCTCATTTTAACCCAACTCATCTTTGTGGTGTTTTCCATAGCCAGCACATGCTGGATGGACACAGGGAAAGACAGTCCTTACATAACTCAGAACCCCAGTACAACACAAAACAGAACTCTGATGCCAGACAGACTGCAGATTCCTGAGACCCAAAATGGAGTAACGAGAAAGGGGCTGATCCTTCTACTCCGCAGGTGCTTGAGAAATGTTTGCTGAAAGATTCTTCTCGTCCGCCCACTTTTTCATTCACATCTCAAAACCACTGCCTCTATTGCTTCACAGCTGACTTCCTCCTTATCTCCTTGCAAAACAGACTCCCTTCAGCACTGAGTCTGACTTGTGGGGTTTGCTCCTTCCCCTACCCCACCCCCATTTCCTTTCCACACTATTTGAGTGCCTCTCAAGGGGGAGGTGGGGGATACCGGAACTGCCTATGAGCTCTGCCAGCCTCTAGCTCAAAGTCTCCTAAGTAGGCTGGCTGGTCACGATAGCTGCATAAGAAAACCACGCGGCAAGCTGTTAAAGTTGCCAGCGCCCAGGCCCCCCACACGCCGCTGTGGCCAGGCTGAGCATTTCCCAGAATTTGATCTTTGGTTAGGGTGGACCACGCATGAAACGCTCGGCATCTCACTGCATCTCCTTGCCAGAGTAAGCCAGCAGGGCTGCGGGAATTCCTCAGGTGAAGTGGCACTGCCGGAGGCTTGAAGTCATGCCCCGCCCCACCCTGTGTCTTCTCTCCTGTACCTTTCTTTTCCTTGCCCAGGAATCCAGCTCCTGACCACCTCACAAATCACTGCCCACCCCTTACCAGTGTTTCGCCCGCCCTCCATCTTACCCCATCTGCAGTTTCTAAGCAGGCCTGGAAGAGTGTAACACCTTTCGGTGCTCAAAAGCCTCCAGCTCCCTATCTCCTTGGCAGAGAGTCAAAGCCCCCCAGAGTCTGGCTTCTTCCTACCTGGCCAACTTAACCTTTCATTCCCTGCCTTCACCCTCTAGGTCAGTCCCATCCTTTAGTCCCTCCTGAACCTCCATCAGACCACGGAAGAACAGAGCCGGCAAGCCCTAGCAATGGGTGATTCTGTCTTTGCTTCCTTTTGAGCTGGGGTTATAGGCATCCACCAGACACCCAGATTGTGACGTGGGTGACAGGTCCAAACTTTGGTCCTTGTGATTGTGGAGCAAGTGCTCTAACTGCCGAGCAATCAATCGCTCCATCCCTGCCTCCTACTTTTTCTACATTTGCATTCTCATAAGTCAGGAGAAGTCCACCCTCCCCCCCCCCCCGTGGTGCCCCTGTGAACCTCCCACAAGAGCTGAAAAAGGAAGAGAGTTTCTGACCCACCACTCAAAAATCAGCCTAAACCAAAGGGCATCTTCACCTCCTCCCCAAAGTCAACGCCTGCTCTGTGATACCCAGTGAGGCCTTCCCAATTGCCAGGACTCTGCAACAAGGTATGTAAAGTGATTTTGACATTTCCTTGCTGAGCACAGAGGATTTCCTTATTCTAAGAGTCTTCTGTTAGCCAGGTGGTGGTGGCAGGGGCAGGGGTGGCTGCTCACACCTTTAATCCCAGCACTCAGGTGGCAGAAGCAGAGGATCTCTGAGGTCAAGGCCAACCTGGTCTACAGAGTGAGTAGGTGAGGACAGAGAACCCCTGCCTCAAAATAAATAAACAAACAAACAAATAGGTAAGTAAGTAAATAGGTAAATACATAAAGATTATTCTGTTTGCATGTTGGATAGAAGGCCCTAAGGCCAGCATATCCACATTCAAGGCTCTTTTCCTGCAAATTCCAAGGGATTGACAAAGGGTGACCAAGATACCAGAGGACGCCCTACCCCGTGTTTCTTTTATAAGTCCCACTGAGACACAACCTCTCAAGGCCCTAACACTAAGCGGTTTACTTTAAGTTCTCACGTTGTCATTTCAGTTGCTCACGCGCCGCCGGAATACTCACCCATACTTCTCTGCGAGTTCCCTGGCTTCCTCCTCTTTCACTGCCCGCTGGTCTTCAAGGTCGCTCTTGTTTCCACACAGCACTACATCCGGGTTTTCACAGTATGCGTGCATTTGTAGCTGGCCTATGGTACAGGAAAGCTTGTTACACGTCGTTATAATGTAAGCATGCGAGCAAGTGCTTCTGGAAACCACTAGTGCATATACAGGGGTTAAGAACCAATAGAATATCTCAAAGCACCAGTACTACAATCTTTAAAACTGAATGAATTATTATTCCTGTCCTTAATAAACACTCCAGTATGTTTATATCAGAGAGATATGGAAGACTATGGTAATGCTTAAAAGTGTGTGTGTGTGTGCGCGCGCACGCGCACACGCAGATCATAAAATACCTGTCTTGTGAATAACAGACTCAGAATGCTCAGCCCTAAATGGAATGTCTGTGCCGCACCACTCTCCCCAAGGCTCCGCACCACTCTCCCCAAGGCTCCGGGATGTGTGTGGAAGAGGAGCTGGGAAGATAACAAGAGCTAGGTGGAGGTAGTAGATGACTTCAAGGAGACAGTATTTTCCAGACTCGGCAGGACAGACGTACGTATGAACTCAGACTGGGATGGCACACACAAGACCTACACGGGCTCACACCACTCAAAATTCTGCCACGAAGGAGGGGGCTGGAGTCCCACTGCTACCTAGAGAACTGTGGGCACTTGTTTGCTGATGCGAGGGAGAGTTGGTTTTCTCCAAGGAGTGACACCTGGTATATTGACTGCACTCCAGGGCAGACCCCACACCCAGAATCAGTCAACACATGGGCTGGTTTTGAGGGGGGTGGTGGAGGGAGAAGGGAAGGGGGAAAAATGAATTTAGATGGGTAGAGAGGAGGTGGAGAGGGAAATGAATATGATCAACAGACACTGTATGAATTCATCAAAGAACAAATTAAAAACCTTATAAACAGAAAGGACTTCAAAAGAAAATTGGAAGAATTCTTTTAAAGAGTTA
>JABTXL010020982.1:6846276-6871606 GCA_025134845.1 Neodon shergylaensis | reverse complement strand
GTTTATGGGCTCTGAGACTTGCTCAGTCTGCCTTTTTATTCACCCCGGACCAGCAGCCAGTGGGTAACAGTGAGTTGGCCCCTCCCACTTTAATCACCAATCAGGACAATTCATCACAGGCTTAGCCCCCAGGTCAGCCTGGTGGAGGAATTTTCTCAGCTGAGGTTCCCTCTTCCCAAATGTCTCTAGCTTGTGTCTGATTGACAAAAGTTAACCCAGCCCATTAACTAGGTTATCTCAGGCTGGGCAGTCCCTTTACCAGCTGTCCCACACCTCTCTGAGACCTAACAGCGGTGACTATCAGGTAAGCAAGCTAAAGATCTGCTAAGAGCACTGGAACCTCGGGCCCCAGATCCAAGTCCCGGAGGAAGGACTGTTTCGGCGCCCCAGCAGGGTCAGAAAGCTCCAGGCGGCTCCAGAGAGAGCAGGACACTTCCCACTGCGCCTCCTCTCTCCTCCTTACACAAATATTTTTCAAAGTGCTCCCCACCCTCATTCTCATCAGACTAACAATAGAAAGCAAAGAACACCCATTTCCTCAACACCAACCACAGTGAGATAAGTGCCTGCAAGAGCTTCCTTATTTAAAAAGAAAAAAAAAAAAAGGTGGGGCCTGGAGTTGAAGCTATTCCAGAGGCTAAGGCTAAGGCATGAGGAAGACAGAAAGGACAGGCCAGCCTGGGCAGTTTAGTGAGACCTCACCTCAAAATAAATAATGAAAAAGACCCTGAGACTATGGGGGGAGGGGAGGGTAGAGCGCCTGACTAGCGGTGTGAGGCCCCCTAGGTTTAATTCCTAGTACCCAAATACCAAAAACAAAATAAACAAAAATTCTAAACACTTGTTTTCCAGAGAGTGAAAAAGGAAATTGGTTTCAGTTCAAATCAAAGGGAGAGGGGAGAGGAGACCACGCCTGTAACCCCAAGACTTAGGAAGCTGAATCAGGAGGATTACTGGGCCACATAGCAAGCCAGTCTCAGAAAATTCAGTCAAAAGAGGGACGCACTGCTGAGCAGCTGCCAGACACCACAGACAGCACCAGACGTGGCTATTTTTATCTATTTATCGTCCTTACATCTGCACAGATTGACAACACAGAGAGAGTGCCTTCCCCGTAGAGTCTGTTTGCCTGGTTCCAAATTCTAGCTCTTCTTCCTACTTCTGCTTTCCATAGCCTGGTCTTCTTAAAAGAGCCTCATCCCTTAGGCTGTAAAACGAGACAACAGCCATTCTGCCTCTGAAATAAACAGACCGAAAAACAGGCAAACTTAGCTTGCTTTTTTTTAACCTTTTTCTAAATTTTTTTTTTTTTTTGGTTTTTTCGAGACAGGGTTTCTCTGTGGCTTTGGAGCCTGTCCTGGAACTAGCTCTGTAGACCAGGCTGGTCTCGAACTCTCAGAGATCCGCCTGCCTCTGCCTCCCGAGTGCTGGGATTAAAGGCATGCGCCACCATCGCCCGGCCCTTTTTCTAAATTTTTGAGATTATTTTATAACTATTTCATTTCTCCCTTCCCTTTTCTCCCTCCAAACCCTCCCACAAGCTCCTCCTTGGTCCCTTTTTCTCATTAAGTATTATTGCTCACACACATATATGCATGTACGTTTTTGCTCACACTTCCAGATAGCAGGCCATCATTTCAGGAAGTGACCATGAGAGGGACTGGAACAGCTGGGCACACCATACCCACAGGGCAGAGGGGATGATTGCATGCACACACGCTTGGCGGTCAGCTCTTCCTCCACTCTTCTGCAGCGCAGGGCTCAGCCCCAAGGGATGCTTTAACGGCTGTCACTGAGATCAAGACAATCCAGCTCAGACCGGCTCACAGGCCACCCCACCTTCATCATCCCTTCCTGAGACTCTCTGCCCAAGTGGCATTAGGTTGTGTCAAATCGACAGGTAAAGCCAACTGTCCTAACGGCCTCCTAAGCTCAGAAACATGACTTATAGACTAGGGGAACTCACAGGACGATTTCAGCCAAGTGATTGGTTCAAGTGTTCAATCATTGCAACTTATTAGCAGTATAGAGGTTTTTGGTTTTTTTCTGTTTATATTTTGGGAATGGGGCATGTATAGAGGTCAAAGGAAAACTATGGAGAGGTTAGTTCTCTCCTTCCACCACATGGGTTCCAGGGACCAGTTCAAGCCATCCTGCTTGGCAGCAGTATCTTCACCCAGTAAGCCATCTTGCCCATGTCCTGGCAATGAGTGCAGGTTAGGTTACTGCTATTTAGAGAGAGAGGGTCCCACTGTGTAGCCCTGGCTGACACAGATCTTACTACATAAATCAGTGTGGCCCCAAACTCACTGAGACCTCCCTGTTATGTCTTCTCAGTGCTATAATTAAAGGTGAGTACCACCATGCCCAGATGGCAATTAAAAAAAAAACAAAACCTTTTGTTTTCTTTTGTGGTGTTGGGCATCAAACTGGGACCTTGTACATGTTAAGTAAGTCCTCGACTGCTGGGGCTATAGTCTCAGTCCTAAAACTCATTCTTACTATTAATTCAGTCTGTACCTGAATGTTCAGAAAGACACGAAGTGGGGAAAAGCAGCAGCTTGAAGAAAACTTAGGTGCTGTCAGTTCCAGTGTCCACCAAGGACTCTAAACTGTTGCCATCCCTTCTCAGTTGACCCCGAAGAACCGGAAGTGGTAACAGGAGTGGCCAAGCGACAGGGAAGGAGGGGCCATTAGACCTTTCCTGAGTAGATATAGAGGGCCAGTTTTCATGGCTCAGAGGAAATGGTAGGTTTTTTTTTTTAATCCCAGTGTGGACCATTCATTTGCTTCTTCAAGAGGACTTTCTATAGTTACTGTCAAAGCCTCTTTGGGGGTCACAGGGATTAAGGGAATTTCCCAGAATGCTGGGTGTGTAGTATTAACCGTTTAAAACAAGTACCTCTCGCTTTACAGACACTCTAGTGGGAGGGAAGACACAGCTTTCTGTGTGTAGAGTACAGGCGTGGTTGATTGTCTTCCTGAGTAATAGCTTAAATAATGTGGAGGGAGCCTCACAATGCACACAGCCATGTGGCATTGTCTTAGAATGCCAGCTCACAGCTGGGCATGACACCCTGAAGCTAAGCTGTCTCCAGGAATTTGATAAAAATGAAGAATGTGCCAAGTCCACTCCCAGTGGGTGGCTGCTCTCTTGTGGGTCCAAGGGAGATGGTGAAGAACAGGCCAGGAGCCAGGATCTTCTACAGGGCGACAAACACCACACCCTCCTGGGTAAAGCGAGCAGTGAAGTGGCTGAGTGTGGATCAACTCAGTCAGAGCTCCATTGCTCCAGGCAGCTCAGGGCTCACAGCCATGAGTGGCTCATTGCTCCAGGCAGCTCAGGGCGTGGACCCCATCTTAGACCTGTAAGCCGGGTGCTTCCCACCCAAACTAGAGAATGACACTAAGAAATGACATTCCTCAAAGATATGAGAGAAAACACTCTCCAAGCGTGGAACTAGAGGAGCAACTGACGCCTCCTGGAAGACAGGCTACCTACAAGTCCATGTGTGAGTCACAAGCTCTGAAGCTACAAAATGTAGGGGTTATTAATTACACCAGAGACCACCAGCTCCTAGGCCGCTGTAGAGACAGCTCTTCTGCCACAGCAGTTAGACTGGATGGTACCATAGAGCAGAGGGCATTGAAGGACCCAAGGGTGAAAAGAGAGTCTCCAACACTGTATAACACCAACGCCTTTCGGAAGCCCAGGTGGGGAGGGAGTCTGTGCAGACTGGTTCTCTCGGAACATGGACTTACGTGAGCCATCTGCTTGGGAAAGGCACCAGAGAGAGAAGCAACCCTTCACTCTATGAAGGGGCAATGATGCTCTCTTATTCCGAGAAAAATGTGAATTATATGTCTATTCATGTGATGAAAGCAGTTATACAAACAACCCCAAGTTGATACAGGATCTCACTCAGAGTTGACTTTTTAAGAAAGAGATGAGGGTTCTACATTTTCTCATCCATAGAGAAAATTGGGTTCTGCGTATTTTAACACCCTGTTCTTTCTGTACCCATTCATTTATCCACCAGGGCGTTATTTTCACTGGGTTTTACGAAGGAGTGGTGTTTCCAGTATGCTGTAATCAATCTGGCTTCTTTAACGTAAGGTACAAAACATAACTTTTCTGCGCCGAGTTCCCGCATGCAGCACTCCTACCCCAGCACCCCACCCTGAAGGTCAAGCTGCACCCCTGGCTTGGCACAGAGAATGCTCACAAAGGCTGCTGGGGGACCAGACACAGCTTCACTACCCGCCGGCCTCCCTCACACCCTCATCAAGCACATCAAACAGAGCTGTTCTGTAGCCATGGGTGGCTGCTCAAAGCACTCAACATTTCCAGCTGGCTTTCATTTGTTGAGTCACACATATGCCCCTGCCCCCAACACACGTAGCATTTTAACAGCCAACATCACACCATGGGCTCATCGGCTGTCTTCTTCATCTTTTGGCTCTCTTGTCCCACCTTTCCAGATTTTCTCCCCCAAAGCTGACATCAGCAGCCAGCCAACCAACCAACACGTGTGCTTTCCTTTGGAAACGCAGTAAGAGGCTGTGCAAGCTTCTGCATATTTGACCCTTCTCAGTAAGTTCCCACGAAACTGGGTCCCTGGTTTGGGCTCACCACGACATAACTGACTCACAGAGATCCACCTGCCTCTGCCTCCCAAGTGCTGGCATTAAAACTGTGCACTACCACCGGCCCATGACAAAACAGAGAAGACAGGGGGTGCACCTATCACAAGTTTACCCCATCATGGCTGTAAAAATTTCCACCATGCACCAACCCAGTTCTCCCCCCCCCCCCCCCAAGATAGGGCTTCTCTGTGTAGCCCTGGCTGTCTTGGAATTTGCTCACTCGCTTGACCAGGCTGGCCTTGAACTCAGAGATCTGCCTGCTTCTGTCTCCCAAGTGCTGGGATCAAAGGCATGTGCCACCACCAGTGGGCTCAACCCAGTTCTTTAAAAAGATAAAAAATAAAAATAAAAACCAGTGTAATAGGCTCAGAAAATCAACCTATTATCTGATGTTTAATGCCACTAAAATAGAATTCTTTAAAAATAAAAAAACTATTAGGTTCTCAATCATGTGAAAAGATTCTGAGTACCATCATTAAAAAGAGCCCTGGGGCTGGAAAGGTGGCTCAGGGGCTTAGAGCACTTGCTGCTCTTGCAGAAGACCTAGGTTTGATTTCCAGTTTCCACAGAGATAGAAACAAAAGTGGAAAAAATGACTCACACCCATCTGTAAGACCAGTTTCCGGGGATCTGACATCCTTTTCTGGCTTCTAACGGCACCAGACGTGTACATATATGTGAAAAAAAAAATCCATACATATAAAAACCCTAGCTTTGATAGGTAAGGCATGGTGGGGCATATCTTTAATCCCAGAACTCAGGAGATTCCAGAACAGCCTGGTTTACTGAGTAAGTTCCAGGCTAGACCAAGAGGCATAGTGAGACCCTGTCTCAAAAGCGAACAACAAGCAGGTCTGATAGCGGTGGCCACTACCACATAAGGAAGGTTCAAGGTATTCAGTATGCACGGAGGTGGATACAATCCGGCTTTTCTCTGTGACACCCGAGGACACAAATAAAGGACCCTGGACACTTGATTCTACTTTTCCAGGAGAGGTCCAAGGGATGGTAACACAGCTCTGTATAACCATTAACGCAGGTCAGGATTTCCTTTCATTAGAGGCATGGGTGGGACATTAGAATTCCAAGCCTCTGTCATTAGGGATCACTAAATCTGCCTTCTAGGTTTTTCTCTCCACTCATAAGTTTACAATACATATTCAATTACCCCCGAATATCATAGTCTTTAATAAATGAATCCAAAGGAATGAAAATAAGCTTACCTAGAGGACGAGGTCTGATCAAATACACTCCTGACCGCTCTTGGCAGACTCTCCTCTGCTCCACCTTTCCTATGTAGATGTGGGTTCTAAGAACTGACTGTTGGCGTGTCTATCGGCATCTGTTTACCGAATGGGCGTGCCTTGAGTTCACTTCTGCAGAAGCACAGAGGAGCTGCACCACCACCCATTCATTTTCCTCCGGCCTGGGAGATGCTAGCTTGCTGTTATTGTTGGTTTCTAACTCTACTGCAGTGTAATTAGTAACTACGGGCCTGCACGACACCAAACTTGCAGGGATGTAAGACGACTTTTGTATTGTTTGTGGTATAGCCCAGCTAAGCACTTTGTGGTGGTCTGAATGACCCCCCCAGAGGCTCATATTGGAATGTCTGGTTCCCAGTTGGCAGGCTGTTTAGGAAGGATCAGGAGGCGTGGTCTAGTTGGAGGAGGTGTATCACTGAGAGTGGGCGCTGAGGTATCAAGAGCCCACTCCAGGCCCAGTCCTGGGCTCTCTCTCTCTACCTGCAACTTGTGGATCAGACATAAGGGTCCTCTGCAAAAGCAGCCAGTGCTCTTAACCACTGAGCCGCTTCTCCAGTCCTGGGAAGGCAGACCTTCAAAGGGTGATATTATGGAACTTCTCAACACATCAGTTTCAAGTTGGATCACCTTTCCCCATAATTTTACATGCAAGTGCTAAGTTGCAGTATCTCAGGATGGAACATTTTTCATAGATAGAACTTTTAATGAACGCAGTCAGGGGTTAAAAGAGATTCAAAGAACAGGCCCAAAACCAATATAGCCATTGTCTTTCTAAGAAAGGGGAATCTCAGGTGATGAGATGGATTGCCACCTCAAACTTGAGGACCTGAGTGCCAACCCCAGAACTCATATAAAAAGTGGGCATGGGAGCAGACCGCTGTAATCCCAGCACTGTGGAAGCAGAGACCAGGTTTGCAGGTCAGCCAGCACTGCCGAACTAGAGAGTCATGGGCTCCATGGGAAACCTTGTCTCGATACAGAAGATGAAAGCCAGGTGGTGGTGGCACGCGCCTTTAATCCCAGCACTCGGGAGGCAGAGGCAGGTGGATCTCTGTGAGTTCAAGGCCAGCCTGATCTACAGAACAGCCAGAGTTGCACAGAGATACCCTGCCAAAAAAGCAAACAACCCAACAAAAGAAAAGGTGGAAACCACAGAGGAGGATATCTGAGGTTGCCCACCAGTCTCCACACTCAGCAGTACCGGAACACGTACATACAGAGGAAGTTTGGTCTCCAACATGCACGGAAGGAAGACAACACGGAGAGGCATGGAGAGAGGGCAGGAATGGATTCTCCCTTGAAACGAAGACATTGACAAGTTGGAGAGCCACCTGCACCAAACTGCCCCGACGTGGAAAGATTGATATAAGAGACCATTCCCATTACTCAGTGCTTCCCCCTCCAAGCTCTGAGACAGGGGGCTGCATTTTCAAACCTAACACAATTAACCATTTCATTAGCTAGAAATTGGCTCGGCAGACCTAGGAACACTCTAAGAAAAAAACAAGAACAGACGCAAACCATACCTGAGGCAGGAGAGGAGAACCCGGTGTGTTTTTCTAAACCTTTAGCCTAGAGTTGCCAAGGCACCAACAACTGACAACTTGGGATCACACCTCCTCATCTACAAGGTCACTTTTTGTCTAATGTCACAACAAAGAGAACCGGCAAAGGCTAAAATAGCCTACTTAGGAACATTTTCCCAAAGAATCTCTTGGAAAGCAGTCTACCCTACCCGATTCTGAAGCCAGGCTTCTCCACAGAAAGCCACAATCCGGCTAATGCGTCTCAGCTGCTGGTCATATGGCTGGGCGAAGCAGTCAAGTGATTTCCCCGGGGTCAATCCCGCGGGCTCCCTCACACAGAGCAAGCAGACTGTTAACTGCGCCGGGCTTTGGGGGCAGTGACTCCACTCTTGCTTTCCCCCATCACGAAGGCACATGTGGATTCTTACTGTGATTTCTCTACAGAGGCAAAGCTTGACCCAAACAGACAGCAGGGAAGAGCACATGCAAGTGACTGGCCAGAGAAGGAGCTCCACCTGCTCCGCCCGCTCCCAGACACCCACTAGCACCCCCAAGTCATCACGTTCTGCCTTCAGCGGGCCTACCTTGCTCTCTGTCGCTCCAGTCCGGCCTCTCCCCTCCCGGGAGTCTTCAATAACTTCAGTAACTACAGCTCCGCCCACCCTCTCCTCTCGCATTTCCCATTGGTCACATCTTCCCTAATCTCGTCCCTATTCCATTAAAAAAAAAAAATTCTGGTCTGGATGACCGTGACAAAACACTTATTTGGTGTTCTGGCTGCAAATGTGGCTACACCTCTAACCCAAGCCCCTCATAACAGGCAAACTGTTATTTCCGCAGGGCAAAGGAGAGGCCAGAACTCTCCTCCATAAAGCCTGTGAAAGGGGGCTGGAGAGAAGACCCTGCAGCTCAGAGCACCCATTGCTCTTGCAGAGGTTGGGAGCTGTTGTGTAGATCCTGGGAATTGAATCCGGGTCCTCTGCAAGAGTAGTATGGGCGTTTATACATAAGACCAAAACAAATAAATTATTTAAAAATTTTATTTAGTTGTATATGTGTGTCTTTTTGTCTCTATGTGTGGGCAGGTGCCTGAGGAGGTGTTAGATCTCCTAGAACTGGAATTACAAGTGGTTTTGAGTGTCCCAATACGAAGTGAACCCAGGTCCTCTACAAGAGCAGCAAGTGCTCTTAACCCCTGAGCCATCTCTCCAGCTCCCAATAAATAAATATGACATACACATTAACAAAATGGACAAAGACAACAAGATCATCAAGATATTTGACAACAAAACAAAAACTGTAAGGGGTTGGAGAGATGGCTCCGTGAGTGGTTAAGAGCATTGTCTGCTCTTCCAAAGGTCCTGAGTTCAATTCCCAGCAACCACATGGGGGCTCACAACCATCTGTAATGGGGTCTGGTGCCCTCTTCTGGCCTGCAGGCATACACACAGACAGAGTACTGTATACATAATAAATAAATAAATATTTAAAAAAAAGAAAAAGAAAATGAACTGAAGAGAAAGTAGAGTAATTTGGAAGAGAAATCCCCTGGGGGTGGTGAAAAACAGATTAATAATAAATATTCACTGACATGGGGCTCAGAGGTTAAGAGCACTGGCTGCTCATCCAGAGGTCCTGAGTTCAAACTCCAGCAACCACATGGTGGCTCACAACCATCTATGATGAGATCTGGTGTCCCCTTCTGCCGTGCAGACATACATGCAAGCAGAACACTGTATACATAATAAATCTTTTTTTAAAAAACTTCATTTAATTTAAAAGATATAGATATATAGATAAATCTTAAAAAAAAAAAAGAAAGAAATGACAGAGGGGGCAGAGGAACTCATGCTGAGTTCAAGCCCCAGTACCAAAAATGCTAATAAGTTAAATAGCTCTTTGCTGGCAATATGAACCTATCTACAGAGAATACTAAAGATTACACAATGCTCCTGCACATACACACACCACATACATACACGCATATTCATGCGCACACATATACATACATGTTCTCTCACACACACACTCCTATGGAATCACCCGAACAGGAAGATGGAAATGGGACATGGTGATGCACATTTATGATCACAGTACTCAGAGCCTGAGGTGAGAGGACTGAACAAGTGCCAGCCTGGCCCGAGCTGCACAGTAAGACCCTGTCTCAAAAAAAAAAAAAAAAAAAAAGAAAGAAAGAAAGAAAGAAAGAAAGAAAGAAAAAAAGAAAATGGGATTCCTAATTCCAAACTATTACAAAACTACAGTAATCAAAACAGTAAGGTACTGCCATGAAAACAAACAAACACACTAGTGGTGCAGAACAGAGAATTTAGAAATAAACTCACACAAATGGTTACTTAATTTTCTTATTTTGTTTTTTTGAGACAGAGTTTCTCTGTGTAGGCCTAGCTGTTCTGAAACTCATTCTGTAGACCAGGCTGGCCTCAGATTCACAGAGATCTGCCTGCCTCTGCCTCCTGAGGGCTGGGATCAGATGCCCAGCTGGTTACTTAGTTTTCAATGAGAGAGCCAAGAACACATAATAGAAACAGATTAGAGACTCCTCATGGGTGTAAATTGGCTATCCACAGGCACAAGAGTAAAACAGGATACCCTACACAAACGTCAACTCAATGCAACAACAGTCTTTTCTTCCTCCTGACAGCTCTTATTTTATTCAGTCTCATTGTACATGGTCCACAGCATTCAAATAAGAACTCAAATAAATCAGATGTTAAAGTTTTGTCTTCCAGTATCATCACCAATGATGCCATGTTTGCCAATTCTCTCCCCAATATAAAACCACATTCGTACCTCAGTGTCCACCAAAACGCTCAACCTAGCTCCCTTAACTATGAGCTGTCTGAAGCTGCCAGATTCAGCACTTTGGATCATTTCTTTTTCATGCTCTGAAAAAGCTTTAGGGAGCACGGCAGAAGTTGTTGAAACCAGTGCCAAAATGTGGCCAGTCCAGACTTGGATTAAATCACAGCAGCGTTTACCAGCTCCAGGGCCTTCCTGTCGAGGTTATGGATGAACTGGGCCATGGTCTAATGTGCAAAGTCCATTGTCCCAACCAGTGGCTGAATCTGGAATAAAGCCTTAAAGGAGAAGCCTGAAAATGTAAAACTCCTAGAAGAAACCAGCAAAAGCCAAAAAAGCACGGTAGGACAAGTCTGTGGTGGCAGAAGGATTGCATGGCTAGTCTGGCCTGCATAGTCAGTCCCAGGCCAGGCTACACATTGAGAAACCCTGTTTCAATATAAAACCAAGCCGAAACCTCTACTGTCTGTGGAGTGGAAAGGGAGGACGTTGCACATGTGTGGGAGAGGTGTTGGGGAAAATGAGCTAACCACTCTTATTCCACAATCGAGTGTCAAGAGACAACACCTAAACATGAAAAAAAAAATGGCCATGGAAATATGTGTGTCATTTAGAGCCTAGACGTGAGAGGACCAGCAAAGTCAGCAAGCTGAGTGACAAGGGAGCTGGAAAGGGCTGGGGGTGGAGAGCCTGCTGGGTTTTTGTTTTGTTTTTGCTTTTGTTTTGTTTTAATAATAAGCCTTGCCTGGCTTTAATCCCAGCACTTGGGAGACAGAGGCAGGTAGATCTCTGTGAGTTCGAGGCCAGCCTGGTCTACAGAGACAGTTCCAGGACAGTCAACGCTGTTACACAGAGAAACCCTGTCTCAAAAAAACAAATAATAGCCAGGTGGGAGGTAGAGGCAGGCGGATCTCTGTGAGTTCGAGGCCAGCCTGGTCTACAAGAGCTAGTTCCAGGACAGGCTCCAAAGCTACAGAGAAACCCTGTCTTGAAAAACTAAATAAACAAATAATATAATATAATAATAGTAATACTAATAAGCCTTATAGAACAATATTTTATGTAACCTTGATTTAAAAATTAATTAATGCAGATAAAATGTGGTTGTTTTCTTGAGTGATCCAGGACATCAGAATAGACATTCTGAACTGGGCACACTGTCTCTAGGACTGAGGACCTACCCTGACAGAGGACACTAAGGCCCCGGACTCTGGGGAAGGACTGACTGTGCAAACCACTCCAGCGGTGGAGCCTCGAGAAAATCACCCCACCTTTCTGCCCCGCTGGCCCGTTTGTGAAACCAGAAAAGAAACAGGATTACGTTAGAAGGACCAGATTACACAATGCCTCTAAAGTACTTAAAGCTGTTTGTGGGGACAGCAAGATGGCTCACTGGGTATGGGCGCCAGGACTGAGACCTGAGTTTGATCTCCGGAAACCACATGAAGGAAGAAGAAAATCAACTTTTTCATGCATGCGCTGTGGCACAAAAGAGACAGCACGCACACACACTCGTGCGCACGCGCGCGCGCGCACACACACACTCACACAAGTAAAGAAACAGTGCTCTTTTTTAAAAAGCTGTTTGGCCTGGGGTATATGATTAGTAACAGCCATTGCCACAAAGCTAATTTGCCTCGTTAATAAATGGCTCCTGCTGACTGTATTGCTTTTCGCGTCTTTTATTAGTTTGTATTTTATTTTCCCTGCCCCATCCATGCTGTCAGTCAGCCAGCTGTCCCCCAACACAGTCATCCATGTGCCTTTTAGAACAAGTTCTGGCATCTTCCAGTGCGCTGTTCCTTACTGATGAGGCACGGGGACACCAAACAGCGAAGGAGACTGAGCAGTGTGTGGCACAGAAGGAAAAGGGCACTGACACTGACATATGGCCCAGAAGTCTTGACTGCAGCAGGCTGGCAAGTTTCGCTATACCAATCATCTGGGTGACTGAACAGAACCTTGGAGGTTGATTTCCTTACCGTCACCCGTGGGTCAGGAGGTTGCCAACATGGTGACCAACTCTCCCAGTTTGCCAGAGACCATCAGAGTTAAGGCCCTAAAAGGCCTACAACCCAAGAAACTGGGTCTCTGGCCTGGATCTTATCAACTGTAAAACCAATGCCGGCTACTGTTTTGAAAAGGCGCTGAAGACTAGAGACAGTGTTTCCATAATTCTGTATGTTTGATAGCTGTGGCTCCAGCTGTGCCCAGTGGGAGGCACTCTAACTTTGGCTGAAGAAGCATTCTTAGCAAGAAGTAAGCAAAGTGCTCTAAGCACAAATGCCTTCCTGGAAGCAAGGTTGTGACTTCTTTCTTTCTTTTTGGCTTCAGCAGTTTTGAGACAGGATCTCACTATACATCCCTGGCTGGCCTGGAACTCACCAAGCTAGCCTCAAATTCAAAGAGAGCCACCTGCCTCTACCTCCCAAATGCAGGGATTAAAGGTCTGCCCCATCACATCCCTCCAATGCTGGTTTGTTTGTTTGTTTTGTGAAATTTTCTCCATTTCTGTCTTACACAATTTGTGTCAGGATTAAGACATACTTAAAAATTTAATAGTTGGGGATTTGGAGAGATGACTCAATGGTTAAAAGCACTGGCTGCCCTTGCAGAGGACCTGGGTTCAGTTCCCAGCACCCACATGGTGATTCACAACCATCTGTAACTCCAATTCCAGGGGTCCACCACCCTTTTCTGGCCTCTGAAGGCACTGCACACACATGGTACATGGACATACATGCAGGCACACACTCATGACGAATAAATAAATCTTTTAAGAAATTTTAGTAGTTCAACAACATTAACCACTCTCCTCTACAAAGGCTAGTGCCAACTCTGTTTTCATACAGATTATCCTTTGCCTACCATGAGAGTTCTGAAGGAGTGTGTGTGTGTGTGTGTGGATGCACACGCGCGTGTGTGCTGCTTATCAAGAGTTGTGCACCTAGGTTTTTCAGCTTACTGCATTTCCATTTATCTATTTTGTATGAATGTGTGTGCAGGTGTCTGTGTGGTTGCCCACACCACAGCCCCCACGTGGAGGAAGCGGAGAGCTTTAGAGAGTTGGTTCTCTTCTTCTACCATGTAGGACTCAGGGATCGAACTCAGGTGGTCAGGCTTGGCAGCGGGCACCTTTACCCACTGAGTCATCTCTCGGCATCTTGTTTCTTCTTCATTTTTAGATGAGATGGTGTCTCTCACTGACTGACCACTTACAGGTTTGACTCGGCTGGGTGGCCAGCAAACCATGTCTTTATTTCCTCGGTGCTGGGATTATTATGCACACCACACAGCACCTGGCTTGTTTGTTTGTTTGTCTATTTGTTTGTTTTGAAACAGGGTTTCTCTGTAAAACAGCCCTGGCTGTCCTTGAATTCATGCTGTAGACCAGGCTGGCCTCAAACTCAAGAGATCTGCTTACCTCTGCCTCTGAGTGCTGGAATTAAAGGCCTATTCCACCATGCCCAGCAACACATCTGGCTTTTTTATGTGGTTCCGGGGATTGAACTCAGGTCCTTATGTCTGTGCAGTAAGCACTTTAGGGATTGGGCATGTCCCTAGAACTGCCTGGGGTATTTATTGTAGTAAGAAATGGACAGACACATACACAAAGGACGCCAGGCACCACACCTGAAGTCTGTTTTCAGAGCGTGTCTTACTGTCCTCCTTCACAGTGGTGCCAAGTCATTTAGTGCCCCACTGGGCTGCCAAATGACTCACTATGTCAACCCCATCTGAAAAATAAGGGCTCTTATCATTGAGTACATGAAACCCATTTCTGACCTCAAAGCTGAAGTAATTCACTATTCCATAGATGTTAACTGTGGTTCGCAGGAAGTTGCTCACATCTGAACTCCCCCCACACACAAGGACAACGTTGCCATAGGAAAGGTTACAAAACTGGGGGGGGGGGAAGTAACAGAAATGATCACAAGTTGCTCAAAACCAACACAACAGGCTGGCAGCCTTGAAGAGACAGCCAAGCCACAGAAGCATCCAGGCGCCCGAGACTTTGCTTTGCTACAAAATGCCACCCATTTGCCTTCATATTTCTTCTGCTAGTTTCCCAGTCAGCACCCAAGACCTCCGAGTACCACAAGACCTCCGGAAGCCTGGAGGATGGTCTGTTCCAACCAGCTAGGGGAGGCAGGAGCTCCAGACATACATTCCCAAGTACGGTCTGATGACCAAAGGAAGATCCTTCTGGGACTTTGATGAAGACCCCAAGCTCCGAGCCCCACCTGGGCTTCTGAATGAGGATCCATCCCTTCCAGGGAGACCTAGAGAGTCCACATTGATGATGAGCTCTCCAGGGACTCCCTGGTGCTGCCTAAAGTTTGAGAGCCACTGTGCTAGGAAGACAAGGGATAGCCAAAGGCAGAGCCATGACTGGGTGAGAAGTCTAGGTGAAGGCCATGTTCAACCTCTACCACCCCCGGGTACCGAATCTGTCAGACAGATCACAGTATCTACCCAGCAGGATGACTGGGAGAGCAAAACAGCAACTAAGCGCTCCCAGCCCAGAGCCTCACCCAGGGCAGGTGCTGGGCAGGAATTTGTGTGTTCTCCACCTGGTGTAGTATTCCAAGAAAAGATCCTAAGGACAGCTCAGGTTTTAAATAAGCACTCCAAAGCAAACCAGATGGCTTGCTTAATAAACTAGGGCTTCCAGGCTAGTGAGTCACCAACTGCAAAAGCCAGGGTCAGCAGTGTTAAGGAACGATTGGGCTATGAACCGTAGACAGTAGTTCTTTGGCTGTGTGGTCACCAGGGTGCCAGGGTAGTTTTGAAATACAGGCTTTGGGCTGACCAGCTTCAGATCCAGCGGGTCTGGCGTAGGGCTGTGAATTCGCCTTTCTAGCACATTCCCAGGTGGGGTTCACATTGCTGGGGTCAGACGAACACTTGGGTTTTCACCGCTATGGAGGGCTTTACTCTACAGCCCCATGTGTAATACCTAATTCTCGGGACACTGCGTACCGGAAAGGAAAGATGTGCCTATGGGCTTCCTGTTTGACACCAGCCTGGTTAGTGACAAGCAAACAGAGCAAAAAGTAAAGAGCCAACAACATTTGAGGCTGCGTGTGCTGCCTCTGCCCTGAGAATCTATCTCCCTTACTGTTTTCTGAATGAGGCAGAGTCGGGGCTCCATGTCCCCGGCTTGATGGAGGTGGGTCTTGTATCTTATCTGTTGCTTTCATTGGTTAACTAATAAAGAAACTGCCTAGGCCCATTTGATAGGCCAACCCTTAAATGGGTGGAGTAAACAGAACAGGATTGGGGGAGAAAGGAGCTGAGTCAGAGAGTCGCCATGATGCTCCCACTCCAGCCAGACGCAGGTTAAGATCCTCCCTGGTAAGCGCACCTCATGGTGTTACAGGGATACTAGAAATGGGTTAGATCGATATGTAAGAGCTAGCCAATAAGAGGCTACAGATAACGGGCCAGGCAATGTTTAAAAGAATACCGTTTCTGTGTAATTATTTCGGGCATAAGCTAGAGCCATGTGGGCGGCCGGGTGCCGGGGACGCAGCCCCGCCGCCCCTGTTACTACACCGGCTCACATTCTCTGAACCTTAAATTAGTACCTCAGAGTAGAAGAGTGCATCAGTGGGTCCCAGAGCCTGCTGGGAAGTATTTTAAAGAAAACCTGATTCCGTTGGGCTGGAGAGACAGTTCGGTGATTAAGAACATATGCTGTTCTGCAGGGGACTGGGTTTCGTTCCCAGCACCCACACTTGACGGCATGCTTAATAAGATGAGGCTGCCATGGCAACAAATCACCAACTGTAAAAGCTAAGGTCAGCAGTGTGAGGGGAAGACTGGCTCACAACCCTCAGTAACTCTAGTCCTAGGGGATTCAATACCCTCTTCTGGCCTCCTGGCTTGGGCACTGGATAGACATGATGCCCATACATTCATGCAGGCCAAACACTAATACACATGAAATAGACAAATAAAAAATCACCACTTCCTCAGACCTAACCTCACACCTAACAGATTACAATCTCCAAATGAGACACAAAGTACGCTGCGTCTTAAGGAGTGTTTGGAGAAACAACTGAAACGCCTCCCGTGACTTAACACGCTAATCTGGTTCCCAGCAGCATCACAGCTCTGGGGGTTTTGGTTCTCTGTCCTTACATGAGTCAGTGTTCACAGCAGCCTTCTCTTTCTGTGTTTGCTTCCTAGAGAGGAGGTGGTGGTGGTTGTCGTCACTGTTTAGGAGAAATACCCGCACTGGGGACCTGGACAATGGCTCAGTGGTTCAGAGCACTGGTTGTTCTTACAGAGGACCTGGATTCAATTCCCTGCACCCACATGGTGGCTCACAGCCATATGTAACTCCAGTTTCAGGGGATCTAATGCCTGCTGGACTTCCTGTGGACACAGGCTAAACATTCACATACATGAAAAGTAATAGAATCTGAAAAGGAAATTAGTCTCTTTAATAGTTCTGTTTCCTGCCAGGCAGTGGTGGTGCATGCCTTTAATCCCAGCACTAGGGAGGCAGAGGCAGGCAGATCTCTGTGAGTTCGAGGCCAGCCCGGTCTGCAGAATGAGTTCCAGGATAGTCGGGGCTACTCAGTGAAACCCTGTCTCAAAAAACACAAACAAGAAAACAAAAACCAGTTCCATTTTCTATATACTAATAAACTGGTATTTTGGATTTGATTTTTAAAGAAAGTTCAGGCGCTACAGAGATGGCTCAGTGGTTAAGAGCACTTGCTGCTCTTGCAGAGGACCTAGATTTGATTCTCAGCACCCACATGTGGGCTCACAACCATCTTTAACAACAGATCCAGGAACTCTGACACCCTCTTCCGGCCTCTGAGGGCACCAGGCACGCAAGTGGTGCACAGACATACATGCAGGCACTCGCACATAGCATCAAACAACAACAAAAGAATGTAGAAGAGGAAAACGGAAGCAGGCTTCTCTGGCTCCCTGTTCATTACTAACTTAGCACTCACCATCTTCTAGGTGTTTTCTAGGTAGTCAGCCACAGCTGCTCACAGGGAGAACTGTGCTCACAGAGAGTAAGTGTTAGCAGGAAGAGACAGGCCGAAAGCAAGATAAACAAAAACAAAATGATTTTTTTTTTCGAGACAGGGTTTCTCTGTGGCTTTGGAGCCTGTCCTGGAACTAGCTCTGTAGACCAGGCTGGTCTCGAACTCACAGAGATCCGCCTGCCTCTGCCTCCCGAGTCCTGGGATTAAAGGCGTGCGCCACCACCGCCTGGCCAAAACAAAATGATTTTTAACTAGCAATGGATGTTATGGAGACGGCGTGAAGTGAGAGGAAATAACTCGTAAGAGAAGACCTCTGCAGGCTGACAGAAAATTCACCATGAAGGATCAACAGAGCCATCATGACCGACACCGGAAGTCTCCTGGGCAGCTTTAGTGTAAATCAAGACCATAATATACTTGGTCATTTCAGACAGCTTCAAGGAAGATGCCTTAGTGGTTAGTAAAATTCCATCTGAAGGTCACTTTTGGGGTTGGCAAGGCAGCCCCACTGCTGGTGTTCTCGCCTCGCTTGAGTTCAGTTCCCAATGTACCGGGAAATAAAGACAGGGGAACCAAAAGTTCGAGGTCATCCTTAGCTATATAGGGATTTCTAGGACAGTTAGGGGTATGTGATAGTCCACCTCTAAATAAATACATACATACATAAGTAATAAATGTTACTTCTTTGAAGCACTCAAACAGCCTAATTTTGAACTGCCTAGAAATGAAATATCAGCCTAGAGAAGGCAAAAAGTTCCTCCCAGAACCCTCCCTGCTATCAATCACTCAGTAGTCTGAGACCTAGCTCCAGACCTAGGAGGTTGAGGGGAAACCACATGATTTCCAAGGCCCCTTCCAACCAGATCTAAAGTTACACAATTCTGTCAGTGTAACCAACGAGGTTTCCTTTTCTGGGCGGCAAAATGAGTTGCCGGGTTAGGAGAGGTTTCCATTCCTGACTCTCAAACACAGAAAGGCTCTCAGAAGGCAGAATCAATGGAGATACTGCACAGTCTTGCTATTTCCTTGGTACCCGTGGCACGGAACTATAGGCGTCTGCTGGGAATTCAGGAAGCACAGGCCCAGGTGAGCTGAAGGCTTGAGGCGCCCACAGGCTTCGTATGCCCAGGGCCTTGGCACCATTTGATTATATGCCCTTTGGGGTCACACAAATAGGCATTTCAGTCCAGCCTCTAGCTTGGTCACAGGTCTACCCTTCTCATGAAGTCAACCTGATTCTCAAAAAGGACATCACTAGTTCCAGAGGGCGGGATTCTCAGACCCCCACTACTCAGTAGCAACCTTGTAGGAATTAAAAGTATGTACATGCATTGTCTTAGTCAGTGTTCCATTGCTGTGAAAAGACACTGTCACCATGACAACACCCCCCCCCCCCCCCCGCAGAGACAGGGTTTCTCTGTGTAGCTTTGGAGCCTGTCTTGGAACTCACTCTGTAGACCAGGCCTTAACTCACAGAGATTCTCCTGCCTCTGCCTCCCGAGTGCTGGGATTAAAGTCTTCTGCCACAGTGCCTGGTCCTCCAATGATAACTCTTATAAAAGAAAACATTTAATTGGGGGCTGACTTACAGCTTCAGAGGTTTAGCCCATTATCATCATGTCAGGGAGTATGGTGGCACACATGGTATTGGAGCAATAGCTGAGAGTTACATACTGGTCCAGAGAGAGAGAGAGAGAGAGAGAGAGAGAGAGAGAGAGAGAGAGAGGTGGGGGTTGGGCTGGCACAGGCTTTTGAAACCTCAAAGCCTACCTCCAGTGGTATACTTCCTCCAACAAGGCCACACCTATTCCAACAAGGCCACACCCCCTAATCCTCCTACTCCTTCTCAAACAGTGCCTATGGGGCCATTCTTATTCAAACCACCACAAGCATAGACGGGAGCCTTAACTCCATCTTTAACATATGAGACTTGAGGTAAGGGAAAAGTTGGCAAAATTAGATACAGTTAACTTTTCACAATGGAGGAGACGTCTCACTCAGGAAGCTGCAAGTCAAAGAGACTCAGTGATTTTGAGGCAGGGTTTCTCAGTTTCACTACTGTCTACATTTGGCCCAGCTAACCCACCATTTTCCTGGGCACTGGTTGTTCAGAGGCGTCTTCTGGCCAGTGCCAATGCAACACCAGCAGTAGCTGTCCATTTCTGTGGCGCCCAAAAATGTCTCTATAATCCTAGCACTTTGAAGGCAGAGGCAAGGGAAACTCAAGTTCAAGGCCAGTTTGGGCTCTACAGTGAGCATGAGACCAGCCTGGAACTGTAAGAGACTCTGCCCAGATAGAAAGATAGACAGGGGTGGGATGATGACTCCTGTGAAAGGTGCTAGTGGGACGCCCAGAAACTGACCACCAGCGACGTGGGAGCTAAAAGCATCCCAGTGATCCCTGCAGTGCTGGCTCTTTCAAGCACGTGCCCTGGGACACAGAGATGAGTCAGTTTGCCAGAGACACCACAGTCTACTCTGTGTTCTCATACAGAGTAAAGAAGGTTAATGAAGGGGTATCCTGGTCTCTAGTAAGATAAGATAAGCTCCAAACAACCAGCAGCCTGCTGGGCCACCCAGGGTCCTCTCAGGCTCTCTTCAGGGGCTGCACGCATTCTGGCCATCACAACTGTACAAGTAAGATGTGAAAGGAAGTCGGGCAGTGGTGGCCAAACCTTTAATCCCAGTGCTCTGGAGGCAGAGGCAGGCGCATCTCTGAGTTCGAGGCCAGCCCAGTCGACAGAGCTAGTTCCAGAACATCCAGGGCTACACAGAGAAACCTTGTCTCAAAACCAAAAAAAAAAAAAAAAACAAACAAAAAATATGGAATGAAAATTAACAAACACGGGGGCTGGAGAGATGGCTCAGAGTTTAAGAGCATTGCCTGCTCTTCCAAAGGTTCTGAGTTCAATTCCCAGCAACCACATGGTGGCTCACAACCATCTGTAATGAGGTCTGGTGCCCTCTTCTGGCCTGCAGGCATACACACAGACAGACCATTGTACACCTGATAAATAAATAAATAAATATTAAAAAAAGGAAAATTAACAAACACAGCTAGAAATAAAGAAACCCTGCCCACAACTATGGGTTAATATTTTTAGATTATTTTCCCATATTTCTTCTATTGTGCTATTTTTAATTATTTTACATAGGACACAGGAAGTAGTTCAGTTGGTTAAGTGTTCACCTGGGACACATGAAACCCGGGACTCAATCCCCAGTACCACATAAACCAAGAATGGGGTCTCAGGCCTGTAATCCTAGCACTTGGAAGTGGGAGGCAGGAGGATCAGAAGTCAAAAGTCATCTCAGCTACATAGTAAGTTCATGCCAGCCTGAGCTACAGGACACTCTGTCTCAAACAAACACACAATTCTTAGGTAACCCAAATGAGCAGAAAGAGGTTAATGCGTGCCAGGCAAGCCCATAAGGAGCAGCATCCCCGGCTACAAGCAAGAGATTTCTATCTATGCATCTGCACAGATTGGAGCTGCACATCTCACGTCCCCATGCTAGGATAACGCAAGAATTAAAGAGCTCTATTATGTCTAACCGGGCAATTGATACCTTGTCTTCGCCTCTAGTGACACAAATACACAGAAGATTAGCACACGGTAACACCCAGATGATCTACCATCCACCCATGCGGCGGGACAAACCGCAGCAAACAAGATAGAACAGACTTTTCCGTTTCTTGGCAACCGATTTTATTATGCTTTGACCTGGCAGCTGGTAAGGCTTAATATGAATTAACCATCCAGGTTGTGAAAAAAAAAAATCAGGGGCTTTGAAATATGGTTTTCCTAGTGGCAGATAAAAACATGTTCATTTACAGGATTGCCTTTCTTTCTTTCTTTCTTCCTTCCTTCCTTCCTTCCTTCCTTCCTTCCTTCCTTCCTTCCTTCCTTTCTTTAAAAATTTTAGATTTTTCCCCCACTTTATGTGTATGGGAGTTCTGCTTGTGTGTATGTCATTCATGCCCATGGGAGTGAGAAGGAGGTATTGGATCCCCTGGATCTGGAGCTACAGATTTTCTTTTAAATGTTTAAAATGCATTGTGTGTGTATGAGTGTTTCGTCTGCATGGATGTACATGCACCACATGCACACCTGGTACCTGGAGAGGTCAAAGGGGATTGAACCCCCTGTGATTAGAATTATGGATGGTTGTGAGCTACAGTGTAGATAGTGGGAACCAAATCCAGGTCCTCAGGAACAGCAGCAAGGCTGTCGCATCCCACCCTATGCATAATTTCCTGAGACAGGCATTGTGCCATGGGCCCTGGATCTAGCTCTGGCTCCACCCCGGAGTCTATGTAACTTGGGCAGACTTAGCCTCTCTAGGTGGAGATCTCCTTTACTATGAAAGCCTAGAGTAAAGCCAGTGGTTCTCTGACTCGCTTTTAGCTCCGGTGCCGTTAACAAATTCTGTGCGGAGACACACAGCCACCGAGCCTGAGCTCAGCCATTCTTTGGACTTGGACAAGCATTTCCTGTGATGAGCATGATCTCTAACTAGAACTGTTTACGCTTGTATTTTGGAATGAGGTGTGATGGTGCGCACTGCAATCAAGAGGCAGAGTCAGGGTGGCCAAGAGCTGGCTTGTTACATTGAGACCCTGACTCAACAGGGGGACAAAATTAAAGGAAGAAAGAAAAATTTAGTGGTTTTTATTTGGTAAATCTGGAACCCCATCCTCAAATTAGAGTTTCACATGGGCTTGGTAACACATACCCATAATCCTAGCAGAATGCAGACAATCAGAAGTTCAAGGGTGTCCTCAGCTATACTGTGAGTTCCAGGTTAGCCTGACATACATGAAATCCAATTAGATAAAAGGAGAGAGAGAGTAGGGAAGGAGGAGGCAGAAAGAAAAGAAGGAAAGGGAGGAGGGGAAGAAGGAAGGAAGGAAATTTCAATCCCTTTTAGGCTAGATGCTGAATTTTAATTGGCAATAAATACAATGCATTAATGGATCCCAATCATACAAGACAACTGATGGGCACACCCCTGGGTCCCCACTCTGGAAGGACCTAGCCAGCTAGATGCTCACCATTCCTGCCCCTCACACCAGGACTTCCTGTTCACTAAAAGCTTTTATCTTAGCTTCCAGTATCTGCTCTCAGAGTAATCAATTTAAGGGAAGCCAGACCATCAACTCAAATTTCCTAATCACCAGGCAGAGGAGCAAACACAATCCAAGCAAATCTCACAGGGCATAGAGAGTGGATGCATACAAAAAGCAAGAGCTACTTTCTCAAGAGCCAATCACACAAGGGCAAGAGGGTTTTCTTCTCAGGGGCTCAGACTTTACCTTGCAAGCCCTGTTTTTTCCCATCTATTTTATTTGGAAAATGCATTATGTGTGTGTGTGTTCAAATACTCCATACTGTGCTGAAATAATTCTTAACACATAAAACACATAAAATTAGTTATCATACTTTCTAGGCTGAATTAATTCAGTTCTCACTGTGAAGTCTCACAATTCCTCGTTCAGTGGGAGGCAGTGGGCAGCAGGAGGAAATGGAGGTCTATAAGAAGATGCTTTGGTAAGAAAAGTATGGGCTATACCAGTACTTCTCAACCTGTGGGTCCAGACCCTTTGTGGGTCGAACAACCTTTTCACAGGGATTGCCTAAAGCCAGCAGAAAGCACAGATATTTGCATTACAATTTGTTCTGGTGAAAGCTCTACCTGAGTCCCTGGCACCTATATATCCAAAGAGTCTGGGATGATTAAGTGGAAGCCCCAACTCTCTTTCTTTCTCTCTCTTTCTCTCTCTCTCTCTCTCTCTCTGTGTGTGTGTGTGTGTGTCTGTGTGTCTGTGTGAAAGCCATAAGCCATGATTCGACCCTAGTCTGTCTGACTCTAAACCTAGTTAGCACTCAGGAGACTGAGGCCTGGGCTATTCACTGGGTTCCAAGCTATCCTGAGATGCATAACGAAGTCTTGTTTCAAATACACACACACTAAAACACTGTAGACAAGGCATCTCTGATCACCACCAAGCTGCACAAGCTGAGTTAAGTCCCTAGGACCCACGTGGTGGAAGGGAAGAGCCGACTCCTACAAGATGTTCTCTGACCTCCCATACACATCCTACACAAATGATAAATAAATGCAATATTTTTAGAAGATTTATTTTGAGTTCCTGTGTATGTTTTGCCTGCATGTATGTACATGTAACACAAGAGTGCAGTGCTCGCAGAGGCCAGAAGAGGACACCAGGTCCACTGGAACTGGAATTACTGACAGTTAATGAGCTGTCATGTGGGTACTAGGAACCAAACCCAGGTCCTCTGCAAAAGCAAGTACTCTTAGTCACTAGTCAATCTGATTCAGGAAATGTAACTACTAGAAGGTTTATTTATTTATTTTAATTACGCGCACGTGTGTGTGTATGTGTGCATGTGTGTGTGTGTGGCAGAAGCCAGAAGAAGGCATTGGATTCTCTGAAGTTGGAGTTAGAAACAGCTGTGAGTTGCCTGATATGGGTGTTGGGAATCACACTTGGGTCCTCAGGAAGAGCAGTTTGTGCTCTAAACTGCTGAGCCATTTCTCTGTCCACTTAAAATGTTTGTAAACAAAAAAAATTTAGTTATACTCAAGGTAGACTCAGGAACATTTGCTCAGGTTGGGTATGGGACATGAAAGGAAGAAGAGACTTGAGGGCAATTCCAGGGAGTAGTGTGAGCTTCTACAGGAGTGAAGTGTGGGCAATATTATACAGGCCCTCCATTGTATGGCCAAACTTACAGGACATCTCATGCCTGGCCACACAGAGGTGGTCACAAAGCCTCCCAGACGGGATGTCGCCATTCTAAAAGGATCAGGATATGCCAATATCATTCTGTTCCATTCTTTGTAATTGTGGAGATCGCCTGGGGAGAAGTGTTAATCCAGGCTATGCAACAGAGCGGCCATACTGCAGATGTGACTTTAGTCCCGCTACCCCGGAAACAGAATGTCAATAACTTCCCCCTCAGTTTACCTTTTGATAGAAAAGCTGTTTGGATAATAAATGTGGGTGATCTTCAGGGTTTGAATGAACCCTGGGACTCCCTCCTGTTATTGTCATGTGAATTGTGTCTCAATTATTCCCATGCCTCCACATTGGTCAGAGAAATAATAATGTTGGGACTGGACCCTGACAGATGGGGAAGGCAAAGGAAGACAGGTATCAGAAAAGAAAGTGCAAAGTCTGCTGCCCAGAGATTCCTGCCCACTTCAAAATGTCTGCATTGCATTCGTTCGAAAGCCAAGGCAACAGGATTGAGAAACTGGCCTTAGTTCCCACAGAGATACAAGGGACTCTCCATGGCCAAGAGCAACCACAAAACAGGAGGGCAAAGCTGGAGGCCTGGCATGCCCTAACTTCGAAACTCAATCATCTGGGCAGGGTACCACCACTGTAGTAACAGGCATACAGTACGTAGAAGACTACAAATACAGACACAAACTCCACGTCTGTATCTGATTTATTTTCAACAGAGGTGCCAAAGGGCCAAAATTCAAATGGTCAAACAGTCATGTCAACAAACACTCCTGGGAAAAGTGAATATCCACATTTGAGGAGATAAAGTTAGACCCCCTACCCCACACCACACACAAAATTAACTTAAAATTAACCAAAGAATAAATAGAGAGGTTAAAACTATAAGAATTCTGGGTGTACAAAAAAATTACCATAAGCACAAATATTCATGACCTCAAACAAACAGCCTGCTGGGCATGGTGGCACACAGCTACAGTGCCGGGCATGGTGGCACACAGCTATAGTCCCGGGCATGGTGGCACAAAGCTACAGTGCCGGGCATGGTGGCATACAGCTACAGTGCCGGGCATGGAGGCACACAGCTACAGTGCCGGGCATGGTGGCACAAAGCTACAGTGCCGGGCATGGTGGCACACAGCTACAGTGCCGGGCATGGTGGCACACAGCTATAGTGCTGGGCATGGTGGCACACAGCTATAATCCCGAGCATGGTGGCACACAGCTATAATCCCGGGCATGGTGGCACACAGCTACAGTGCCGGGCATGGTGGCACA
>JABTXL010020982.1:6814246-6846266 GCA_025134845.1 Neodon shergylaensis | reverse complement strand
CATGGTGGCACACAGCTATAGTGCCGGGCATGGTGGCACACAGCTATTATCCCAGCACTTCCTAGGCTGAAGCTAGATTGTCACCAGTTCAAGGCCAGCTTGGGTATGAGAGTCAGACTTTGTCTCATAAAATCAAAACCAAAACAATGACAGGGGAGATGGCCCCGGAGGCAAAGTACTTTCTGTGCAGGCAGGAGAGTCTGCTTTGAGATCCCCAAAACCCACATTGAAGTGTGAAGGTACGGGTATATGATCCGAATGCTTGGGGATGGAGAAGAGGACCCCTGGGACTTACTGACCAACCCAGTCCAGACAAGGAGCTCCAGGTTCCGTGAGAAACCTGTCTCAACAAAAGTAAGGTGGCCAGGCGTTTAATCTTAGCACTCAGGAGGCAGAAGCAGGAAGATCTCTGTGAGCTGAAGGTCAGTCTGGTCTATGTAGTATATTCCAGGCCAACCAGAGTTACACAGTGAGACTCCCATCTTAAAAACAAAAGACAAACATACATACATACATAGAGACACACACACACAGTGGCTAGTAATGGAGGAAGACAGTCAACATTGACTTCTGCCCTATAAATGCACATGTATGGGCCTTCATCCACACTCACACACACACACAAATTTGTCAAAAATAAATACACAAAAATTACGACAGGTTATGGAAAGGAAGCAGGGGATGGGGTGAGGGGAGGGAGGGAAACCAAGGGAAAATACAGAAAGCAGTTCTCATTCGGGTGTTGTTCAGCATTGCTGTATGCTTTTTACTTCTTTTTTCTTTCCTCCCTTCCTCCCTTCCTTCCTCCGCCCCCCCCCAAAGGGTTTCTCTGTGGCTTTGGAGCCTGTCCTGGAACTAGCTCTTGTAGACCACGTTGGTCTCAAACTCAGAGATCCACCTGCCTCTGCCTCCCCGAGTGCTGGGATTAAAGGCGTGCGCCGCCACTGCCCAGCTCTTTTTTTTTCCTAGTGGTTTTATTTTTTGAGACAGGTCTCTTGTAACCTAGGCTGACAACGTAGCAAAGGCTGACCTTGACCCTTGAATCCTTCTCTGTCCACCTCCCGAATGTGAGGATTACCTTTCCCACACTGTTTTACCTCTCCAGAAAGCTTTAAAGAAAGGATTTAAACATGCCTCCTGCCTCCCTCGGGCAGCGGGGGCTGAACAGCTAACTGGAACAGCTGTTAGCCCTCGGGCTTATAAGAGAAACCTGTGGGGAACACTCCAGGGAACAGCAGGTTGCAAAGGCCAGGGGGTTGCTGAGGAGATCTCAAGATCGGCTACATTTCAGATCTGAATTTCTAAATCGGTACCCAGCTGCAGGGCAGAGACCTGGCCTTGACAAAGTGACCAAAATGTGTCATGGCATTAATTCTGCCTCCATTAGGGTAACTCTACGACCTGGCTGACAGGCTGGGTTCTCTGAATTACAGCAAAAGGGAGAGCCCTTTCTCTTCTGCAAGCAGCGGGACTCCAAAGACTTTAAAGTCAAAACCCAAGCGAGGGAACAAGAGCCGGGTGGAGTGGACCTTCCTTTCCTTACCTCCTTATGGGGACTCTGACACTTAGATTTCACTTGGGGAAACCTTGGACCCCAATCCCTGGAACCTTTAACGGGACCAGCATCCCGTCTGAAGATCCTCTGTCCCCTAGTCGCCCCAGGGCCAGATCGATCACCCACAACCTGCGGCGCCGAGGACATACAGCACTCACCCGGTTCGGTGCTCTGGGCTTTGGTGCTGTCCCCGCGGCGTTGCGTCCCTGCAGTGCTGAGTCCTCGAGGTACTGCGCCCCCGTAATGTTCAATCCCTTAGGCACTCCCCTCCAAACGGAGCTTGGGACCCCAAATGACTGGCCTTTTTTGGGTGCTTGGCGGTTTTTCCCGTCCGGCCCCACATCACTTCCCGTGAGGGAGAGCGCCGCGGGGGCGGGCCCTGCGCGGCCTCCGCCTCCGCCTCCTGTCACCTGCCCGCAGGCCCCCTGCCACAGAAACGACTTCTTGCCTCGCCTGGCCCGGAACAGGTCTCCTTGCCCTGCTGAGGAAGGTGCGGGAACCACAGGGGGTGGTTTTCGTTTTGAGACCCAAAGTACCAGTCACAAAAAGGTCAAATTGCCCCAGGATCCTGGCGAGGCGAGGCGTGCCCTGATACCTACGAAGATCTGTCCTAAAAGCCCTTTCCTGGCTGTGCATCCTCGCTGGGGACAGTCTGGGCATGGCCTGCCGGGGGTTCCTGGATATGACAGCGAGAAAAATAAGTTAAGATTCAGGCAGGAAATAAATAAATAAACAAACAAACACCATTCTGGGAGGTAAAGGCCAGCATAGTGGAGTCTACGCGAACACAGTCTAATTCTGCTTACAGTCAGCCTGAATTCCTAGAACACTGATAGGACAGTTAATACACAGTAAGAGAAATTGTGGGGAGGCATAACACACTAAGACAGGGTTAGGAGCAACCTGTGAGCCTCTGCTGCCTCCCAGCGGCCTCTTCTCGATGCCCAGGGTTTTCTTTGAGGAGCTTGGATGTTGACCCCGGGATGAGATTATTATCCAAATCCATCCAAAGGTGGCTCGGAGCTTTCAACACTGGCCTGTGGGCCTGCCCCTTTGTGCTTTTAGAATTCCACATCCGAGAGAAGCAAAATGCCAGGAAACCTGAGTTCAGCTCCTGTCCATGCAGCTGTCTACCCGAGAGGCCTCCCCACAAAGTCCAGCAGTCCCATTCCTGCCGGCCAGTCCACCCTCCTGTCTGCTGCTACTGGGACTGCATCACAGTGCGCTCAGTTTCTCAACTATGTCCAAGGAGCCTTCTGAGGACGGCAGCTCCCGGAGCCGCCCATATTCCTGTAAGTAATCCCAATAAACTCACTGGCGTCATCAAGCTGGCCCTTAACAGAATCTTTTCTATCCTTTCCTCTCTATCTGGGATGAACAGAAACAGACTCCTCAGGAAAAGTCAGGCAATTGTCTTCCTTCAAAAACTAGCTCTTAAGGAGCTACCGTCTTTCAATTTCAACACACTGGGGACTGAACACCCCACACACAAACTTTGGGGGACAGTCTATGAACTATATTAGGGAACAACACAGTGACTGCTGATGGCACATAGGCTGCGACAGTGGACTAGGTTAAGTTGCTCCTGGTCCCTAGAACTTACCTGTAAGACTAATGCTTAAGTAGGAGACTTCAGCAACATCCAGTAAGGAAGGTAAAGGACGTCATTGGTAGATGGACAGAGTGGAAGGTGCCTGCATCCCAGCCACTGGGTGGGGTATGGATAAGGGGGGCTCAAGCAGGAATATCACTTGATCCCAGGGTCTGAAGTCAGCTTGGGCAACACAGTGGGACCCTCTCTACAAAATAAGTAAGCGTCTGAACACATCCAAGTAACACCAAATCAAGGCAAGTGACGTGAGTCTGGAAAAGGGATGAAAGCGACAGATTGAAGTCAACTTGAGCTCAGTCATGAGTTTATGCCATCCTGGATTACATGGCAAGAGTTTAAAAAAATAAGAAAGCCAACCCTGATGGCACAGGCCTGTAGCTAAAACTACTCTATAAACTAAGGAAGGATAGTCACAAGTTCAAGCCCTGTCTTGGCTACTGAGTGAATTCGATGTGAATTTAAAAAGCAGGAGCTGACGAGATGGCCCCGCGGTTAAGAGCACTTGCTACTCTTTCAAAGGATGGGGGTTTAGCTGCCACACCCACACGGCAGCTCACAACCATCTCTAACTGGGATGTATAGGTCGGTGGGAGCACACTTTCATAGCGTCAGGAAGCCCTGGATTCAGTCTCCAAAACTGGAAAACTCTAACAGGCAGAACTCTCACATTTGTGTGCACTGTACAAAAGGGGAATTAAAAAAGATGTGTTTTATGTATATCAATGTTTTGTCTGCATGTACATCTATCTGCACACCAGAAGAGGACATGGACCCTATGCAACTACGGTTATTGATGGTTGTGAACCACCAACTGGGGGCTGGGAAGTCAAAGCCTCCGAAAGAGAAGCCAGTGCTGTTAAGTGTTAAGCCATCTCTCCAGCACAGAAAAAAAAAATGCACACTAAACTATTAAACATACTGAATTCACTTATGCAATAGGAAATTATGCCCTGTCCTGAGAAGACATAAAACTGCAAATAAGTGAACACTAAAGCGAAACATCTCGGGGCTGGAGAGATGGCTGGGCACTTAACAACACGTTTGCTCTTACACAGAACCTGGATTAAAGTCCCAGGACCCACAAGCAGGTCACAACCATCTGTAACTCCAGCTATAGGATATTCAACAATTTTTGCCTCCAGAGGCTCTTGCACTCCTGTGTGTATAACCCACATGAAGCACACATAATTATATTAATTTTAAAAGTATTTTTAAAAAATTTTATTTTTATTGAGGTCTACATTTTTCTCTGCTCCCCTCCCTGCTTCTCCCCTCCCCCTTCAACCCTCTCCCAAGGCCCCTGTGTTCCCAATTTACTCAGGAGATCTTGTCTTTTTTTTACTTTCCATGTAGATTAGATCTATGTATGTCTCTCTTAGTGTCCTCATTGTTGTCTAGGTACTCTGGGATTGTGATTTGTAGGCTGGTTTTCTTTATGTTTAAAAACCACTTATGAGGGGGCTGGAGAAATGGCTCAGTGGTTAAGAGCATTGCCTGATCTTCCAAAGGTCCTAAGTTCAATTCCCGGCAACCACATGGTGGCTTACAACCATCTGTAATGAGGTCTGGTGCCCTCTTCTGGCCTGCAGACATACACACAAGACAGAGTATTGTATACATAATAAATAAATAAATATTTAAAAAAACCCACTACCCTCCGGTTCCCTTTCCCATCGGATCTTGACGCTGGTCTTGGTGGTCGTAAAGGAGGAAGAGCAGACCGAAGCTGGCCTCACAGCAATATAGTCTGCTATAGAGCATTGGGTCAGATTCATACATGCCTTGGCTCTTGTAAAATAGGATAGCCTGAGAATTATATATGTATCTGGGCAGCTGTAGCATTGTGCCTGGGTGTCTCTAATGATTTATTTTTTTAGAACCATGTAACCAGTGAAGGGGTCATCATTTATGATTTCAACTACAGTTTGTTGGAAAAAAACAAGAGGACTTCCCCTGGAAGCAAGCAGAAGCCCACACTGACAGTAAAGGATACAAAGAGAAACTGTGTCTTGAAAAAAAGTGAAATGCTTTGGGATTTAACATGTAATCGGGTCAATAAAGACTTTTTAAAGTAAAAAAAATAAATAAAAAAATAAAAAAAACCACTTATGAGTGAGTACATGTGATAATTGTCTGTCTGGGTTACTGCACTCAAAATGTTTTCTAGCTCCATCCATTTGCCTGTAAAATTCAAGATGTTGTAAAAAGAAGCATTTTTTAAAATGAATTATCTTATTTGTTAGATGTGTTGAGACTCTGTAATCCTAGCACCAGTGGCAGGGTTGCATGTCTGAGGCCAGCCTGAGCTACATAGATAGATCCTATCTAAAAAACAAATGCCGGTACCCCCATAAACCAAGTATTTGGAAAGCTGAGGTTGGGCTACTTAGAGTTTGAGGCCAGCCTGTGCTACATAGTGAGCTCTTGCCCTGAAACAAACCAACAAAGAACTAATGTTATAAATAACTTAAATTGCCTGGTTGTGGTGGCTCACACCTTTAATCCCAGCATTTGGGAGACAGACACAAGCAAATCTCTTGAGTTAGAAGCCAGTCTAGTCTACAGAGCAAAGTCTAGTTCAGCTAGGACTACACAGAGTAACCCTGTCTTGAAAACAAAACTATAAATAAACAAATAATCTTAATCCTTTACCCATGATTTATTTATTAAAATGTACCTAAATTTTTACTAGATTAATAGTCCATGTGTAATTTCAATAGAATGGCGAGCAGTGCCTACAAATTCACTGGACACGGAATTAGCTCTTCTTTTCTTCTGCTGCTTGAAACCCTTGCAGCTTTTCTTCTAATTCCTTCTGGTCTCTGGAATATTGTTCAAATATTGGCTGATAAATATACATTCCTCCAGTAATTCCAAGGGCGACAGCAAAGAGCACCTGTGAAACAGTCAATCTCCTGAGCATTGCCAAACAAGTAGTGCACAGGCCAAGGGCGGCTATGCTCCGGGGACAGCGAATCTCTTCAGATCTGTTTCCAAAGAAAGGGGGACAAAAAAGGGACCACTTAGTACAGGAGCCTTTTTAAAAAGTGCCTTCGGAGGCCAGCAAGTGTCAGAGTCCCTGGAGCAGGAGTTATAGGCAGTGATAGTGTCCAGCACAGGTGCTGGGAACTCAACTCCTCTAGAAGAGCAGTATCCACTCTCAACCCCCGGGGCCCTGTCTCCAGCACAACTGTGCTTTCAAAGATTTACTACGAGTTTGCTCTGGTGTGAATGCTTTTATAATATTTAAGAATCACTAACTAGGGGCTGGAGAGATGGCTCAGAGGTTAAGAGCATTGCCTGCTCTTCCAAAGGTCCTGAGTTCAATTCCCAGCAACCACATGGTGGCTCACAACCATCTGTAAAAGGGTCTGGCGCCCTCTTCTGGCCTTCAGGCATACACACAGACAGAATATTGTATACATAATATATAAATAAATATTTAAAAAAGATTCAAATAAATAAATAAATAAATAAAAGATTCACTAACTAAATCCCAGCACTTGGGAGGCAGAGGCAGGTAGATCTCTGAGTTCAAGTCCAGCCTGGTCTACAGAATGAGTTCCTAGATATCCAGAGATACACAGAGAAACCCTGTCTTGAAACAATCAAATGAAAAAGAACCACTAACTAATAAATACAAATACACAGGGGTTTGCAGGACAGCATATAGACTTACTATGGAATATTTTCTAAAAGTTCAATTTAGCTGCCAATAGTTACAAATCCCATTTTACATTTGACATTTCCTCCAGGCACAGCAGCGCATGCTCACATTCCCAGAAGTCGGGCACAGACAAGAGGATGGGGAGCACAAGGTCACCCTTTCGCTCCATGCCAGTTTGAGGACAGTCTGAATACCATAACAGGTCTCAAACAAACAAAAAGCAAAACCAATCAACAAAAGTCTTAAAAAGGAACTTAAGGGAATGAGGGCAGAGGGTGGGATGAGGGGATGCTAAACACCCTCCTATTACAGCACGTTCCCCTTGAGTCCTTTCCTGACCTTTGCCTGTTTGTCCTGGTTCTTCGAGATAGGCAGGCTGCTCTAGACATTACAGTTCTGCCTTCCCCTCCAAAGTGCCAGGATGACAGGCTTATCCCACTAACCTAGTCGCGTTAGTCTTCTCAGGGTGTGTAAACTGGTAGCTTTTAAAATGGCAAAAAGATGGCAAGGGATGGCAACCACTTTGCAAGTCATACAAAACTTTTTACTCCAAAAGATACCTGAAGGAAAGTCAGACATGATTGTCTCATTTTAAATCTCATCTAAATAATAATAAATTTGTTTAATAAATAAATAATAAATAACGACTTTTCATTATTTCTTCTGCAGTAGTCATAATTTTTAGCAAGCTTTATGACAAAAATTTTTAAGAAGTTATAAACTTTATTGAGCCAGGAGTGGTGTTGCTTGCCTTTAATTCCAGCACTATAGGTGGCGGGGCGGGGGGGGGGACGACACAGCTCTGGTGAGTTTGAGGCCAGTCTAGTCTGCATAGTGAGTTCCAAGCCAGCCGAGGCTACATAGTAAGATCCTATCTCAAAAAAAGCAAAGCAAGGCAAAACAACAACAAAGTTTGTTGAGTTCCTTTCGATATTTTCGGAGACATCAAATGCAAACCATTGCATGCCTTTTTTGAGAAAAACAGGATGGAGATTTGGCTTCTAGTTCCAACAACTGAAAATAGTGGAAACTCACAAATGGACATAGCATCCTCTAGAAAACAGTGCTGTTTGTCAATCACCTTGGTATGATGTTAGTGAATGAGAAGAGCAGAGTGAAGGAGCCACACACTTTCTGGATTCTTAACCTAGGCTCCGGATCACAAAAGTCAATAGCAGCTGATTTTTATAAACTTTATAATGGCTCTCAAACGGAATTTAAGCTCATCAGGGAAAGGAAGGTGTGCTTTCTCTTAGATTACACAGTTGACCACACAAATGACAATTTTACCAATCTTGCTTTGCTTCAATGGCGAAGAACTTACAAACAAAAAAGGAATAAAAGCCAGAGGCCATTTGAAACTGTTTCTAATGTAGTGGGGTTTCTTGTTTTGTCTTTGGGGTTTTTTTGTTGTTGTTGTTAAATCTGAGTCTTTTGACTGGGCAGTGGTGGCACAGGCCTTTAATCCCAGCACTTGGGAGGCAGAGGCAGGCAGATCTCTGTGAGTTTGAGGCCAGCTTGTTCTACAGAGTGAGTTCCAGGACAGGCTCCAAAGCTACAGAGAAACCCTGTCTCGAAAAACCAATAAATAAATAAATAAATAGAGTCTTTGAACCTCAGTTTGTTCAGTAGACCCCCTTCCCCCTTTTTAAAAGATGATAATTATATCTTGGGTTTTATGAACTGAAGTTTCCAGGACAAACAAAAACAAAACACATTCGTTAAACATTCTAAAAGACAAGATGACTAATTAGAACTTCAGTGACTATGAGGAGCCAGGATGTTGCAGGCCTCAAGTCAAATTATCTTGGACTATCTTTAACCCCTTAGTCAGACTTTAGCCATCCGTATGTGGCCAAACATCTTTGTAACTATCAGGTAAAATCCCGGGATGCAGTAACAGGCCCTTTCTTCCCACCAGCTCAAAAGCTAAGAAAGTTAGCAGAGGGCATCTGAGGCCAGAAGCACAGACGTCCCCGTCTACTTGATGTTTCTACCGATGCATTTTTAAAAGTTTTATTTTATGTGTATGAGTGTTCATCTTCATGTACGTATCTGCAACAGCATGCATGCCTGGTGCCCTCAGAGTATGTGGGTATTGGAAATCAAACCAGGGAGTTCTCAAAGTACAGCCAGTGCTTTTAACCACTGAGCCATTCCTCCAGCCCCCACCAACTTTTTATTAAATGCTTTCATTGCTCGGCATGGTGGCACATACCTTTGATCCCAGCACTTATGAGGTGAAGAAAGGCAAACCTCTCTAGGTTTGAGGCCAGCCTGTGCACATAGTGAGTTCTAGGCCAGCCAGGGTTATATAGTGAGGACCTGTCACCAAGTCAGATAAATAGATGAGGCCGAGTGTGGTAGTGCAGGCATTAAATCCCAGCACTCGCGATGCAGAGTCAGGAGGATCTCTTGAGTCCAAGGCCAGCCTAATCAACTCAAGTGAGATCAACTCAAGAAAATGAACTGGGGCTGGAGAGATGGCTCAGAGGTTAAGAGCGTTGCCTGCTCTTCCAAAGGTCCTGAGTTCAATTCCCAGCAACCACATGGTGGCTCACAACCATCTGTAATGGGGTCTGGTGCCCTCATCTGGCCTGCAGGCATACACACAGACAGAGTACTGTATACATAATAAATAAATAAATAAATATTTAAAAAAAAGAAAAAGAACTGAAGAGAAAGTAGAGTAATTTGGAAGAGAAATCCCCTGGGGGTGGTGAAAAACAGATTAATAATAAATATTCACTGACAGGGGGCTCAGAGGTTAAGAGCACTGGCTGCTCTTCCAAAGGTCCTGAGTTCAAACTCCAGCAACCACATGGTGGCTCACAACCATCTGTAATGAGATCTGGTGTCCCCTTCTGCCGTGCAGACATACATGCAGGCAGAACACTGTATACATAATAAATCTTTTTTTAAAAAAAAAACTTCATTTAATTTAAAAGATCTACTGACGTATAACTTTCTGTCTCCTGTCATTGTAAGACCTTGATGAACGGTTCCCAGGCGAGGACGCGACATCTGGGGTGAGCGCCGAGGTCACCCGGGAGCTTGATCTCAGCACTTCACAGCCTCCCTCCGCTCTGTTACCTCCTCAGCGGGCTCTGGCAAGGTGCCGGGCGCAGTAAGGCGTCCAGGCCTTACTTTTGTCTTTTCCAGGACTGAACTCCAGTCAGGTAGGTGCAGTCCAGCACAACCTAAAGACTCAGCCGCTTCCGGCCGCATTTCCGGCTGTGGATGGGCTGGAGCAGCCCCGCGACGGCGGCTCGCCGGGCCCAATCTTAGTGGTGCGCGTCCGCCCGGGAGAAGGTGCGGGGCAGGTTCCCTGCGGGCTGCAGGTGGCTGGGAAGGGATGGAGCCCGAGGCCGGCGACCACAGCCTGGCCTTCCGCAGTCTCCACAGCGGCTCCGGCGAGATGAAGCTGCGGAAGAGGAAGTCCACGCTGTACGTGAATACGCAGGAGAAGCGCTCTCAGCGCGGCGGTGAGTGCGGGGTGCGCCTCAGAGCTCACGGCTCCTGACGCCTGCGGCTTGGCGGGCTGTGCATCGCAGTGGAAACGAGCTGAAGCTCTCTGGATAGTGTCTTCGCTGTGCAGTGCAGGCTGTGCTTGGACTTTCCGCAATCCTCCTGCCTCAGCTTCCCCATTGACGTGCGATGATGACACGATCACATCGGGCATAACAGATTTTAACACAAAATCTGATTCCCACACTCACATACACACGGACTGTTAACAACTAAAGTAGAAAATACTCTGTATTCAGCATGCAGCTGAAAAGCAAACTTGGAAGGTGGCCGACCGGCCTGGGCTTGAATACTACCTAGTCATTAACAGCATTTTTATTTTGGGCAAAGCAGTTTTCTGAGCCTTAGCTTCCTCACATCGGAAAGGAATCACCAGTGGCAGGGCAGGGTCAGGGGGAGATTCGGTTAAGGAATCAACCAGTGGTAAACAGGGGTGTGGGTGGGTGTGTCTCCGCCCCCTAGTGGGGTTTCTGTCTTTTTGTAGTAGTTGTAGGTGTTCATGGGTCACACTCCGCACACGCTGTTAGGGAAGACACTCAGGGCCTCAAGCAGGCTAAGCAAGAGTCCCACCCTTAGCTAATTCACAGCCGGTCCAGTAAATCACTTAACTAGGTAACATTTATGGAGTGGTGTGAAGGACCTTAACAGCCGGAGCCAGGGATGCCACAGTTGTGTATCTGAAGGAGGAGCTGCATGACTTTAATGCCACAGTCACTACTTTGATTTGCTTTTCAGGTCTTCTTGGAGAAAGCATTTACCTGGTCTTGTTTACCGTTGCTCTGCGAATACTTAACTGCTTCCTAGTGCAAACGAGTTTTGTTCCTGATGAATACTGGCAGTCTCTTGAAGTTGCACACCACATGGTCTTCAGATATCCTTTATAGTTCTTTTCTTTGTTTTTTTTTTTTTTTTTTTTTCAAGACAGGGTTCTTCTGTCTTAACAGCACTGGCTGACCTGGAACATGCGCTTTGTAGATCAGGCTAACCTTGAACTAACAAGGATTCACCTGCCTCTGCCTCCCAAGTGCTGGGATTAAAGGCGTGCGCCACCGTGCTGGACTCGCGAAACACATTTCTAATTTGAGGAAATTAAGACTTCAGTTGATCAAATATTCAACTGGTGCAGTTTAGTGGTGCACTACCTGCCTAGCATGTCCAAGGCTGGTGATCAGTTCCTACTATCAAAACAAAAAACTGTTTTAAAACTTCATTGTCAAAGAAAAACATATGGCTTTATATAAAGAGGTATAAATTAATTTTTCAGTACTATTTGCTATTTGGTCCTTGATATTAGTAATTATGGTTATCTGACCTGGGAATGGACAGAGAGACTGAGGGGCTACACTTACCCCCTCATCTTTGCGAGCATTTACAAGATTCTGCATCTTTTGGGGAAAGACAGTGTTCAATTGCTGGTAAGTTTAAAATAAAGTGACCAAAATTGTTAAATCCAGATGTACTCCTTTTTCAAGAGCTAAATGGTAATAACTGAATGATAACTGAATAATAACTTTGTTATTATTCACAAAATTTGTTTCTGAAAGGCTATTGTTGGTAAAGTCCAGCCTTGTCCGGGAAGCCCACTGTACCAAAGACAGTGATGTAGAATTCTTCAATATATTTAAAAATAAATTAAATTAAATTTTAAATAAGAAGATAAAAGTGAATGGCTGGAGAGTTAGCTCAAGGTTAAGAGCCCTTGTCTGCTCTCATAAAGACCAGAGTTCAGGTCCCAGCACCCATGAAAGAAGCTAAGTGTCCCTGCAAATACCTGTGAAGCCAGCTCTGAGGAGGTAGACAGAAGATTATCCCCGGGTTGTGCTCCACGCTGTAAAACCCCAGTCCCCAGATCAGGGAGAGACCCTGCCTCAAAGGGAACATGTGACAGAGAAAGAGGTCAAACACCCTCTAGCATCTTTGTACGCACACACACATAAAGCACACACAAATAAAAGACGATGGGAAAATCTGCTGTGAGAACACAGTTTAAAGACGGCAGATTATGTTTTATATGATGTTTTGATTCATTGGATTGGGGAGAAAATTAGTGCTGACAAACATTTAATGACCTGTATCGTCTCTGTGCTATGTAGTAAGGCTGCAGTTTCTAGGCTATGGATTTACCCGGGACTGTTAAGAGGAGGCTGTGCACAGGACTTGAGAAGTCTGTCTAGTCCGACTCTCAGTTTTAGGATCCGTTGGAAGAGGAGCAGGAGGGAACCAAACCAAGCCCTTGAGCATGCCAGCAGGTTCCACTGAGGTGCACGCCGGTAGGCCCCACTGAGGTGCATGCCAGCAGGCCCCACTGAGGTGCACGCCAGCAGGTTCCACTGGGGTGCACGCCGGCAGGTCCCATTGGGGTGCATGCCGGCAGGTTCCACTGGGGTACATGCCAGCCCTCAGGATCTGTTAGGCTGTCATCAAGTTGGACCCAGGAGTTTGGACTGTTTCTTTTTGGTCAGGGAAAACCAGGCCCCAGCATTCCAAAGGGAGTCCAGTTCTGAGGTGCTCTATGGCACCTAGAAAGACCGGCTCTGGATTAGCTTGTTTGACACAGGGCCGTGCCTCTCTTTGCAGTGGCTGAGGCCATCTCCAAAAAAATCTAACACGCACACGGCCCTAGGTTCAGTGCCGACTATCACAAAGTATAGTAGTGTTGTAAGATATACATAAATATAAAAATGGGTAAGTGGGGTATGGTGTCTCACACTTGTAAATCCCAATACTTGGGGGTGCTGGGACAGGAAAAGACAGCGGGGCTACATAGCAAAGCCTTTCCAAAAGATGGGGAAGGGGCTGCTTTGCAAGCAAGAGCCGGCAAGCTAAGCACACACCACACACACCACCCACGCCTGAGTGACTACGGAGATGGAAGGGTGGCTTTCTGTGGATGGTTAGGATTTTGCTTTTATGGCAGTTCAGTATGAACCAGGATGATGTGCTCAACAAACCTTTCCTTTTTACCCACTGAAGATCTGGATTCCCAGACTGGGCCAAGCTCTTCTCTCTGCTGTAGCGGATGTCAGGCTGTACTCGCTCATGAAGCACGTGGGAAACCAAGAAGTGGCCCGGTGGGTGGTAAGTCCCAACACTGAAGACTTTTGAAAGAGCATGCGTGGGCAGACGGGCCCTAAAACTGCTGGTTCCTGGGACTGCCTGGAAATTCTTCCGTAATTAAGAACAGTAAAATCTGAGTGGTACATGTCATCTCCTGACTCAGGCCCAAGTGGGACAGGCCGGATCCCAAAGCCGGTTATGGAATCCTTTGGGCATCTAAACTGTCAGAGTCCTCATCTCTTTCCTTAGTCTTTGGACATTCTGGAAGCTGCTTTTACAGCCTATGTTCGCTGTCCCCCCAGCCCTGAGGATTGCCTGAGAAAGCCCTTTACTGAAGCACAGCTCTAGCTGGAGAGCCTGAAGGAACTGGGCTTGTGTAAGGGAGGGCATGGCCTGAAAAAGCATCTTGTTTTATTTCTTGTGTTTCTTTCGTTTTTGAGACAGGATCTCCCTACATAGCCCTGCCTGTTCTGGAACTCACTATGTAGACCAGACTGGCCTCAGATTCACAGAGACCCTTCTGCCTTGTATCTCCCAGTCAAACTATTCCCCCAATGGGGGACTGGATTGTGTAGTGCCACGGTTTCCTTACTTCACTCTGCCCATGTCAACCATTTGCCCGTCTACCGATTTTGTTTCTATCACAAAATACACTTTAAATTCCAAGCTTTCCATTCACCAACACATTTCTGGACTATGATGTATTAGTAACCTGGAGGAAGGGCCTATGTGTGCTAACATTATGTTCTTTACATTTTAAGATGTGTTTTATTTTCTGTGTGTCTGAATGTGGTGCCCATGTAGGCCAGAAGAGAGTGTGGGATTCTCTGCAGCTGAAGTTAGAGGTGTTTGTGAGCCACTGGCAGGGTGCTGGGACCTGAACTCCTGTCCTCTAAGAGGGCAGTAAGTGCTCTTAGCACCTTGGTCTGTTTTGTGTTTTACATTGTATAAAGAAAATTAGCTTAGTGACTAAGTCACTGCTAATCGATTCAGACACGGACTCATCCCCATGGCAACTGTGTTTACGTTTTATGCGCACTGCCAAAGGCACACGTGAAGTGGTAGCAGAGATGGCAGCCCATCTTTGAGACCGTCCCTGAGTTCTCCTCAAGGAAAATCTTTTCCATCATGAAAATCAGAACCTTTTTGTTCTGTTTGTTTGTTTGGTTTTTCAATACAGGGTTTCTCTGAGTAGCCCTGACTGTCCTGGAACTCGATTTGTAGACTAGGTTGGTCTTGAACTCACAGAGATCTGCCTGCTTCTGCCTCCCAAGTGTTGGGATTACAGGTGTGTACCATCACTGCCCGGCTTTTTTTTTTTTTTCATCAGAACCTTCCAAAACCACTACCAACTTAGCATTAAGACATGCAAATCTGGCCGGGCGATGGTGGCGCACGCCTTTAATCCCAGCACTCGGGAGGCAGAGGCAGGCGGATCTCTGTGAGTTCGAGACCAGCCTGGTCTACAGAGCTAGTTCCAGGACAGGCTCCAAAGCCACAGAGAAACCCTGTCTCGAAAAACCAAAAAAAAAAAAAAAAAAAAAAAAAAAGACATGCAAATCTGTTATCAGAGCCGCAAGTGGCACAGGATAAAAACAGCGGTTGGCCATGTCTACTTTTCAGGCATTTCCCCTCTGACATAGCTTCCGTAGCATCTGGAATCGTGCACAGAACACTTGATCCATTTCCTACTGCAGCTCTACTCACTCCTGACTTCTTAGTTTTTCTGCCAGCTGTGCTCCTGGTTCACGTGGTACTGCTGTACCCGAACCCTCACGAACACCACGGAGACTGCCCTCACTGCAATTGCCCTCTTCTACTATCCCCTCGAAGGCTCGAGGTCCACGAACAGGTAAGACGGGAGTTCTAGAATGTGCTTTGGAAAAACCCCAAATATTTTCTATCCAGTAGATCCCACGTGTTCATGGGACTTAGAGGAACCAAAGGTTTCCGATGAGTGTAACAGAAAACAGTCACACCGATGAGTGTAACAGAAAATGGTCACACTGCATGATGAATCTTAAAAGATGTCTGGTTACAAGGTGTAGACGGTGCTAAGGACATCCAGTAGTGCCCAGAGCTCACTGAAGTAGCAGCCTATTATTGGTGGGCTCCAAAGGACTAGAAGAAAGAGTACTGGATCCTTGCCAAGCTCTCTCTACTTGAAGGTCCCCACAGGAGAAGGGCATAGTTAGCCTTCAGCAATGACAAGTAATCAGCCAGGAGAATAAGTAATCCTCACTCAAGCTGTGACTGCCTTCCGGTTCCCTAAAGCAATCAGAAGGCAAGCTAAGTGTTCCCGCAGGTCCACTGACCAGCACAGGTGAGGGTCAGCAGAGCTAAATAAGAGAGAGAAAAAAAAAAACCCAGACCAAGCAGAGAGAAATGTCTGAGCAGAAGCCCAGAGCTGAGAGAGCTGTAGGCACTAGGCAGGTGGTGTGGAGAGCAAGTGTGTGGGAGGGAGGAACAAGCAAGGATGAGGCTGAGATGGAACCAGGCTCCACACCTTGGGTTTTATCTACACATAGTAGAAAACCACCAGAGTCAAACCTGATTTCAAAAGAATGTACTAAATCTGGGTATGCTGGCACATGCCTTTAGTCCCAGCACTTACGGAGGCGGAAGTAGGCAGATCTGTGAGTTTGAGGCCAGCTTCAACTAAGTAGTAAGTTAGAGAGCCAAGGCCACATAGAGACAGCCTGTCTCAAAAAAGGAGAGGGGCAAGAGAGAGGGGGGGGGGGAGGCTTGGGAAGCCCACAAACAAGCCAGTGCACCTCAGTCTTCTTGTACCAAGATTTTCCTTTCCTTAAGACAGGGCCCCACTTTGTAGTCCAGGCTATCCTGAAACTCACTATGTAGACCAGGCTTGGCCTGCTTTCGCCTCCCAAGTGCTGGGACTAACGGTGTATGCTATCACCATGCTCCATTAAGGTCATTTCTGCATTCGATTTGGGTAAATGCTGGAGGCTACTATAAGTGAAAAAGATAGGCAGTTTGTGGGGATGGGCTGTTCTGTTGTGCTCTAGAACCCGAGGGCTCTAACTCCCTGTTTTATAGTCTTTTATTATCAAGATGAGGCCTAGCTGGGCCCTATCCTATGGTTTCACTAATGATTACTTTCTCTGTTTGTCACATTCAGTTTGAGAAACTCTGGGTAGGTCTGTGAAAGATCACTGACCCTATCTGGACATGATGGTCACACATTTATGTAATGCCAACACTGGGAGGCAGAGGCAGGAGGATCAGGAGTTAAAGTCACCATCTTTTATACAGCAAGTTTGAGGCCAGCCTGGGCTACACAACAGACAAACAGAGTTGCCTGGGCACGGTGGTTCATGCCTACAACCCCAACTCTTGGGTGACTCTTGAAACTGCGCAGCCTCACCTTGAACTCATGATCCACCTGCCCCAGCCAGTCTCTGAAGTGCTGGGATTACACATCCTCACACATCAGTAATTACCCTTGTGTGTGTATGTGTGTATACATGTGAGTAGAATTTACCTAATTTGGGAAAAACAAAAAAAACCTTCCTTCTTGGGAGCGGTGCCTGGGGTCAGACCAGGCCCTGGAATGTTCTTCCACTGGGCTTCATCTCCACTCTACAGGGTCATATGGACTCAGGCCGTCAATGAATAAATAACAGGATTTTCTTAAATGTCTGCTAAGGAAAGGATTTGTGTGTTTTTTTTTTAATATAGTTGGTTAGGAGAATGTTTATTATTTTTCTGCCAATGAAGCAGCATTAAGGTTTCGTGTATTTTAAAGTACATACAATTAGTATTAGGAATCTGCTTCTTACTTGAAAGTTCTAACCTAGGTTTGTGGCGCAGGCCTGGAACCCCAGCACCCGGGAGGCTCAGAGTATGAAAGGGAAAATGAGCTTGCACTATTTAAGTAAGACCCTGTCTCAAAAGCCCCCAAACCGGAATCCTCTCACAGTGGAACTAGCCGACTAACTTGAAGCTCAATCTCCCAGTCTCCTGTAACGACCTTCCCTTGCTCCTAGTGTCAAGTACTCACTCCTGGTTGCACTTGCTTGCATAGTCCGCCCCACAGCGCTCATCCCATGGGTGCCGTTACTCTTCAGTCATTTCTACCAAGAGCAGAGAAAGCGCCATCTGACCCTGCATCACTTTTTACCTGTAGGGTAAGTCTGGCCGTGGTGCCACCTATAACATCTTATTAACCTGAACATGACATGTTGTGGGAAAGATTTTGTATCTAATGTCACAGAAAACTTTCAACTTTGTGTTTGTTATTTTTTAAACACTAGTGTGTGCGTACCAAAAGGCGTACACACACACACGCACGCACGCACGGAGGTCAGACTACTTTTGTGGTGGTGGTTCTCTCCTTATGGGCTCCAGGAATTGAAGCAGGCTTTTGTGGCAAACACCTTACCCACTGCGCCATTCCATTTTAGATTTATGAGACTGATTAACTTTTTTATTTCGGTTAACAAAAGTGTCTGTCTATTATATTAGAATTTCCACTTTTATTTCCTACAGTTTTCTCTTTATTTATTAAGGACCTATAACAGTTTTGCTCAAATGACCCCATGATGTTCTTGGGTGTAAGTCATGCTAGTGTTCTTATTTTATAGTAAACAGAAAAATGGAGAAATTAAAATTAGCAAAGCCAGTGGGCCAGGAACTGTTGAGTTGTTTAACACAGCTGGCCTGAGCACCCAGCATGACACCCACCACAGCATCCAGTAGACTATCCAGACTGTCTTCTCGGCCAGGGAGTGGACCTTGCCCAGCAGAGCAGGGAGTTGCCGTGTCTCTCAGCTCTCTGAGTAGCTGGGGTCAGACCCCTGTACAAGGCCTGGTCTCTAGGGCAGTGCCAGATACTGAGCCAGCTCCCAGTGCTCTGCCTTTATGGGGAATACAGAAGACTGAAGGCCTTCAGAGGGAAAATGTTAGGAGGGAAACAGCGAAAAAGGCCACTTGGAAATCGTGCAAGCACTCAAACTTTATAATGGGAAAATGGGCTTCACAAACAGAAATCATTTTTGTTTCTTGTTTTTTTTTTTTTGAGACAAGGTCCTACTATGTAGCCCAGGCCTGCCTCTATCTTTTGAATGCTGTAATTAAAGACATGTATCACTAGGCCTGGCCTGTTTTGTCTTGTTTTGTTTTTGAAACAGCCTTACCCTGAAGCCTTGGCTAGCCTGGGACAAGCTATATTAACCAGGCTGGCTTTGAACTCAAAGATTCCCTTCTGCCTCAGTTTCTGGGTGACCTTGAACCACCACACCTAATTAACTCAGAAAAAAAAGTTGAATCTACTTCCAACCATAGTTAAAAAGGAAATCTTCCTTGTGTGGTGGTGGCGCACGCCTTTAATCCCAGCACACGGGAGGCAGAGGCAGGCGGATCTCTGGAGCTAGTTCCAGGACAGGCTCAAAAGCTACAGAGAAACCCTGTCTTGAAAAACCAAAAAACAACTCCAAGCATGTCTTTCATCATGAGCAACTGTGTTAAAGGGTCACAACGTCAGAAAGGTAGAGACTGCTGCGGTAAGGGTAAACCAGCAGTGTCTCCTCCAGGTTCAACAGAGCATCCCCCAGCAGGACAGAAAGCCTGAGAAGATACATTTGAGTAGGGAAGGAACTTTGCAATGGAGGCAGAGCTCCATGGCAGACCGCTTGCATGCTGACTCCAGCGCTGCACAGAACAAAACAAAAGGACATTTTGAGACCCACTGTGAAGAAACCAAAGGGCATCTACAGTACATGATCAACCAAACCTCGTCTCCAGAGGACACAAAACACGGAAAACTGTAAACAAACGAGGAAACACCCTAGCAGCTTCCAAAACTATCCAGTTTGGGAGCTGCAGTCTCAGTGGTTGAAAGGGACCTGTCGCTCCTGCAGAGGACTCAGGTTCAGTTCCCAGCACCCACATGGGGACTCACAGCTGTCCACAACTTCAGTTCCAGGGCACCCAACACCTGTCCTTAATAACCTCTGAGGCCACAAGTCACCTACATGGTGTATATGCATGCATGCACACAAAACACTCATACACACACACACACGTGTGTGTGTGTGTGTATCCAGATGGCCACTAAGTATAAAGGGATTCATCTTGCAGGGTGTGGTAGCACACATCTTTAAGCCCGGCACTCGGGAGGCAAAGGCAGGTGGATCTATGAGTTCTAGGCAGCCAGGGTTGCATGGTAAGACTCAGTCTCAAAACAAAACAGAAACTCACCCAGCTGTACTCAGTGGCTCAGTGCTTCTCTATCGTGCACAAGGCCCTGGGCTCAATACATCTTAAGAGACAAACCATATAAAGTATCCTTTATAATCACATGAAAATGAAGTTAGACCATTAGCAAACAAAAAAGGTAAGTATGCAAAAGCTAAAAGCCACCTGATTACCTACAATCCCAAGAAGAAATCGCAAGGTGGAAATGAGGCAATGTCTCTCAGGAGGCTGAGGCTGAAGTTCAAGGCCACCAGCACCACTCACAAAAACAAAACTCTGTTGAGGAGCAGTGGTGGCTCACACCTTTAATCAGAGCACTCAGGTGGTAGAGGCAGGTAGGTCTCTGAGTGTGAGGCCAGCCATCTTGTCTCAAAAAACAAAACAAAATTATATGGCTGTGTCTCCTTGTTAGCCTTCTGTTGCTGTGTAAACACTGAACAAAAGCAACTTGGGGAGGAAAGGATTGATTACAATATACCAATTACAGTCCATCACCTAGGGAAGCCAAGGCAGAAACCTGAGGGGGAACTGAAGAAAGGAAACCTCGGAGGCGCTGCCTACCAGCTTGCTTCCTGTGCATTGCTCAGCCACCTTTCTTACAAGCCTAGGCCTATGGGCCAGAAGATGGCTCCGCTCACAGTGGGTACACACTATGACATCAGTTAACATTTAAGAAAACGCCACACAGACGTGTCAAAGGACAATCTGATGGAGACAACTCCCCAACTGTGGTTTTCTCAGGTGTGACAAGTTGACAATTTGATGGGAACTGACACTGTCTGTAGCTAAATAACTAAAAATGGAGACTGTCTCAAAACAGAACCAAAGCAGTTTGACAGACAGCTACTCTCAGCACGCACAGGAAGGCAGTCCAATCTCAGAAGCGCAAGGACAGCGAAGCTGCCGGCAGCCCTGGGTGCGGGAAGCTGATCTCTTGTAATATATTTGGGGCCAGTTACATCTGGAACTTGTTTAAACCCTGGGAACTTTGAAATAATAAGTATTCATATTTTTATGTTAGCAGGTTGGTTAGTTAAGAATAGATAAAATAGGGGCTGGAGAGATGGCTCAGTGGTTAAGAGCACTGCCTGCTCTTCCAAAGGTCCTGAGTTCAATTCCCAGCAACCACATGGTGGTTCACAACCACCTGAAGTGAGATCTGGTACCCTCTTCTGGCCTGCAGGCATACATGCAGGCAGACCACTGTATACTTAATAAATAAATAAATCTTTTTAAAAAAAAGAATAGATAAAATAGTGGATTTTTTTCTTAAGTTTGCTTCTCATCAGTGAAAAATCTTCAAAATGTATGAATCCAGTTGGTGAACTTGTAAAGCATTTTTTTAGACTTATTTATTATGTATACAGTATTCTGCCTGCAGGTCATAAGAGGGCACCAGACCCCATTACAGATGGTTGTGAGCCACCATGTGGCTGCTGGGAATTGAACTCAGGACCTCTGGGAGAACAATCAGTGCTCTTAACCGCTGAGCCATCTCTCCAGCCCTTGTAAAGCATCTTTAAAGTGTTTATAAAAGGCATTGGCTTGGAATCTGGCAGGTTCAAATGTGAGTAACCATTCTACTTTATTTTTCAGACTTATAACCTTCAGTTTGTCTCTGATAATTGATCGCATCTTTTTTGGCCAAGTAAGTAAAAACAGATTAAAGGCTATTTTTAACCATTCACTGCTCTGAAACCTCAAGCTGGACTTGGAATGTTTTTGTATTTCAATCTGGGTGTGATGACACCGGCCTGGTGTGAGTTCCCACTGAGAAGGCAGGAGGATCAGGTGGTCAGCATTATATTATCCCTGGCTGCACAGGGAGGAGGTGGAGGCCAGCTTAGGCTACAAGAGACCCCACCTCAGAACACAAACAGACCCATTAATATTAGAGAACAGACCAAAAAACTACAGAGAAACCCTGTCTCGAAAAATCCAAAAAAAAAAAAAAAAAATTAGAGAACAGAGGCAAATCTTTAGTTATAACAGAATCCACTGAATCATTCCTGCTGTATTCTTTGGTGTCCTCTGCTGTGGCTTCCATAACACACTTGATGTTTAATGATTTTAATCCTTAGTCATCCAGAAATCCTGTCAACCAAAATACTCTGCCCTTCATTTGGTTTGCAAAACAGGCTCCTGAACTCTGGGCAGTAGACTCCACTGCTTTATATCCAGCCTCAAAAGGCACACTCGGCACGGAGTTACAACTCCAATTTGCAGCCTAGAAGATTTCTTTATTTATTTTTAAATATTTTAAATATTTACAATATTCTGTGTGTATGCCTGCAGGCCAGAAGAGGGCATTACAGATGGTTGTGAGCCACCATGTGGTTGCTAGGAATTGAACTCAGGACCTTTGGAAGAGCAGGCAATGCTCTTAACCTCTGAGCCATCTCTCCAGCCCTAGAAGATTTATTATTAGCTGTGAGTCTGAGACAAACCTGGTCTACAGAGCAAGTTCCCGGGTAGCCTGAGCTACCCCGAGAAACCCTGTCTTGGAAAAAAAAAATTTAAAAAAGCAAGATATTAACAAGACTTCATGTCATTGATTAGAATTACTAATGTAAGGCTGCTGCCTGATATTTAAATTATTATTTAATATCATGATTCTATCTATCCAATATTTAAAGGTCCAAGATCCATTTCTGACACTATTTTCTTTTTCTTTTACTTACACCAGTGGACATTGGTCCAATTTAATTTCTTGAAATTTAACGTGCTGCAGAATTTGGGGATATTTTATGGCTCTCATCCATGGCACTGGTATTTCAGTCAAGGGTTTCCAGTTGTCCTGGGAACCCACTTACCCTTCTTCGTCCACGGCTGCTTCCTGGCCCCAAGGAGGCTGCACATACTACTGCTGACCGTGCTGTGGACACTGCTGGTGTACAGGTAAGACTTTTATGTTCACGTAGGTGACTGTTCCAATGTTCCTAAGAGATTCTGAACTATTCCAAAGCAGGCTTTCACTTTCTGAGGCTAGAGCAGTAAGGTTATGGCAGATGGAAGTAACAGTTAAGTGTATGGTGTTCAGACAGCGACAATCTTCACTATCAGACATATGTCGGGGAGAGGGCTCAGCAGGGAGAGGCACGTACTACCAAGCCAGATGCCCTAAAACTGCATCGCCAGGATCCACATGGTAGGAGTCCTTGGTCTTCTGACCACCGAACACCCCCTATGGCGTGAGCACCCCACCCCCAACACACACACCCAAACATTTAAAAATATTTTTGAATAAATGTATCCTTATTTCAAATTTTAGTAGTATTGCTTAATTGAATTGGTAATATAATTTTTCTAAATGTAATTGAACAGCATAATCTCACTGACAAGACTGTTTAATCATAATCACATTCTATTTTAAAAAGAGTATGACTTCTGAGTCTGAAGCCAGGCATGGTGTAATGCCAGCAGTGCCAACAACACAAACTAAAGCGGGAAGTGTCAAGAGTTTGAGGCTTATGAGAATTATGATTGAAAAATGGTTATATTTTTTAAAAAATTCCATCTCAGATACTAGAAAAATAGATCATGTTTATTTCATTTTAAATACACTGATTTTGCAGGAATGTGTAAAATTAATGTTTTGCCTTAATATCCTTTATTATAGCATGTTGGGCCACAAAGAATTCAGATTTATCTATCCAGTTTTACCATTTTGCATGGTGTTCTGTGGTAAGTGTTTTGTTTAATACAGAATACACTAAAAGAAATAGTTAAGAGAAGCCAGGTGTGGCAGCATTGCTGCAATCCCGCTCTGGAGAGGAAAAGGCAGGAGGACCAGCCACAAGTCAAGGGCAGCCTGGGATTTTGATAGCGAGATCCTGTCTGTCTCAGAAGAGTATAAAACATTAAAGGCAGTGCCAGTTTATTTCCAACTTGGCTAGATAAAAACTTGCCTATCAGAAACAGTTACTGTAGTGGTTTCTTTCTGTAATCCGATGATCTGTAGGTGTTTGCTGTCTGATTTTGCAGGCAGGGCTGACTGGACCTCATTATTCAGCTGGCCTTGAACGAGGGTCATCCTCTTGCCTCAGCCTACCAAGTGCTGGGGTTACTGATGTGAGCCACCTTACCCAGCTTCTAAATAGCTTTCCTCCAGTGTTACGTGAGGTAAAACAAGGATCCACCTGCCACGCCACTTTTTTTGCCAGGGGTAAAGGATGAGACAGAGTCTGGCTGGCAATCTCACTGTGTCATCCAGGTTGGCCTTGACCTCCTTCCTGATCACCCAGTGCTAGGAGGCCAGGCTTGCTGCACCGTGCACAGACTCCCTTAGAATTATCAAGTCTTTCCTAAGCACTTCAAATCCAGGCCTTCTTCTGTTCTTGTGACCTGTCCGTCACTGTTGTCTAATTAGTCCACTCACACCAACTGGACAAAGCACTAGGCCTAGCAAGGGCTCTAGATATGTGGGACCAGGCTAGCTGTAGGCCAAACACATCGGCTCCTGAGTCCTGTCACTGCCCAGTCTGTCAGGTGGAGCTCATGTGGGTCCCAAGGGAAAAGTGGGAAGGAAGGCGGCCTGGATCTGAAATCTGCAAATCCTTCCACCAGTCTTTGGGTCATAGCAAATCAAAAGCAGGCCAGATTCAAGAGGCAGTAAAACAGCAAGATTTTTTTCAGTCTAATGGCACATACCTACTTAAGCAGAACTCATTTCAGTCCTTTAAGACTAGGTCTGGATAACGAGTTCCTTAGAGCGTGAACTGTGCCTTGGTTTCTTATCAGTAACCGAAGGCTGCGACTGCCCAAGGTGGAGATGCTGAGATGCACTTGTGCTGATGTGTTGCCAACAAGTAGTAGGTGTCAAGTGGTTCGCTGCTGGCCGCAGAGACCTTGCCTCCCGCTGACAGAGCACTTGTTCTGAGTTCGGGTCTGCCCATCCACATTGCTCATGCACTGCTTCAAGACGGCCTCTGTTCTAGAGCCAACAAGTCAGCAAAGAGGGCACCTGTCTGCACTCCAGCACTCTGGCTGCCAGGGCCAGAGGATTGCTGGTTAAGGCCAGCCTGCATTACATGCATGGCAAGTTCCTGTCTTAAGGGAAAAAAAATAAAACACTTGTAATCCTTGCACTAGGGAAGTTGAGGCACAAGAAACCAAAGTTCCAGGCCAATTCTTGTCCCTTGAAGCAAGAGCTTCAACTTGAAGATCTTGCTTAATTGCCCAGGCTAGCTAACTGGCACCCTCTTGCCTAGACCTCCATATTGGCTGGGATCACTGCTGTGTGCTGCCTCACACACTGTATATTCTCCTGTTAATTTTGGTGTCTGAGTTCACAGTTCCACTACAAGATCTTTCTTGTAGGATTTAGTACTCACATGGTAGGTGAAAACACAGCCTTATTTCCTGCAGCAATCTAAACTTCCTGGCACCTATGTTTGAGCCCACAGAACCCATACACATAGAAAGAGCTAACTTACACAAAGGGGTTTGTACCTTGTGCATGCATGAGATGGAAGCCAGGCAAATATCCTGGCACTTAGCTACGCCCCAAGCACCACACTCAGAAGCATCTTTTCTAGGGCCAGGCAACTGGAGCAAGGCAGGCTCTTAGAGTGATGTTTATGGGAACTACACCTCCATGTTACACGGAACTAAAAAGCCCCGTTAGGTGGTGGGATCCAACTGGGTATGACTGAACACACAGTGCTGCTTCCTGTACTGCATCTTAGTCCAGGCTAGCCATGATACTGGTTCTTTCCAACTGCCCTTGGCATCATTCCAATTTCAGAAATCCCCCTGTAAATCCTAGATGTCAGACGCCCTCAGACTTTGTCTGCCAGGTTAAGCCTGGACAGCCATTACCCACACCACACCTTTGCCTCAGCAGAAAAAGGCTAGCTCCTGCCTGAGAGTACAATGGTGGTGAGTGAACAGGGAAGCCGATTCATTATTTGCCACGGCTTATACTGTCTGCATGGAAAATTACATACAAATGAACTCATAACAGAAAAGCAAGACCGCCGCGTTCCACTTCCTTCTGCCCATCTCCATGCAGGATACTCACTAGCCCACTTGAAGGCATGGCGGAAGGCAGCTCTGAGTTTCCTGCTTTTGTCAAATATGCTCCTGGCTCTCTATACTGGCCTAGTTCACCAGAGGGGCACTCTGGATGTCATGAGTCACATTCAGCAAATCTGCCCCAGAGGTCCCAACCCAGCTTCAGCCTCCGTGTTCATCATGATGCCTTGCCACTCCACTCCTTACTACAGGTAAGGAAGGCACTTCTGCCTGAGGTCCCGCAAGTTCAAGGTCAGCCTGAAACAATATGGAAACTTGGGGTGCTTAACTATTGTGACCTTTCTACACAGCCACGTTCACTGCCCACTGTCCATGCGGTTTCTCCAGTGTCCTCCAGACCTGACTGGAAAATCCCAGTATCTTGATGAAGCAGATATGTTCTACCTAAATCCCTTAAGCTGGCTACAACAAGAGTTTCGAAGCAATGCGTCTCTCCCCACTCACTTGGTCACCTTCAGTGTTCTGGAGAAGGTATGTCCACTTGAAATAGTCAACTCGGCATTTTAAACCGATTAGCAACCACCTGCTTCACTGATCCCTTTGCTCCTGTGTGAGCTACTCTTCTAATGGCTATGGCAAATGCCTGGCAAAACACTAGCTTAAGGAGGAAGGACTTATTCTGGCTCGTGTTCGGGACACCACCCCATGGGTGGTGCAGTGGAGGAATCTGAGCCTGCCAGGTCTATGGAACAGGATCTAAAAAGGGGGGATAACCTGGTTCAGTTTGTTCTCCCCTTTTCTTTGTGCAGACTGGGCGACAGCCCACAGGAATGTGCCGTCCATACCAGGACAGGTCTTCCCTCAATTCTGTAAGGCACATACAATCCCCAGATGTGCTTCATTGCTCCCTGTCTCGACTCTTCAGTGTATTCATGTTCCTGTGTACACATGCGGAAAGGCCAGAGGTTTAAGTTGATGCCTCCTCCTGTCTATCTCCACCTCACTTTGAGTCTGGTCTCTCACTAAACCTGGAGCATAACTACTATAGCTTGTCAACTTCCCCCCAGAATCCTATCTCTGCCCCCACTCCAATGACCCAGTGTTAGGACTACAGGTATGCACCACCATGCCTGTGTTTATTTCTAAGACTGGCTCTCACTATGTAGCCCTGGCTGGCCTGGAATTCACAGAAGCCCACCTACCTCTGTCTCCAAAGTGCTACATAGTACTAAAGACGTGCTGTGCCACTTCACCCAGCTACCATGCCCAATTTTCTGTGTGCGCTAGGGGTCCAAACTAAGATCCTCATTCTAGGTCAGCAACCATAGAGCCACCTCTTCTGCCCCACCCCCCGCCCTCCAATGGTTTCTTTTAAAAAAAAAATTTATTCATTATGTGTACAATATTCTGTCTGTGTATATGCCTGCAGGTCAGAAGAGGGCACCAGATCCCATTACAGATGGTTGTGAGCCACCATGTGGTTGCTGGGAATTGAACTCAGGACCTTTGGAAGAGCAGACAATGCTCTTAACCTCTGAGCCATCTCTCCAGCCCCCCCTCCAATGGTTTCTTAATCCAGTGAAGTTGATAAAATTTAATGATCACAACCCCATGTTCCATAACTGGTCTTTCCCCAGGAAAGAGCCCTAGTTCTGCAGCTCACTAAATATGTTTAGCTTCCACAAATAGAAATCTTGCATGAATCATGAAGAAAAAAGTCACAAAGGAGAAATTACAGCTGGTAACTCTACATTTCTTTGAAACTGCACTTGACCAACGTGTCTTTATTTCCATGTAGGAGATCCGCGCCTTCCTCACTTCAGGGAGCTATGAGAGGACCGCTATTGTCTTCCATACGCACTGGCCAGAGGGTCGGACTGGAAGTCACATACACGTCTATGAACGACGGTTACCCGGCAGCGTCGCCACAGGAGGGAATGAACTGTGAGGACGGCTGCAGAGATGTTGGCGTAACTGAGGGGAACTTCAAGTGATTCAGGAAATGAAGAGGAAGCCACTTGGGGGCGGCTGTATCATCTACCGTACCAAGGCATTCTGAGAAAACACTAGTACGACGCCAGATTTGACAGAGACCTTTAGTTTTCCTCACGGTGCAGTTTATTGTTCTTCCAGTGTTCGGGTGTGCAAGAGCGTTCACAAGAACAAGTCAGCAAGCTCTTCACAAGCCAATGGGCTCTTGATCCCACAGAGAGACAAAAGCGTGAGAGTAGAACACGTTAGAGGGGGTCCTTGTCTCAGCTCATTCCTCAAGCCATACTGCACACCAAGATGGCGGCACTTCCTGCCCTGTATGAGCTGAGCTCAGCTACTCAAACCAAGCCTTGTTTCATGCACAGAATATTTCATGCCTGGCTTCCTTAATAAAACTACTTTTTTTTTCCAGAGCAAAAAAAAAGTTTTTAACAAACCTAAGCTATGGGAAAATGCAAGTTAGTAAGCTTTGCTTTTGCATAATATAAAGCCATCAAACCAGTCTCTAGAAATGAAGACAGTCATCTTGGGGATTTCACCTTAATTTCAAAACCAAACAAAGGAGAAAGCATCCACTCCTCTAAATTTCCTAATTTAACCATGAATCAGTATTTATGATCAAAAGGTAACTGCCCCAGTTCTATCTCAAGGTTTGCTGTGTGTCTTCCATTAGTGCGACTGTATTTATGCCATTTACCTTCCCTTTTATAAGGCTGTGGATGAAGGTGCTTCTGCTCTTGTTTTCGGTGCCTGGAGTTTTCAATATTTACCATACGTTGCTTTTTATCAGGTCGACTGAAAGCAGTAAACACATTTTTATCTATGTTAGAGTTCAGTTTTCTAAATGTAAAAATAACTTAATGCTTTTCTCCATTAATCTACTATCTGAGCACCGCGAAAAGATAAAATACAAAATATAATTCTATTATAATACCAGGAAAGGGGGAATTCACTACTTTTCAACAATAAAGGAAAAAAAATAGAGATAATTACAACTGTACCGGCTGGAATGGGAAACCAAATAAGTAGTAATGAGGAACAGGAATGTGACAATAAAATAATGAGATGTTCCGTTATTCCAGTTTAAAAAAAATGTCGTGTCCATTGGCTTTATCGCTCAGCTGAAATCTATACGCACACTTGCAAAGCAAAGCTGCCTGACGTTCCCTGCACTCCGCCACCACTGCTTCACACAGAGCCATGGCAGCTCCCCGCAGTCCTCAGCGCAGCACCGACTCCCACCTCTGGGTACCTGTGCTCTCGCTCTGCAGTCTTTGCTTGCTTGGCCTTCTCTACAATGGCACAGTTGTCAGTGTCCCTGCACAGCCCTTCCAATGGGGACTGACTTTGGAGTGAGTCAATGAATGCTGGGTAACTAACTGCCAACCGATCCTCTCCACATAAATGTCAACAGGCACCTCCAAAACCAATCCACTTCTGGATCCTCTGCTTAGCATCTTCTGGTATTCTCTGAGTAATATCATTCCAGATGTATGGAAATCGCTTCCTTTCTACTCCCTTTATATAAGATATAACTGTTTTACTATGCGCTGTTTTAAATGTATCTTGTCTCCTCCCACCTCATCAGCGTCTCATGTGCAGACACCACAGCTGGTTTCACAGCTTGCCAATCAATCCTGTTGGCCGCTGCCAGTCAGCTAAAGGGCTAGGCACAATCCCACCCCACAACAAAATCCTTCAGGAATTTTCCATCTTACAAGACAGACACTTCAGGACAAAGTAGAGACCTTCCTAATTCCCTCCAGCCCACCTGTTTCGTAAAGAAGTAGGTCTTCATTCCTCCACACCTTCCATTCCAGTAAGATGCCTTCCCTGTGGACGAACTAACCCTCACTTCTCTTCCAAAAGCCAGTTTAGAGGCAAGGTTACTTCAATCACGAAGCATTCCTGGCCATCTCCAGACTGCCCTGAGGTCACTACACCGTGATGCCACTAGGTGCACACCTAATTCCTAAAGAGCCAGGGGTTTGCTCGGCACAGCACTAGACACCTGCTTCAGGAACTAAAGACATCAGAAACCAGTCTCATTATTTTATAGGCACACTTGATTTATTCATAAAGATGGAACTATGTGAATCTCAAAGGTAAACACCACATACATGCAGTTACAGAATAAAAAGCTGAAGGACAATGCACACAGGATTAATTATGGAGCATTGTGGCTCCTGACCATCCACCACCCTTTTCTACAGTGACCGATCAATGAGTACTCTTACTGTCACATAAAACCAACAATGATGACAGAGGGCCAGCTGCACATGACCTAAACTTGACATTAAAATCTGTTCTAGCTTCCTATCAAAGATTATACTACACTGAAAGAAACCAAATTGGCTCAAATAAGTTAATATACTCTTAACTAATTTTTAAGGTATAATTTAATCATTTGTTCAAGCCAATGGATTTTTCAGTTTGCAATATTGAAGTTTTAAAACTTTTTCAATTTATTCTGAATTTCAGTGGTACTAAAGCTTGCCTCTTACAAACAGTAACCTGCCAAGAAGCTCAGCAATTAAAAAAAAAAACACTATGCAATATACCACTCTTAGAATCTATTATAGTAACATAGTTTTATGTAAACCGACCTGGGTCCGAATGGAAGGGCGGAATTGTGCCCAAAGTGTCTATATATGTATCCGTCCAACTTCTCCAAACGGTCATCCTCTACGTGATACTCCTTTAGTCCCTTAAGGTAGCATTTCACGGCACCAACAAAGTGGGCGAAGAGCTTCTGGTCTTGTCTAAAGACACCATCCGGGAAATACGGACTGATGAACTGATCCAGTTCTTTCCAGTGGTGAAAAGTGCTCAGCTCATTCAGTAAGTACCACTGAATCAGCTCTCTGAAGTCATTCATCCTGATAGGACTCGCTGCATTAACGGGGCTAGCAGATTCTTGCCCGGCACATTCAAACATATCCGAACAGCCCCTTCTGGTGGAATGGGTGTCCTTGCAATCAAACTTGTCCTTGAACGTGTATGAATTTGCATTTTTTCTAGTTTCTTCTGAGTGACTGGGTTTTTCTCTCCCTCCAGCCCTCTGTGCAGAGGGGCCTCTGCCGTTCTGGTTCTGGTTCAGTACCTCGTGCAGTGAGTACGAAGAAAAACCATAACCTGTTCTTAGCTTCTCGGTTCCTGCTTCTTTTGAAGCCCCAGATCGCTTACTGCCCTTCTCATCAAAGATGTTCTTGGTGGTATCTTTGAAATGTCGAAAAGTGGACTTGACTGAATCTGAGAACTTCTTCAGATTTTCCTTCACAGCTTCTTTGGCCTGTTTGATTTTCTCTTTATGGTGCCTCACGAACTCCTTGGTAGAATTTTTCATAGCATCAAATGTCTCTTTAACTGTCCCCAGGAACGTCTCCTTCGACTTGCTCTTAGCCCTTTGGTTTCCTTTGCTTCCTCTCTTCCTCCCTTCGGTCTCTGACTTCCCATTCTGATCTTTCGCTTCAACATACAGTCTTTCCCACAAGTCAGAGCGCTGCTGCTCGAAGGTTAGCTTCTGCTCCAACTCCGCGAGTCTCTGCTGTAACAACACAACTTCCTTCTCTTCAGTCCGCACACTAGGACAATCTGCATGCTCCTGTGCCTGGCGAGGGACTGGCTGCTCAAGTTCTGCCCGCAGAGCCTTAACTGTGAGCTGTTCTCTCTCCAGGTCCCTCTTCAACATCTTTGCTTCCTCTAACAGAGTCTCCCTTTCATTAACGAAACTCTTTGTTTTCTGTTTCTCCACTTCTAAGCACTCCTTAAGAACCTGGTTCTCCTTAACTAACTGGGTACTTGTGCCTTTATCCTCCAACAATCCAATCTGCTGTCTGAGTTGCCGTAACTCTTCCTGCAGTGAAGACAGGGCTTTCTCCTTCTTCTCCAGAGATATTCGTAAATACTGGTTTTCTGCGGCAAGATTCTTTTTCTGGGTTTCAAAGGTAACCGCTCCCAAAGTACCGGTCCAACACCTCTCAAGGTTTTCTTTCAATAACTAGAAGGGTTTTTTTTTTTTGAAAGAGAAGAGAAATGTCAAGTCCTTGATAATTTAATCTAAATCTTAATCTTGTAACAACCATAACCTTTACTGCCCACATATGTGTATGTATATATAGGTATGTATATGAGCATGCGCATAAATCCCCTGGGTGTGGTTAAACAGTATTAAAAATTGGGAAATAAATGCTAAATGCCACTTGTCACATATTCAAGAAGGCTTTTGTTCTTGAAAAATGAAAACTACAAGTATCACACGAACACTTCAAATAAGGACAAGCTAGGCAGAACTCCATCCATCTCTAATAGAATAAAGGGCTGAGTAGTTACTAGCAGACTCAAGGCCCCAGAGTCAATGCTCAGTGCTGCATACAGACACACCAGATCACACACATTCATACAGACACACCAGATC
>JABTXL010020982.1:6797322-6814236 GCA_025134845.1 Neodon shergylaensis | reverse complement strand
TACAGACACACCAGATCACACACACTCACACAGGCACAACACCAGATTACACACATTTGTAAAGTGGAAAAGTGAGGAAAACCCCTCCCATCATGTTATTACGGGAGCTGACCTGAAAGATGCCTACGGAAAAAAAACTAAGATTTTTTTATTTATTCATTTATTTTGAGACAGGGTCTCTCAACATAGCCCTGGCTGTCCTGGAACGCACTAAGTAGACCAGGCTGGCATCAAACTCAGAGATCAGTGCTGGGATTAAAGGCGCAGGAAACCACACTCAACACTAAGACTTATAAAGTTAGCTGCATTTGCCTTCTGTGAGTAAACATGAACCAGTCATTAGTATCCCGACTCAGTACCAACATGGATTAAAACATATTCCGAAGGCAGCATGCTATGGTGGTACATGCCTTTAATCGAGCACTGGGGTGGCTGGAGATGCTACAGTATGTTGGTGTATAAGTCAGAGTCTCATGGAAACATCTCTGTACACAGAGGATACTATGAATCCTGGTAACACAGTTAACTACTTCCCCAAATCCAAGGAAACTTGAATTTGGGGGGAAAAGGAGTAATAGAATTTTACATGTGAAAAACAACTAATTGAAATAGTTTCACTAACTCATTGCTCTCAGAAAAGAAAAGCAAGACTTAAAACTGTAGTTTGCGAGATGGTCCAGCTGCCAGCACCACTGGTCCTGGATGCTGGACTGGTGATCTAAACTGGACTCCCCAGCACAATCACAAGACTGACTCCTACGGTTGTTTTCTGATTTGCGTGCAAAGCACTCAAGCACTCGCGCGCACACAGGTCCATTTTAAAAGATCTGAAGTGAAATACTTCAGTGGAATCCAATTAGGTCTGCTAGCCTTGTCAAGTACTTGGTCTCCCTGAAACAGACTGCTTCACTCACAAGAGCGCCAAGAAGTTACATGATATACACCAACGGAACAGGTATAAAAATACTGAACAACTTCTCAACATTATTTTTAATTTTATTACATTTATTTGTGTGTTTTAGAGTCTGTCTGTAGGTCAGAGATCAACCTGTGGCTGTGGGGAGTCTGCACTCTCCTTCTACCAGTAGGCCCGGGGATGGAGCTCAGTCGCTCAGGCCTGGTAACGAGCAGGTAACTGCTGAGCCAACTCGCTCGGCCCAATTATTGATTGATTGATCTTTACTGTAACCTCATCTAAGTCGCTTAACTGTTGGCTTCTGCTTTTTTTCCTTTTCAGCTTTCTGAGGCAGGTGTTGCTAAATAGGCCAGGCTAGTCTTGAACTTGGCCTAATTTCGTACTGCCTCAGTCCTCACGTGCTAGGATAGGGTTATTGTGTGTGTGCCCCCTACACCTAGCTCGAACAATTTTTTTTTAAATATTTATTTATTTATTATGTATACAATATTCTGTCTGTGTGTGTCTGCAGACCAGAAGAGGGCAGCAGCTCTTGTTACAGATGGTTGTGAGCCACCATGTGGTTGCCGGGAATTGAACTCATGACCTTTGGAAGAGCAGGCAATGCTCTTAACCACTGAGCCATTTCTCCAGCCCCCTCAAACAATTATTTCTACTGGTTATTTCTCAATGTTTAATTTATACTCACCTTGAAATCTAGGAAAGACTCTGGTTCCTGCTGGCATTGTGAGAGGTAACCTTTCCCATTAATCAGCTCGTCTGTGTGGATCTTCCTGACTGACTGCTGGAGCTTCTGAGTCTGAATTGTGCCTGAAATGGAAAACCATCAGGTGTAGAGAGCATGACAGCCACTACTCAAAACTGCATGAAGCATTCAATCTACACTAGCTACTTAACTTGTGAAAGGGCATTGCTTTCTTTAAAAACCCATGGTGTCACTCGTCACATGCAGTGGGTGCGAGAGCTCAGGCCAAGCAGATTAATAATGTATGTTAACCCAGTCAGCACACACAAGAACATTTAAGCAGTTCACCGCCCTTCCAAAGAAAAACACAGGCCACTCAGACAATGACAACAACAAAAGTTCTCATCTTGCTATACTGAAGGCATGCAGCTTTTCATTGGGAACTGTGAAAGTGTTCCAAACCTATTTAAACAGAGAATAGGCCATCAGTGGATTTCTTTTCCTATACATTAAGAATCAAAGAAAAATGAAAATATATGTATCTTAATAATTTGCCTATAGGATACTGAAGTATAGCACAGGAAGTCTAATTACAAACACCTACCATTTTCAAAATTGTCTTTTTTGTTTGTTTTTCAAGACAGGGTTTCTTGTTGTAGCTCTGGATTCTGTCCTGGAACTAGCTCTGTACACCAGGCTAGCCTAAAATTTACGGAGATCCGCCTGCCTCTGTCTCCCAAGTGCTGGGATCAAAGGTGTGTACCACCAACGCCTGGTGAGTCAGGATCTTAAGTCATCCAGAATGGAGTTCAACCCCCTATTTAGTCGAAGACGATCTTGATCTCCTCCCTCTACCTGTATGAGTTGGCTCCCTCCTTCCCCATGTGGCTCTCAGGGACCAAACTCAGGTATCAGGCTTGGAAGTAAGCACCCTTACTCACTGAGTCATCTTGCTGGCCCTCAAAGCCATCTCGGCCATAGGACGGGGGGCTGTATGTAGCTCGGTGGAAGAGCCTCTAGCTACCATCTGTAAAGCCCTCAGTTTACTACCTGGTTCCTGGACAATTCCTTCTTATTTGACCTTAAATTCAAAGTGCTTTTTTTTTTTTTGCCAAGACAAGCTGTTTGCAAGTTCTTCCTACCTGTGTCACACACAAGAAAATATACCACTAAACCAAAAGGCACACCTGCCAGCTAACATGCCACTACATACAGAAGTTTAAACAATCCGTTTTAATTCATTCTACAGATCTTGGAACCCATTTCTGAACATCATCACTCAATACAGGAGTGAGGATTCAACTCAGTGGCAAAGGGTTTAGCACAACATCTAGCTACTTCACTATCTAGCAGGGCTTTTCCCCTTGGAAACCCTCTACTTCAATGGGAAGCAGCCAGCATACCTCCTGAACTTTGACAGACTACCAATGCATAAATCCAGGTTGGAAAACCTCACTGTACTAACCACCTCAAGCCCCCTTCAGTCTAACAACAAGGCCTTCAGCACCAGTTTATGGATTACCAAACTCTAGGCAGTTCCAGCTGACCTCCAACTTCTTGTATTTTTACTTTACTTTTCTTTCCTGCATTGTTATTGTTGTTTGTTTGGTTTTTTTTAATATTCATTTAATATGTATACAGTATTCTGCCTGCATGTATGCCTGTATATGTACAGAAGGGGGCACTAGATCTCATTATAGGTGGTTCTGAGCCGCCATGTATTGCTGGGAATTGAACTCAGGACCTCTGAGAAAGCAGTCAGTGCTCTTTAACTCTGAGCCATCTTTCCAGCCCATTTTTTTTTTAGCTGTTTTCAGTTGCTCAATAAGCCAAACTTTCCCAAACAGTTAACATCCTATATTGTTCACTTTAAAAACACCTTTTCCCCCTATAATCTAGGCAGTCTTTACTGTTCCAAAAGGGGTTATTAGAGTTTCAGCTGCTAGAGCACCACTTTCCTTCCTGCCTGTCATATGCTTACTAAAAGCCCATTCAAGGATGACTCAGTGAGCTCACATAGCTGTGGAATTTAAGGACTGTTTGTGCTGTGTAACTTCCCATCTAGTTACAGTTACATCCTCAGCAGAGCTGGAGAACCTGTCAACAGCTCCATCTTCTGAATGTAGAAGATGAGAATAGCAGGGACAGGTAAGTACTTCAAACATGTATTTTGGTGTTACCATTCATGTAGATTTTTATCTTTGTTACGTTTTATCTTTTTTTAAAAATTCAGATGCACTTTTAGAATCTGAATCTTGTCAAACAGCTAGAATGCACGTTGTCACTATCCTTTGCTCTCTTCTGGTACAGACAGGAACCCCACACTTCCATGGAGCCACAGTTGGCTGTGTTCTGAGTGGACTGTTTATACCAGGTGGCTGCTTATGGACACAGATGCTGGAGAATGTGCTCTCAGCGTGGAGCTCACTGTCCAGCACAGATCAAGTCCTATCCTGTAGTGAGGGCGTTCAAAGGTGCACTGTGTACACCCGCTCTACATACTGCATCATCCAGGGTTCTCATGCTGTGTAAGGCTAAAATAAAAATGTATAGGTAGGGAGATAATGTGTTAACTTTGTTAAAGCTAGCAAACAAGGAAACAAAATTTCTTGGTTTTAGAAGAACTGTTCTAAACTGTACTTTCTAAAAAATATTCCAAAGTCATGCAAATTGTGAGAGTATAGTGCAGTCTGTATTAACATTAAAGTTAATATCCAACACTGGGTTTTTAGTAAGAAAAAGATTTTAGACCTTTTCCCTTGTTTCCTTCATGTTTACCTGTAGGGAGGCAAAAACACACATAGAAACATTGACACATTTGCTTCAGCTGTCAACACAGGCAAGCGTGCTTCAGAACACGTCTCACTAGTGTGGATCTAAGGAGTCCACACAAGCAGGCCTTCCCACAAGCCCAAAGACCACTTCCAGCTGAACACCGAAAACATAATTCAGTGGCTCTGACTTTACCAAATATGGACTGCTCCATCATTTTATTCCAATATCACGTTCTCTATCGAATACTTTAACCACAATCATGAAAAAAACATATTGTTGGAAAGAACTATTAAGACAGAGAAACAGTGTAGTTTATATAGACCAGGAAAATTAGTAAATCTAAAAAGTAGCCTACACAGGCAAGCTAAGATCTGTCAAGCTGCCAAGCCTGGCGGCATAAACTTTAGTCCAGCACGTGGGTGGCAGAGGCAAAAGGAGCTCTGTGAGTCTAAGACCAGCTCAAAAGGTGTGAACCTGACAAGATCTGAGAAATTTATTTCTAACGTACACTGTGCTCCTCTAGGCAGATCTGGCAGCACGGGTCTGTAATCCCAGCACCCGGAGCTGAGACCACGAGCTCAGGCCAGGTTACCCTGCACCAAAACCACGAAAATAAAGAGAATAAACTGAACTAGCCTGCAAAGTCTAAAAGAACAGAATGGGAACACTTTAGTTCTCAACCTGTACAAATACAGGCCTTGTGCTGGCAAGATGTCGGGAAAAGGTGGTTGCAGTGTGAACCTGAGTTTGAGTCTTTGAACCCCCATAAAGGAACTCAAGAGATGTCTTCTGACATATGCCGTAGCACATGTATCTGAACATACACTCAGACACACACAGTAGTAAGTGGTTAAAACTTCCCCCAAAATTACAGAACTTAAAAGATTCATCAGGGGGGCTGGAGAGATGGCTCAGCGCTAGGTTCAATTCCCAGCACCCACATGGCAGCTCACAACTGTCTGAAGATCCAGTTGCAGGGGATCTGACACCTTCACACCAATGCATATAAAATAAGGTTAAATAACCATAAAAAAAAAAGATTCATCAGTGAGATGTTCTTTTTTTTTCTTTTGGTTTTTCAAGACAGAGTTTCTCCATTTGGCCTTGACTGTCCATGAATTCCCTCTGTAGACCAGGCTGGTCTCAAAGTCATAGAAAGAGGAAGGATTGCTGGGAGGTGGTAGGGCATACCTTCAATCCCAGAACTTGGGAGGCAGAGGCAGGTGGATTTCAGTGAGTTCGAGGCCAGCCTGGTCTGCAAAGTGAGTTCCAGGATAGCCAGGACTATTAAAAAGAAACCCCGCCTTGAAAAAACAAAAAAGGGAAAAAAAAAGAATCAGGAAGGCAGCAAGGGACGTCACAAAATGACTCCTGTATCCAACCTCAAGGCACATCTAGGTTTTACTGTGGAGGGGCCATGCTGTACAGTTTGCCAGGACAGGACTCGCACCTACCCACCGTCTGTATGACTGTTCAGAATGATCATACTAACAAAACTGTAATTCATGCCCGAGAGTCTGGAAAAAGATAGCCATAAGCATAACCTAACAAAACATTTACCTAACAAAATATCTTACTGCCGGGCGGTGGTGGCGCATGCCTTTAATCCCAGCACTCGGGAGGCAGAGACCAGTTCTCTGTGAGTTCGAGACCAGTCTGGTCTACAAGAGCTAGTTCCAGGACAGGCTCCAAAACCAGAGAAACCCTGTCTCGAAAAAAATTAAAAAAAATCTTATTACAGACCACCTGTATGAAGATTTGTAACTACACTAACAGAAGGCACCACCTCCAAGTAGAGATAGTGAGACTAATGACTGCTGAGGTACTTCCACTATCCAAGACTGTCCTTGAACTTTCCGCCTCAAGGGCTGGTGCTACAGATATGAACCACACCCTGTCTACCACACCGTGACTATTTTGCTGGAATTTAAATACCATGCAACAAATTCTAACCATCTGCCCCAAGGTAAGCAGTTCAAATTTCTTTTTTCCAAGACAGGGTTTCTCAGCCATCCTGGAACTTGCTCTGTAGACCAGGCTGGCCTTGAACTCACAGAGATCTGCCTGCCTCTGCCAGTGCTGGAGCTAAAGGAATGCACCACTGCCAGGTGAACACAGAGTCTTAGGCTGAGGGTCTCATGTATGTTTTCTACGTGATTACCATATATACCAACCACATTTAACTCCAGATTTCTATTTTAGTTTAAACAGGGTCTAAGAAGCTGGAATGAGTGCATCAGGCTAGCCTCAAAATGAAAATCCTCTGCCTGCCTATGGGGTTAAAGGCATGCACACAGCCAGGTCAGAAGAGGGAATACAGATGTTTATGAAGCAGCCACCATGTGGGTAGGGTGCTGGAGACTGAACTAGGGTGCTCTGGAAGAACAGTTTAGTAGCCACGCTCTTAACCACTGAACCATCTCTCAAGCCCCAACTACCCAACTTCAGATTTTTAATCTTCCAATCTTCTTATTAAAAAAACAAAACAAGAAAGCCACAAATATGTTATTTTAGTAGTCTTTTCTCAAACCTGAGAATCTGATGCTGGAAGACCAGCCTGATCTTGTCTCAAAAAAGAAAATTGTTAGTGTCTTATTTTGGGACAGGTTCTGGCTATGTTGCCTAGACTAATGTCAAACTGCTTAAGCAAATTCTCTCTGCTTCCCGAGTAAAGTAGCTACATATAGGCCATAATAACCAACACTGACCTTTCTGTGTGCCATCTTGTCTTGCTGCTATAACGTAGGTGGCGTCTGCACAAGGTGTGTCTAAGCACTTACCATAGAAATGTCCAAATCCCATGCTGACGGCAATCACCAAGGCCAGAATTACACACTTGTTGAGACCACCACTAGAGTGGCGTTTATTCGGCTCCTTGGAGGCTTCGTCTCCTGGTTCAGCAAGTGGCGGCTCTTCAGACTCTGAGATAGAAACGGTCTTTTTCCTGTTGCGGCGGCGTCTCAGGGCAGGGCTGGGCTCGTGACTGGTATCATCACTACTCGATTCCTCATCACTAGGCTGAGATGAAAAGACTATTTTAAAAAGAAAAATGTTGACATTTAGGTAAACATTCTCAAAAAAGGCTTCCCAGTAAATTGTGATTTTTAATGATCAATGCTAGCTTTACATGCCCTTTAACATGAAAAAGCCAAAAATAGAAACACAAACAAGAACACCCTGTTCGTTTACCAACAGCAAACCAAACACAGATTAACTGTAGTTCATCAACTGTTATACCCTGTGCCTGACAGGCTTCCCCTCCAGCTCTTCTCAAAGCTCTGTCCTTTCCCCCTTACGATCTAGAACAGTTAATCATTCTTGTAGTCTAGTTCAGGCTTACAGACACAAGCAAATTTCTGTTTTAGTTAAAGAAAGATGAACTCCTGTCTTCTCATTCCATTTCACAGCTACGTGAAGGGACAGGAAGTATATAAGTATGTCCCGGTCTTGTACAATCAATAGGTCTTCCAGGTCCCTACCACCCCACCATGCAGGTCCAAAGCACCACAGTTCGACACAGGTTCCCAAAGTCAGGCAAGCCCTTCCCTTCAACTGCCTCTCTGACCAGAAGGTTGCTGGTTGTACCCTCTAGTAAATATGGCAGCATGAGGAAGCGACACAACAGCTATCCCCGATGCTAAGAACAAATGGAGGAAAGAAAATCTACACAAAAACTCCACTCCAGGAACACTCCCCTGAAAACATTACTTGCAGCTTTTTGCATGTCACTTAACAACTCCATTCCATATTTCAGCAAATTATTAATAGAATTGGTAGTAATCTCTATATGCCAGTTAGAAGTAAGGCTAAAACGCAAACTTGAATTTAACACCGAGCTCCAAAACAGCACACACTCATGCACCAAAAATGCCAGTCTGTCAGAAAATAGGCTATTCATGCCACAGGAAAGCTGGGGTCTGTATCAGGTAATGCTTTCTAGAGATCGAGTGTAGAGAATTCGGTTCCTGTTCACATGACAACTAAGAGACAGCATCACTCCTGAATGAACACATCAGTGACATGGGGGCCCTGAGAGGATCAGTGTCGTGACCTTCATGCCCAGCACCGGTCTGGTTATTCTTGATCACCACTGCCTTAGCTGTGAGGTACGTACATTTCTTAGATAAAAAGAGAGAAAGGAAGACTTAAAACAAGCATTGCATAATAAAAAGGCATTCATTCAGATCATGGCTGGGGTACTGCAGTTACTTTCTGACAGAATCACAGGAAGTAAGTGTAAAAGCAAACCTTTCACCAAATGTCTTAAAAAACATCTCCAAGCCTTCATCTATTAATACATATATAATATATATTGCCTTCATATAGATGAACAGCCCACCCTATAAACATTGTCATCAACTACCTAATATTTCCATCGTTAATTCATACATGTAATAGTGGAAATATCTGGATTTCTAAACTTCCTGTACAGCATAATTTGGCCCACAATCCAAGCAGCAAGCAATGCGGAGGCATGCAGTAAGCTCAGCCAGCCTGTCTATGGGATCTCCGGTATCAAGACTCTCCAAAGCACTCAGCACTTCAATAGCAAATGTGACTAGGCCAGCTGAGAAGCCGCCCAGCAGTCACGCCACCTTGGAGAGCGAGCTGGCTAGGGACTCGGAGTTTCAGCTGATCATCCCATCCCCTGATGCACTCAGGAATCTTCCACAGCTTCTCCCACCACCTTTCTTTTGTGAATAAACAGGAAAAAATGTATAGAGCTTTATTATAAACAATAAGGAAAATATAACTTTTATCAGTTAACACTGCTATCTGTGTGATATTAAAATCCAATGACTGTCTCTTTAGAAACACACACAAACTTCTCTACAGCTATCACCTTTGCCTTCTGAGGAAAAAGGCTGGCCAATGGAAGGCAATGGTTTTCTTAAACGAAAGCTGCACACCTATTAGAATCATACAAAAACAGAAACCTGAAAAGCTGTAAGGAAAAAAGAATGGAAAAGAAAAGAACAAAGTAACGGGAAATTAAATCATCCAGCGGTGCCTGGCTGAACAGCATTTTCAGTGTAGCCCAAAATTTATCATTATTTTTGAACATTTTCTTTATACAAGCAATTTTGATGGGAAAGTTTCCAACAGGTTTTTTTGTTTTTTTTTTTTTTTGAAAAATGCTTAAGCCGGGCGGTGGTGGTGCACGCCTTTAATCCCAGCACTCGGGAGGCAGAGACAGGTGGATCTCTGTGAGTTCGATGTCAGCCTTGTCTACAAGAGCTAGATCAAGGACAGGAACCAAAAGCTACAGAGAAACCCTGTCTCGAAAAATCAAAAAAAAAAAATGCTTAAACTAGGCGTGGTGGCACACACATTTGATCCCAGCACTCAAGGGACAGAGACAAGCCATTCTCTGAGTTTGAGGCTGACCTGGTCTATAGCGAATTCCAGGCCAGTCAGGAATATACTGTGAGACCCTGTCTCAAAGAACAAAAAAAATATTTCTGTTAACCAATTCTGAAACAGTCTAAGGTCTTTCAACAAGAAATCAAGTCAGAGTCCCGGGCAAGTTCTCATCAACAATGAATGTGTAGACTACTCCATTACCAAGCCCTTGGCCTAACTTAACTCCACGCATCTTAAGCCAGACCAAAAATAATCGTTAAGTAAATACATCAAAAGGAGGGAAACTATCTGAACATGATGGAATTCTAAAATTCAAAAAGAAAAATACACATACCAAGTGCTGCCCTGCTGAGCCCCTGAGGGTGGGAAGGCCTCTCAGAGCCCTTGACCCCTAGGTACCTGCTGAATCCTAAGGTTAGCTGTACTAACCTGTAGTCAGCCATCTATATCTCAGGCTCAACAAAGGATGGATTAGAATATTCAGAAAAGATTCCTCTGCTCTAAACACATACAGAGGCTCTGTGTGTGTCTTTCATTTTTTTCCAAGACAAAGTTTCTCTCTGTAGCTTTGGAGCCTGTCCTGGAATTCACCCTGCAGACCAGGTTGGTCTTAAACTCAGAGGTCCACCTATCTCTGCCCCCAAGCACTGGGATTAAAGGTGTGCAGTACAGCGTCAGACTGTACAGTGGAGACAGTGGGGGTGTTTCGTACCATAATCCCAGTTTAGTCCCAACTGAGGCAGAAGACTGTAGCAAGTTCAAGGCTAGCCAAGGCTACACAGGACAGGGTATGCTCCAGAGTGAGACTCTGCCGTAGAACAAACCAACTCGTCAAGAAACACAATGTGGCATGTTATTACCTTAAACCAATAGTATCTAACGAGTATATCCATCCAAACTAGATTCTATATATTCTTGGTTTTTCATGAAGTTAGGAACCATTTAAAACAAAGTTCTAAATTATTACTGTGGGTTAATTAATGAGTTAGTTACAGGCTTCTTTTTTTAAACATTTTCCTAGGAACTTTATGTCTAAGTATTTTGTGTCACATTGAAAGATACTACATATCCAGAAAACTGAGGTTAAAAATTGTGAAGTAGTCAGGTTATGGTGGCGCATGCCTTTCAAGGCAGGAAGATCTCAAGTTTGAGGCCAGCCTGGCCTACAGAGTGAGTTCCAGGGCAGTTGAGACTACACAGAGAAATCTTGTCTTGAAAAAACAAAAACCCAAAACAAAAACAAACAAACAAACAAACAAAAAAAACAAAAGAAAGAAAGAAAAGAATTGTGGAAGCTCGGAAAATAATATAGCTGCTGCCAAGTCTGAGACTAACCTGCGCTACTAAAAACAGCCAGACTCCCAGAGCTAGACCATACTAGACCTCAATCATTCCTGCAACCAATTATTAAAAACCAAATGCACCTTTTGAGGACTCGAGACTTTAATAAACAGAATGTGGCAGTGTGAGTTTACCTAGCATGTGCAATATCTGGGTTCAATCCCCAGTACCCCGCCCCACATATGCACAGTAATGTATCAAAGAAAGAACCCTGATCTGAGCCATGAAGGCCAGGGAGACATGGTAGCAAATTTTACCAAGATTTTCTTGTGTTTCAGAGAAATCATTTAAGAAGTTGAGAGTTGGAGCTAGGCCATTAATTCAGATGTCAGAGGTTTGCTGCAGCAACAGCTCCTACCGGGTTCTGGCTGGCAGAAGGCGTACTGGCTACTGGAGGAAGAACCCATGTTAAAGTCTTCTGAGGTGGGCGCTTCTTTTAGAATGATATCTTCCTGGTTCCCCATTTCTTCCAGTTTAGGTGGTTCAAGTGTAACAATATCAGAATCATCACTGGTAGTTGCGAAATACACATTGTCTTCAGGGGAAGCTGCTTCCTCCACCTAGGAACCAAATTTTATAGGCAGTAAATCCATTAATTTTGAGTCTTAAATTTGCTTTGCAGTTCAAAATACATGACACCCAGTTTCATTCCTTATCCATTCTCTCCCCTTCCCTTTGCTTTTCAAAGCTGGGGCTGGAGTCCAGGGCCTTGTGCATGCTATGCTTCAAGTCCACCCTCAACACTTCCCCTAGCCCTTAAGGAAAGGACTCCTATCGAACAGTAAGGTATTATGCAGTCACAGGCCCGCTTTCTTTAGTTTGGAGACCTCAAAGCCATTTTTTTTTCAAATGTGGCACATGGGTGTTTTTTTTTTATGGTTTATTTAACTTTTTATTTTATGTGCATTGGTGTGAAGGTGTCAGATCCCCTGCAACTGGATCTTCAGACAGTTGTGAGCTGCCATGTGGGTGCTGGGAATTGAACCTAGGTCCTCTGGAAGAGCAGTCAGTGCTCTTAACCACTGGACTATCTCTCCAGCCCCTCAAAGCCATTCTTAATGCTAAGAATTAGATGAGACTCCTGTCTCCTCCCACTGTGCTTCAAAAGTTGAAGAGACTACTCAGCACCCTCCATGATCACAGGACCAAGAACTCACTTACTCACCAGTCCTTTCAGTTTACTGGCACAAAATACACCCAGGTAATACGAGACAGGATGATTAAACTTGTCTGGCTGAACAGCTATGCTAGGCACTTGAGTATGTCCCCAAATTCATTACAACTTAGGCTGGTATATGACTAGTCTCAGCACGCAGAAGACAAAGGCAGGTGGGGCTATGTGCATGTTAGAGGATGCCTGCTCCACGTATTGAGTTCTAAGTCAGCCAGGGCTGTGTAAAAAGACACTGCCTCCAAAAATCCCCCAAACAAACAAAACATTAAAGCTGAGGAGATGGGGAGAAGAATGCTGTTGGAAGAGCACACAGCAGGATACCATTTGGCCATTCCCTTCCTGTCACCCAAGGATGTGGCATTTGTTCCATATACAGAACATGGTAAAAGGCACCATCCTAAAGCAAGGAGCAATTACCACACACCAAACCAGTTATCAGTACCTTCATCTTGGACCTCCCATCTCCAAAAATAAATTATTTCAATAGCTTTTTTGTGAAATCTGAACCCAGGTCCTCATGATTGAGTAGCAGGCACTCTTTAATCACTGAGCTATCTCTCCAGACCCTACCAGAAATGAATTATTTTTCTTTATGTCACCCAATCTCAGCACCAAGAGACTAATACCATGGAAAGATAATTGAGTCAAGCTGCTTTATTCTAAGGATAACTTCAACAGGTGATATTTAATTTGCTATCAAATGTAAAAGTTAACCTTCATTTTAGACATTCACTCAGTCAACTCTGAATAGAATTCAAGAATGAAATAACTTTCCAAGAATGATCACAATATGGGGAAAGGGAACAGTTCTTTCAACAATACTAACTCATCTTCTAGTTACAGTCGGAGCTGTGAGGCTGTCCTAGGGAAGGCACTGGCTTGGTGTCCTGCTCTGAAACCCAGCAGAAATTAATTTAACTTTAAAACTGATATTTTTCCACTATTTTTCTTGTCATCTAGGTAACAGAATGCTTAGCTACAAACAGAAGGACAATCTTTATCAAACATCCACAAAACAAAGTGTTTACCTCAATTGTTGACTTGGTTTCTTCCACTGATGACAACATGCTATCTCCCATGGATGACATACTGTTCACTATAAAACCAAGATCAATAGCATTATTTCTTTGAAAACTTGTCACTTATGTGATGTCATCCATCCTCAGCACCAAGAGACTAAAATACCATAGAAAGATTATCTAGCTAAGCTGCTTTATTCAAAGGATAACTTCAACAGGTGATATTAAAGTTAACCTTCATTTTAGACACTCACTCAGTAAACTGAATAGAATTCAAGAACAAAATCAATTTCCAAGAATGATCACTCTGTTCTTGCTAACAAATTTTAGTTACTCGAAAGCGTGAGGGGACAATTTCACACAAGGAATGTAATGCATTAATGGCTCTCAGGTATCAGCAGCCTTCTAACTACTCTCAGACACTTGCTGGCAGGTCTCCGGCTTCCCACAAGTCCAGGGAACATACAGGATAAGACCATTCCAATGGCAATCAAGGAAGATAGATACCCCCAGCCCCAGCAAAAGAAACGGAAGCTTACCTTCACCTCCAGGCCCCACATCAAGAACCTGCAGTTCCTCTTGCTCTAATGAGGAACTGCCAAGACTCAGTTCACAGCTGTCACTGGCAGAATTCACGATCTCCACATCAGAACCCTGGGGGAAAGTGGTAACTATTAATTAAGGTATTGGATTTGATATGTGATATGTAGAAAGTTCCTGAGGCTACCACACTCTAAACATCATCTATCCTGATCGGATTTGTTCCACTCAGCCCATACAGGCCTGCAGGAGGGAAACTGCAGAATGGGTTCATGCTTCAAGCCCATTACAAGTGAACACAAATAGAATGAGCATTTAGTAAGAAATTAAATATTGCCTATTGGAGTTATCTTCTGAATAAAGCTTGGCTAGATAATCTTCCCATGGTCCTGGAGAGATGGCTCAGAGGCTAAAAGCCAAACTCTGAGTGCTAATTATCTACACTATGGGTTTGGGGAGATATCTCAGGAGTACCCGTTGTTCTTCCAGGACCCCGGTTTGATTCCCAGTACCCACATGGTAGCTCACAACTGTAACTCAGAGGATCTGTCTGCCTCTGCCTCCCAAGTGCTAGGATTAAAGGCATGTGCCTTTAATTATTTATATGTACCATATATAAACTATCAAGTACCAGCATCAGTTAGGCCTGATGGTGAATACCCATAACTCAAGTACTTGGGAGGCAAGGCAGAAGATTTCCAGTTGGAGGGCAGCATGTGTGCTACATAGTGTTCTAGGCCGCACTGGACTACAGTGGGGCCCAGTCTCAAAAATTAATTAACTAATTAATTAATTCACCGATGAAGTAAGAAAAATTTATTACAAAATCCTAAAAACAAATGGGAAACTTTTGATGGATGAGACTACTCAAATCTGAACAAATCAGACTGGCCTGATGGTGATTTCTATTCTTCTGACTTCTACACTGAAAACAATCACCAGCGCGAGAAATAAGCTAGTGTCTACAATGTTCTAGTTACACCATTCCTCGTTACAAAACTGCCTTTGCGACTATGTTCATTTCAATGCAGCCTTGACTAAGTTGTAAGCTCCATAAAGCCACAACTACACCCTCTCTCCAAAAACAGTAACAAAATCAAAGGCTGAGAGATGATAGCTCAGCAGTTTAGAACATTGGCTGCTTTCCCAGAGACCAAGTTCAGTTCCCAGCATCCACATGGTAGCTCCCAACTATCTGTTTCTCCAGTCACAGAGAATCTGACACCATCCTCGCCTCCAAGGGCACTGTATACACAGTACATACATGTAAGGCAGGCAAAACACCATATATCCTTTTAAAAAGAAGAAGAGGAAGCCGGGCGGTGGTGGCGCACGCCTTTAATCCCAGCACTCGGGAGGCAGAGGCAGGCAGATCTCCGTACCCCAGCCTGATCTACAAGAGCTAGTTCCAGGACAGGCTCCAAAACCACAGAGAAACCCTGTCTCGAAAAACCAAAAAAAAAAAAAAAAAAAAAGAAGAAGAGGAGGAGGAGGAGGAGAAGGAGGAGGACACCAACAACCAAGTACTTCCAATTCCAGTGCTCAGAAATCAAAGCAGGAGAATCAGAAGTTGAAGGTCAAGCCTAGGCTGTGTGGTAATTTAGAAGCCATTCTAAGTTTACACAGTGAGACCCTGATCTTCCTTCCAACTCACGTCCCCCCTCCAAAAAAGAGAATGAAAACAATGTACCACAAAAGTCTTAAAAAATTACACAAGAATGTAGCTATACAGGGCAGAGTCTAACAAACAATAAAGTCAGCACCTCAATGTTAAGGAAGTCACCAGTGGTGGCGCTTGCCTTTAATTGCAGACATGGGAGGCAGGGGGATTCCTTTGGACTTTTAAACATTGTTGAACTGTGATAAACTATGGGGACTAATGAAGTTGAACTGAATACATTTTGCATTATATTATGGCTACAAGCCTATGGAGGCCACGGAGTAGAATGTGGTGGTTTGAATAGGTTATAGTCCCTAGACTCATGTGTTTGAATGCTTAGAAATAGGGAATAGCACTCTTAGGAGGTATGACCTTGTTGGAGGAATTGTGTCACTGTGGGGGTGGGCTTTGAGGACTTACACGCTCAAGCTCTGCCCAGCACAGACTCCTGCTGCTAGTGGTTCAAGATGTAGAACTCTTAGCTCCTTCTCCAGCACAATGACTGCCAGCACATGACGATAGACTAAACCTTTGAAACTGTAAGCCAGCCCAATTAAATATTTCCCTTTCTAAGTGTTGCTATGATCAGGGGGAGGAAGGAAGGGGAGGAAAAAAGGAATTGCTGTAGTCATGGTGTCTCTTCACAGCAAAAGAAACCCTAAGACAGAAGGGGCGGTACCAAGAGTGGGATTTGAGGACATCCTGGTCTACAAAGTGAGTTTCAGAACAGCCAGGCTATTCAGAGAAACCCTTGAAAAACAAACAACAACAAAAACAAAAAGTTAAGGAATGTCAGGTAGAGTAATACAGAAAGATGCTATGTTCAACAGGGTATCCAAAATCCTGAATGCTATTCTCTAGTTCTCCCACTTGAGTATAAACAACTGTCATCTTCCACACCTGTAAATCTAAGCATATACTTTTCCTTAAATCCTGCCATTCATTTAAGAAAAAGAGAGACTGGATATGGGTCATTCCACTAATCCACCTGGGAGGCTGAGGCAGGAAGGCTGCCTTGAGTTTCAATTCAGTCTATGTGACAGAATGAGACTTTCTCAAAAGCAAAACCATACTAGCCATACTAGCACTGATTTAGAATCCCTGCACTTGGAAGAACTACTGTGAATTCAAGGCCAATTCTGACCAGCCAGAGCTACAAACTGAGACATTAAGGTCTCAAAACAACCAAAAACAAACATTTAACAAAACAACTGCAAAACCCTAAGTGTGCTGGCACAGGCCTGTCATCTCAGCTCCTGGGGCTGAGAAAGAAGGATCCCAAGTTCAAGAGAATCAGCCTGAGCCACATAAAGATTCCAAAGCTACCTAGTGCAACTCAAAGTTTTGACCCTGTCTCAAAGTTGTAAGAAAGAAAGAAAGAAAGAAAGAAAGAAGGAAGGAAGGAAGGAAGGAAGGAAGGAAGGAAGGAAGGAAGGAAGG